>JAQHUG010000003.1:3463155-3521871 GCA_028555095.1 Dicrostonyx torquatus
GAGTCTTTATTTAACCAATCAAAGCACAGAAATACAGAAGACCCTCCTACTCCAACTAGATAAACAGTACTATAGACACTCTGGAATTACTATACTACCATTAACAAAAATGAATGAATGAAAAAAATATGCAATATGAATTCCAAAATAATTGTAAATGAAAAGCTGCACAAGAAGAAGAGAAAAGAAAAAGACTATAGAAAATACATCTAAGCCAAGTATGTTGGTGTAGACCTTTAATCCCAGCATTCCAGAGGCAGAAGCAGGCAGATCTCTGTGAGCTTGATGCCAGCCTGGTCTACAAAGGAAGTTCCAGAACAGTTAGGGCTGTTACACAGAAAAACCCTGTCAAAAAAAAAAGAAAAGAAAAGAATATCCAACAACAACAAAACAATCAAGCAAAATCTGTACTGTATGCTTTCATTTTTATAAAACTTTAGGAAATGCTACATAATCTACAGTGATAAGAACAGACAACACACTTGGGGTAGCATGGATGGATGGATTACGGGGCTGAGGGAAATTTTTGGCACAGAGTTATAAAATCTTTTACTTAAAAAAATTTAATTCATGAGCCCCTACCCCTAGCTAAGTAAGGAATTACAGACAGACAGTTAATAACGTCTGGGGAAAGAACAGTCATTTTCTCATGGGTGTGGCTCCCAGTAGATCAACCATGTTACAGTGGATGACCCCACATCCATGAGTATGCCCACTTGATACAAGCTAGACTCACCTGAGAGGAAAGAGTCTTCACTGAGAAAATGCCTCTATAGGATCAGGCTTAGGCAGACCTATAGGGCATTTTATTAATTAGTGATTGATGGGAGGGCCGAGCCCATTTTGGGTGGCTCAACCCCTGGCCTGGTGGTTCTGGGTTTTATAAGACATCAGGCTGAGCAAGCCATGAGGAGCAAGTCAGTAAGCAGCACCCCTCCATGGCCTCTGCAACAGCTTCTGCCTCCAGGTTTTTGCTGCGGTTGAATTCCTGCCTTGGTTCCTCTCCAGTGGACTGTGATATGTGAGTCAAATAACCTTTTCTTCTCTAAGTTGCTTTTGGCCATAGTGTTTCATCACAGAAGTAGTAACGCCGACTAGGAAAGTGGGTTATTAAAAAATAAAATAAAGAGGACATGAAGTTGGAAGAAGGTGGGGGATGGATCTAGGAGGATTTAAGGAGAGGATAGGAGGTGAATGGAGATTATATAGATGCATGGATATTCTCAAAGAGTTAATAAAATATTATATTCGATGTATTTTTATTTTATTATTGTGCATGTGTTTGATGTGGGTGCGGGTACCCATGTGGTGATCTGAGGACAACTGTGTGGAGTCACTTTTCTCTTTCCATTTTCACATGTGTTCTGGGGATCGAACCCCTCAGTTGATAGTTGTGGTCACTATTTTCATTATAGTCAAAACTTATCAAACTGCACATCTCTGTAAAACTCCTACAAATAACATGGTAGCATCTAACTGGGCTAAAACTCCCCCTCTAGCATCTCATTGGTTGCTTGGATCTAGCCAAGTGGGAACTCCTGACCTGCCTCTTGCTTGTTCTTTCTCTGTTGGTTGCAATCACTCAGAACCCAGAAAATGGAGTCACTGTTTTTTCTTTTTCCTCTCCTACCAAGAGTCAAATGGAAAGTAAATTCTAGTAATTCTCTTCCCTTAACAGTTCTTAACGCTTAAGTGTTTCTCTCCAGGCTGGTTGAGGTGGTCATTCCCTCACATCTAATTTCTATCTTAGTCAGCTTTTGCTACTGTCATGAAACACCAGAGGCAAGCTGCTCATAAAAAAAAAAAAGGGAGCTATTTTTCTCACAGTTTTGGTGTTTCCAGGGTGTGGTATACCTGGCATTGTATCAGCTCTGGTGAGGACCCTGATGACTGCATCACATCATGGCAGATGGCCATGGTGGTGGCATGTGTGAAAGCAAGAGATTGCATTGGGCCTACAGGGAACCAGACAGGTGCAGTTCCCACTGTCTCTTTTGAAGACACATTCCCAACTCACCTGAAGATGTCTCACTAGACTGTACCCCTTAAAGGTTTCTGAAAATTTTTTGCACCCTGATTAGCCTCTCTACTGATGCAATAATCCAAATCAGACCAAATCAAACTGAATTAGAAAAAGCCCAGCTTTAATGGATACCAATGCTCCCTGGTGGCCTTCTAGTTCCCCAGAAAGGAGCTGGGGAAAGAAGATGGAAAACCACGTGTTTGTTCTCTGGGGGGCAGTTTAAATACCTTGTGGGAGTGGTCTTGAGCATCTCTGGGGAGGGGGTAACTGTTTGGTGGACTTTCTTGGACGTGAAGTCTAGACTGAGGCAACTCCCAGGGGACAGGTTTGGAACGGAACCTTCCACCCAAACATTCCAGACTCTTTGAGTGTATGGATGCCAGGGGCTGGGTTGAAGCCTGAACCCAAACATTCCAGACTCTTTGGGTGTAGGATGCCAGTGGCTGGGGTGAAGTGTCTACCCAAACATCTTAGACTCTTTGGGTATAGGGTGCTGGCTGAAGTCTGGCTACTTCCTGTGGGCATGGGGCTAAGTAGGGGAGGGGAGAGTTGGGAGTTGGTGGGCTCACACTCAGCAGGAGGTGTTGCTGGAGAGACATCTAGCTAACTGCCATCTTGGGGACATCAGGCATCTGTTCCTTGAGGGAGATGAGAAGGCACGTTGTTAAGAGAAAAAAATAGATTGTTATTACCAGCCCTATGAATGGGGCTAAGCCATGGGAAGGGTGATTAACTGCCAGAAAGAATGGGACAGAGAACTGCCCTGGAGAGGCACAGGTGAATAGGTGAGACACAAGAGCAAATATGTCCTTTAAAACCAGATTTTAGTTGTTGGGTAGGTATCCATTTGAGCCAGGAGAGGTGATACCAATGGTGAAGTCCCAGGAGCTGGTGCAAGTGCTGGCATTATCTAGAGAGCCCTCTATAAGTTAGTCTTGGCCCAGACAGCAGGAGTGACCTGTAAACTATGCTTGAAAATGGGTAGGGGTTAAAATAGGCTCTGGAGACTGTTTTTTTTTTTTTTTTTTACCAGACCTGATTTCTTGATATAGTAGCAGAATGTTTTCCAGGAACCTGCAGGTGTCTGTAAGAGAACTGGAACAGATTTACATCTTGATGTCATAGCAAAAGGCTATGGCTTTAGGTTAAAAGGCATGAACATTTTAGAAGACAATTAAAGGAAATTGGAAACTCTGAACCTCTGAAGATACACCTGAAACCTGTTAATCCTGAAATATGAAGCCTGTGAAAGAGGCACACCTGTCTGTATTTTTAGCAGGAAACTTAATAAAGGAATGAACTACCAGTACCTTAAGTTATCAAATGCCACCAGACAGATCTGAGAGGGATAAGTAAATGAACAGAAATGAGACAGCTTTTTTTAAGTTATGCAGGCAATCCTAAGACTCTCTGTAGTCTTTGGCGAATACCAGTCTTAGAAGCAGTACTTGCCTTTAGCTGCTGAGTCCATGAGGCCCAAAGATTTCCTGTGAGGGTAGGGTTCAATCTACCTGTCTTGGCAGGATAAGACAATCGATCCTCCAGAGTAGTGTCCAGGAAGCTGACAGGTGGAAGGCAGTTTTTTTGTTGTGTGGGTGGCTTTGCCATATCCAAAGGCAAGCCTCCAGGCAGAAGGTCTTCTGCAACCATGCATATTCTTGGAGGAGCTGTAGGACGTTGCAGCAGCTGGGATGTCTCTCTGTCCAAGAAGTTCTTTTATTAAATGCCTTATTCTCTGTAAAGGCACTTGAGAATCAGGGTACCATTACCTGTCAGGTATTTCCAAATTAGACATATAAGTTAAATTTAGACATATAGTTTACCCAATCAGTTACCGCTTACCAATAATAGTAAAGGCGGGAAGATTAGGACTATTTTAGTAAGTCAGAGTATATTGGAGGCAGAATGTCTCCTTGGTAGGGCCAGCACATGTGGGTACTTTTACCAAAGATGGCACTGAGGTAAAAATGGCGGCTATCCACGTGTTTGTATTTTTCCAGAGCTGTTATAATCTAGAGTTACAAGTTTTACAGATTTTAAAATAAACACACAAACACACACAGACATAAAACAAGCATACTATGGCCACATTTTATGTGTGTGTGTGTGTGTGTGTGTGTGTGTGTGTGTGTATAATTAACAGACAGATGAGCAAAACTTCTTTTAGGAACCTGTGTCAGCTGACTAACTTAAAAGTCCTGGAGTAGGCTGCAGAAGCCAGGCGAGCACACAGGTGATCCCACTGAGGATGCTATAAGGGAGAACAGAAACATAAGGACCGAACAGCTATGCAGTTTTAGAGTGGAAGGACGGGGGAATGGGTCCATTGTAGAGAGAATCCCAGCATAGCCAGAGTACATGCCAGGAATGCAGACAAACAGCAAACAGCTAAGAGAAGTGGGGAGGGGGAGCGGGAGCACAGCACCCAGAAACCATGGGTATATGGGGACTTGTTTACTTGTTTATATGTTGGCAAAATCTTAGGCATCAAGGATGTGTCTGAGAGCCCCAACTGAAAACGATTTTGTAAAAGGCAGCCCAAGGGTGTTTGAGGATCGGCCTCGAACTATAGGTACCTGTCACAAGTCTATGCCACACCCAAAGCATCCACTGTGGTAGACTTTGGGTCAGAATAAGAGAGGAGTGTGAGAAATTCCTTGAAGAGACATCTCCTGACAAAGGAACCTCACAGGACAAGGCAGGTCCTTGTCCCAGTCAGGTTGGGTGCCTGGCATGGCTGTGTCTTCAACAGGACAGCCTGAAAATCACATGAGGCCCTGGGGCTCTAAAGGCAATGACTTGGAAACCGGAACTTACCCAGACAGAGCCGATCTTAGCCTGGTGGAGAGCAGGTGCAGCGCAGGGTATTTTCCTACCTTGTGGCCCTGGGCCGGTAGGAAATACAACCCCCTAGGTGGGACCTCCAGATGAAAAGTTTTTGCACCCCGATAAGCCTCTCTGCTGACACAATAATCCAAATCAAACCAAATCAAATCAAATTAGAAAAAGCCCAGGTTTAATGGATACCAACACTCCTCCTGGGTGACCTTCCAGTGCCACCTCCCCCCCCCCAGGAGTCAAGGAAGGAAGATGGGAAAACTACGTGTTTATTCTGGGGGGGGGGCGGCACCGTTTAAATCCTATGGGAGTGGTCTTAAGTATCTCTGGGGAGGGGGGTCACTGTTTGGTGGGCTTTCTCAGACATGAAGTCTGGACTGAGGGGACTCAGGGGAGGGGACTTGGGATGGAAACTTCCAACCAAACATTTCAGACTCTGGATATGTGGATGCCAGGGGCTGGGTTAAAGACCGAACCCAAACAGTTCCATCTCCCAACTTTGCACAGGGATCCAGCCTGCACCACAGGGATCCTTGGGAGACAAACCACATCCAAACCACAGCAGCTCCCTAACTGATTTGATAATCTCCAGTCTTACTATTCAACCCCATTTCCTCCCTCCTCCCTCCCTTCTTCCCTCCCTCCCGAGTCAGGGACCCTATGAATTTCTTATCTCATTCACACCCAAGAAGGATAAGGAAACGTGGACAAGGAGTGAGCAGAGTGAGCGTGGGAGGGGTTCTTGGGGAGGAAGACCACAGTGCTGTTCTGCCTGGTGGGTTTTCATGGATCTCATGGAGGGAATTGAGTAGAGACTGAGGTCATCTTCATTGGAATTGGGCATTCTTGAGCTCATCATAGACTGAGCTGTTGAGAACTTCACCTGCCTTATGCATGCTCCTGAGCCCAGCCAGAGCACCGCTTGTCCCATGAGGGGACAGCTCACATGTGCCACGGGATGAGCTCATGGTCCACCATAGGCCCTGTTGTTTACTACCTATGGGGAACTATCTTCTGCTATCTTAGCCCCTTGAACTTCTCCTCTGGTCTCTTTACTTTCATGAATGCTACAGTCATTACCTTATGGTCTGCCTTCCCACCAGGCTATATTCTTCATAAAGAAGGGACCAGGTCTGTTTTGTTAACAAGAGTTCCAGAAATACTGGTCATCAATACAACCAGCTTTCAGGGTTCCTAGGACCAATGTGAAAACATTTAGCAAGTTTGAGGGTCCCCCAAACACAACACTGCAGTGCTTCGGAGGAAGAAAGGGATCTTGTGGGAGCAGGAAGGCTTCTGAGAGGGAAGGCGCATAGGAGCAAGGCCAGGCCTTTTGTGTGCTGAGAACGAACCGAGGAGAGCTTGAAAGTGTGGAGACCAGGGCAGCTCACTTTATCCAGCCGACCAGCTTACAGAATGGAAAGACAGAGGACAACGGGGAAGTGCCTGGAGGCTAGAACTTGGAGGGTGTGAAATATCCAATTACTTGGTGGCCAAGGGGAGCCATTGAAGATTTTAGAGCAGGTGAATTATATAATCAGTTAAGCTCCTCCTGCTGATTCCTCCCCTCTCCTCCCTCTTCTCTTCTTCTCCCCCTCCCTTTCTCCTTTTGTCCTCTTTTTTTCTCTTTTCCTTCCTTCCTGCCCTTCCTTCTTGCCCTTCCTTCTTTCCTTCCTTCCCTTCTCTTTCCTTCCTTCTTTCCTTTCTTTCTTCCTTTCACAAGGATCATGATAAGCAACAGAACAGACAATAAACATCAGAAAGGAATAGAAACCAGAAGTGGACATCGGTAGCTTAGAACATTGTCCAAACATTTGGGTATCAGGTTTGAACGGAAAGGAGGGGTTGGTTGTGAGAGCAGAGTTAGGAAGGAGACTGCCCAGCCCATCTGATTACTCAGGGAAGATGAAGGGAAAGCACCATAGGAGTATGAATCAGCTCTTTCAACTGTTCCCCACCACCACCAAGGATGACTGTATCTTTATTAAGTTTCACCAAAGAGCAGATCTGGTGGGGAGTCTGGACTGAGTCAAAAGGGGGAGAGAGAAAGCATCTGGAATGAGTTCCACCTTTAAAGCCCCACGAATGCAATTCCTCGTAGTCTTTGATCAAGAAATTCAAGAGACCTCTTCCCTGCTGTGTGTGAGTCCTCTGGGAGCCTCTGCCAGTCAAGAGGGTGGGAGATCCGTCTTCTTCACTGGGAGATTCTTTTCCCCCTGTAATAAATAACAGTGCTAAATTGCAAGTGTGGGGGGGAGCATCAGGACCCAGCTCCTCAATCCTGCTATTGTGTTCACGAGCTGGGTAATTAGTGTCTGATAGTTTTAAACAGATGGGTCTCTCTGGCAGCAAGGATTACGGCTTGAAATCAATCCTGAACAAATATTATATTAATTTCTCAACTCCCTCTCTCTCTGCGGACAAAACGCGTTCTTTGCCTGCGAATGCTGTAATGACGAGAACATTAATATTAGATCAGTTAGAGATGAAACGGAAGTGGTAGAGGAGAGAGAAGGGATGGGGACTTACCAGGAGCTGAGGGGAAGAGGCAGGTGCTAAAAGTTTCATGGGGCTAGAAGTGGGAATGGGAATTCTGAGAGCAGCCTGGGCTGGTGGGGCTGGTGGGGCCGGTGGGGCGGGGCTGCTCTTCAGGATCCTCACACTCTCCAACTGCTGTGGTTCAGCTTGACATTGGCACATTGGCTCCTGCTTTGATAACACAGAGGACTTGTCAGGCTGACTGGGTAGCCTCTGATGTTTGTTTGGTCTGTGAGAAGAGACCAGTTCCACATAAATAGGTCTGCAGGGGGCCTGGCTAGACTTCTGACTTTCCAATCAAACCCGGCAATCTACAATTCAAAAACAAACCCGGCTGCCTGGAGCGAGCCTGCAGCTCCACCCCACCCCACCCCACCCCCACACTTCCCCTACTTCCACCACCTGGGTAGCCTTTCTCCAACCTAGACAGTTTAAAGAGAAAACCTGCTACCTGCAACCCCACCCCCACTTAAAGGTGAATGATGAACCTCTTTCTCCCTGCCTTAGGTGAGCCCTAAACCAGGGAAGGTTTAAACATGGGCTGCTCTCCAGAAGGAATGCTAATGTAATTCTCGCCCATTTCTCTTTAGCTTCGCAGGCTCATTTTTTCATCTTTCATCAGGCCTTACCATGCTCGGCTCAGGCTGACATTAAAACACAGCATTAAGCAGCAACCGTGCCACTATGAAAAGGGCACAGACCCCGGGGGTGATTCTGCTCTGTTGATGAGTCAACATCTGTGTACCTCAGTTTCCCCACTGTCAGGAAAAAGGAAAGTGGAGTTAGGAAGATCTATTACGGCAAGAGCTCCAAGGCCAAGTGGAGTCACGAGAAAGGTGCTTTCCCCTACTAACTAACACTGACCCCCGGGGATGGGGAAGGAAGGCGAGGGAATCCCCCTGCAGGTGAATGCTGAGCCTGGGTGGGTGGATGCAAACAATATTAATTCGGAGTGTCTACGGGCAGGCTGCTGTAGCCGCAGTGATGTCGTCTTGTGAACAAAGGAGCTTTGAGGACAGGCCACTTGGGGATACAGAATAACGTGAAGAGCGGGGAACAGCTGTTGGGAGTGCTGTGCCTTACCTGACATAGCAGCCTGTCGTAATTTCAGGCATGCTGGCAGAATGCATGGGCCTCCTGGGTCAGAGACAAAGCACGTTATTACACAGCAAAGGAAGCAGCCAGAGGGTTAAGGTTAAAATAGCTCCCCCGCCCCACTTCCAACAGTGGGACTGAAAGATGGTTAGGGGACAGGTGCCTGATAGATGCCCACGTGGTGGGGCGATCCGGGAGAAAACATCAGGGGACCTGAATCTCTGCTGAGGGGAAGAAGCCTGGTCTGCCTTTTGCCCCTTGCCCCAGAAAGAGGTGTTTTTAATACGAGGCACTTAGCTTCTTCGCCTTTGCTTTGGAGAGACGTTACCGTCTGTCTCCCAAGGCTGCTGGCTGTACAAACATCCTTGAGGGGATAGTCCCCAGCAATTAATTAGCAGGCTGCACAAATGCAAGAGGCCTGGGGAAAATTCCCTCCCAAGGGAAGGCTGTCTCTAGAAGGAGGGCAGGAAGCTTTCAGAACCTGAGAGTCTATTTGTGACTTTAGCTGTAAACCACAGGAGATGTGGGGACACGGATGCGTGCGCGCGCGCGCGCACACACACACACACACACACACACACACACACACTACCACCCAGCCCCATCTTAGGGAAAGGTCTTCACCACTTAATATGGCCTAGAACAATCTGGCATTGGACTATTAATGGGCACCACCAGGAAGCCACTAGAAATATAAATTGTCGGGCTCAGCACAGTGAGCATCAGAAATTCTGGAGGTGAGAGGTGTCCTGTCCTTATCAGTGGCTAATGCTCATTCCATTGAGACTACAGACTAGATCTTTCCTGATGTTGTTCTTGCTGGCCACTCCTCTGTATATCTCAACAGTGATTTGTCAGATCTTCAAAAGCCCGAGGTTCTTTGTCACCTGAGGTCTTTGCCAACTCTGTTGTTCCCTTTGCCTAGAACACTGCTCCTCCCCAAAAGTTCTCATGGATAAGTCCCACTTATTTTCATTTTCTGGAGCAGTCACCTCCTCCAAGGAGTTTGTTCTGAACCCCACTCCTAAGTCTCTGCAAGTTCTCTTCACTTAGTCATCTATTTATTTGTTTTATTTATATGTCTGCTTGTGTGCATGCAGGTGCACATGTGTGTGCATGTAGGGCAAGTGTATGTGCGTGACTGCAGGTGCATGTGTACATGTGTGCATCCAGGTACACATGGTGTATTGCATGCGTACACACAGCATAAGCAGGGAGGTCAGGGGGAACCTTCGGTGTGGTGTTGCTGCCAGGTGTCATCCATCTTGATTTTTGAGGCAGGTCTTTCCTTGGCTCAGTGGTTAGCCTAGGCTGGCTGGCCAGTAAGCTTCGGAGATCTGCTTGTCGCTGCCTCCCCAGTGCTGGGATTGCAAGCGTAGGCCACCAGACCTATCTTTTTTATGTGGGCTCTGGGATTTGAACTCAGGTCATCTTGCTTGTGCAGCAAGTACTTTACCAACTGAGCCATCTCCTCAGCCCCTTCACTTAGTGCTTTGGTAACAGCTCTTTCTCCTTATAAAAATGACCCACTATTGATATTTTCCTGTCGGCTTAGTGGCTGCACACGAATCTACTGATTACTGACTACTGACTACTGTCTGTGGCCCCACAGTCCCACAGTCAACACCCCACCAGCCACTCAGGCCTCAGCCTGTAGGGTCTTTTGGTCCCTCAGTCCTGGCTCTGCCAAGGATGAGATATGAAGGTTAAAACTAAGTCTCTATTGTTCTGTTTACCAACAAAGACTTGGAAGTCAGGTGTGGGGTGAAACCCTGCTAGATCAGAGAAGCCCAGAAGCAACCAGCTGACCTTGCTTTTTGACCAGAGACCCAGCAAGAGATGTGTCTCTTCACACCTCCCAAAACCAAAAGTCTAAGCCAAATTCAACTCCCCCGCCCTTTTCTTCCCGTGCATCTTCTCTATCCAAATTGCTGGCTTCTCTATGGCCAATTCTGGCCAACTAGCCACTAGCTTCACCCCTAATTCCAGGTAAACTTTATTTAACAGTCTCGGAGTAATCAAAATCCCCACAACACACTATCTTTGTCCCCATCACCTAGTTTTTATCCTCCAAAGCCCCATTCATAAAACCATGGTTTTGGGGGTTAGATGTGGGATTGGAAACAAGCACCAGACCTAAGCATTCTATTCCGACCCCGCTCCAATTCACATCCCTCTCATAGGCAAAGCCATTTATTCCTTCCCACAAATCTTAACTCATCCCAGCTTTGACTCCAAAGTCTGAAACCCAGAGTCACATCTAAATACCATCTAAATCAGATATGGATGAGACTCAAGGTATGATTCATCCTGAGGCAAATTGCTCTCCAGCTGTGAACTTGTGAAATCAAACATTACTTGCTTCCAAAATTCTATGGTAGAGTAGGCATAGGATGGCTGTTTTCCTTCCAAGGGGGATAAATAGGAAAGAAAGAGGTCACAGGTCCCAAGTAAGTCTGAACCCCATGCAGGGTAAACAAAACTAAATCTTTCAGCTCTCTCTGGCTTGATGCCCTTTGTTCCACAGTTTGGTCATATAGACCCTGGGTGGTCTTACTTTGTGGCCTTGCTGGTGAATTTAGGCACGTGGTTCACATCCTTTGTGAGCTGGCAGAGATGGCAAGGCATAGGTGCTTGCCAGAGGAAAGCCACCATGTCTACACTGCTGCTGGGCCTTCTGGAGCCAGCCGAGGGATGTGGAGAATGCTCCTGGACAGGAAGCAATTTGGTCTCCTTAGCTATCTATGACTCCTCCTTTGACACTGTTCTGCACCAGCCTAATTCACTGGGCCTGTGATAGGAGAAACAACTCCAATGACCTCCAAAACACCTTCAAGGTCATTCCTCAGTGGTTATGACAAGCAACACCTGTATAGTGTCTATTATTCTCATGGAGTGGACACTCGGCCACACCCTGAGTGTTTCCTTTTGACCTGCTTTCTTATTTTATTTTATTTTTTAACAACACAGGCTGAATCCTCAAGTCCTGCTTCCCTTTTGATTAGAAATTCCATCTTTAAATCATTTCTCTCATCTCACATTCTGTCACAGGCGGTCAAGAGAATTCAAGCCGTGCCTTCAATACTTTGCTTAGAAATTCCTTCAGCCAAACACGCTATTTCATAGCTCATAGGTTCTACCTTCTGCAAAACACCGAGGACACGAACACAATTCAGACAAGTTCTTTGCCATTTTATTACAAGAATCGCATTTCCTCTAGTGTCCATGGATACATTTCTTATTTCTAAGACCTTGGCAGAATGGCCCTTACTGTCCATGTTTCTCCAAACATTCTCTCCATGGCCACTTAGCTATTCTCTGGGAAGACTGACATTTCCTCTAGAGCTCGCCTCTTCTCTGAGCCCTCTTTATGACTGTGCTTTGTGATATTTCCATGGCGATGTGGGCTTTGGCTGGCAAGTGCCTCAAAACCCTTCTTTTCTACCTGCCACCAAATCCCCAAGCTGCTTCTATGGCTTTAGGTATTTGATACAGCCTTAATCCCACTGCTAGGTACCCGTTTTTTTGTTCTAGTCTCCTGAGGCTGCTATCCCAAATGCCACAGACTGGGTGACTTCCAATAGCGTATTGTTTTTGCATTGTTCGTCATCACATAGATTGGGAAACCTAAGGTCAAGATGCTGGAAAATCCAGTGTCTGGTGGGAGCTGCTGCCTGGTTCCAAGTTCTTTTTCACCTCCCCCCCCAGCCTCCCAAAAGGGAAGGGAGCACTCCAGGATCTCTTCCATTCACAAGGATGCTAATCCCATTCTGGTGCAGCAGCCACCTCCCAAAGGCTTGGTCTCTTAATCTCATGATTTGGGGGCATAGTTTTAACACGTGTATGCTGTGGTGGATGCAAAGTTAGGTGAAACCTTGCTGGACTCTGTCTGCACCTGGGAGCAAGCAGGGGCCACACTTGTCACCCACCCCCATGCTCCTGTCACCAAAGAGGTGCTCGGTTGGTACTTGTTGCAAAAAGTAATTTTTCATTTAATTCCAAGCCAGGTGGGATGGAGACCATGGAAGATGCCACCTGTGGGGTAGTGCTCATTCAGAAACCCTGAACCTTCTGTATAGACACACCAACGAAACTTGAAGGACCTTGCCCTACTCTGTCTACTGTACTCCAAGGGATTGTCTAAGGGAAAAGAGCTAAGTCCTTAGCCTCCTATCCTTTGGAAACATGTGGTGCATGTTAGCATGTTTCTCTTCCTAAACTGACCGTGTGGCACAGGGACTTTACACACTTGTCTCATTTAAGCATTACTTACAACCTCATATGACAGTTAATCCCTCCTCTTCTTACAAATGAGAATGGAAGCCCAGAAGGGACAAGACAGCCTTCAAGAGCACAGAGCTTCTACAGGGCAAATCCACTGTTGTAGATGGTTCTATCCAGCACAGGGCTCTATGACTCTGGATATGCATCCAATGAGGAGCTGTCAGAAGCAAAAGGTTTGCTGTCCCAGCATTAGCGGATGAGTGAAAAGACCCATGGCAGGAGCTACTAAATAAACGAAGGAGTCAAAGATTCCGCCAAGCAACCCACCCTCTCGTCCTCCTCTGTGTGTAGAATGGAAATCACACTGGATTTTATGATTCCAGCATCCCTCCAAGATCTGGCATGCCCTCAAGCCCTGTGGGCTGCTTCCTTCTAATCCTGATCAGACTAGAGCTGAGCCAGGCTCGTCCTTTATTGGCCATTCCTGCAGTGTCCTACTTCATGCCTAAAGCCAAGAGGAGTGAAGATGGCTGGGTAAGGAACTTGAGAAAGATGGGCACCCTTCACCCCACCTCCATTAGTAAATGTAGCCTGTTAGATTCAACTGTGGCTACACAATGGAATTACTTGGAAACTATGAGCTCAATTTGAAAAACACTGATGACCAAGTCTACCTACTAAGATGCTGATTAATTGGCCTGGGCATTGGCATTTTGAAGAAGAATCTTGGAACCCTTCCAAACTGCATGCTTTTTGGGTTTTGTTTGTATGTTTTCAATTTTGATTTTTTTTTTTTTGAGACAGGGTTTCTCTGTCTAATAGCCCTAGCTGTCCTGGAACTAGCTCTGTAGACCATGCTGGCCTTGAACTCACAGAGATCTGCCTGTCTCTACCTCCTGAGTGCTGGGATTAAAGGCATGTGCCATCACCGCCCAGCAACCGCATGATACTTAAAAAGAATGTATGTGTGTGCTCATTTATGTGTGCATGTGGAAGCCAGAGGTTGATGCCAAGTGTCCACCTTTAAAAAAAAAAAGTATTTTGGAGTGTATGTGTAAAACCACAGCATGTTGTGGCGATCAGAGGATAGGGCTGCAGGAGCTGATTCCTTCTTTCTATCATACCAGATCCTGGGGACTGAACTCAAGTCACCAGCTTGGCAGCAAGTGCTTTTACCCACTGAGAAGACAGGGTCTCTATTGTATCTGGAGCTCAGTGAGTTGGCTAGACTGGCTGGCCAGCAAGCTCCAGGGAATCTTTCTGTGTCTGCCTCTAGGCTGAGGTTATAGGCACACACTGCCTGTGCTTGACTTTTATGTGGATTCTGGGGTCTCAGAGCCTCGTATTTATCTAGCAAACACTGTGTTTCCTGGCATTCTCATGTTTGTCTGTCTTCCCAAAAGGCCAAGTTTTCTGTGGCTATAGGGTAGTGGCTAAGAAAGACAGGTATAAGGAAGGTGACATCTAGGTAGGCAACATGCCACCCACCAACCAGGCCTAGGGAAACTAGGGTCCCGAGGTTGCAGACACAGCAGGACAGGGGTGTGAGCTACTCACAGCAAGGAAAGGCCATCTGGTTGGACCTGAACATCCTGGAGACAGCTGTCGGGCAGGCGGTCTTGCAGTGCTGATCCCTTCATTTGGCCATCAGAGTGAGACCAAGAGCTCAGTGCCAGTAGAGCCAGGGCCCCTTGAGAATGTCTGTTATGTGAGGCCCTCCCCAAAGCACTGGCTAATGGGCCACTCCGATCCATGCAGCTGGGACACAAAGACTTACAATCTCTAGCCACAGCTGCCCAGAGTATGTTGGTGGGAGAGGACAAACTAAATCCCTGTTTTCGCTCCTTCCCCCCAAATGGAGCTCACGTAAAGCCTTTAAACCATCGGCTTTTATCTGTTTTTAGTGTCCAATTTAGGGCTTTGCAGGGGCTCCCTCCAGGGCTCTCTCAATGGATTTATATCACAGCCAGATAGCATCTTCGAAAGCTCATCTGAGCTGGAAAATAGAGAAACATCCTTCTCCATTGTCAAGTGACAGGTGATGGCACCCAGGCTGCTGGGGAGAGTACATAGGAGATCCACTCTGGATGTTGTGGCTGGGGTGTGCCTTGCCCAGGGAGGGGCAGCTGCGTAAGAAAGGAGGGAAACTCTCCTAGCAGGGGCCAAACCTCCTTTCCTTTTTGGGGTATAGATTTTCCAATCCTGAAAGCCTTGAAACAAAGAATTCACTGTCCTCTGGGCTTGTCACCTGTAGGCAAGAAGATGTCAGCTCCCTGGCCAACCACCAAGTGCCATTTGCAAAGAAGTGTGCAGGGAGAAGGGGCGGGGGTGGGCAGTGAAGCTGCCTGCTTAGGCTTGCCTGGCAGGAAGCAACAGCTCTCTTCTGTATTGCTAAGCTGACTTCTTTAGCTTCCTGCAGGAGCTGCATTAACCTACTCTCTGCCCAGTGTTTCTGGATAGGGCCTTCATGGGCTCTCTCTTTCCATACACATTTGTTGAGCATCTATTATGTGCCAGGTAGTGTCAAGGATGGGGTTCCTGTCTTCAGGTTGTACATGATGAGCATGTGTGGGGAGGGGGGTGATGTCAAGGCAGCAGTCAAAGAGGAAACAAACACCTGAAACAGAAGTGGTCAGAGCCCGAGCAGAGCAGAGCCTGGTTTGTGGGCTCAGGGGTCTCCCCAGAGTGACTGCCCAGGAACTGTAAGCATCCCCAGCAGGAAGCACACAACAGAAGCTTTATCTGAGACTGGGGTCTTGATGAGGATTTGTAGGATTCCCAGGACATTCCAGGTTTATTCTTGTTGTCCTGGCAACATTTTCATTCTGAAAATGTCAGAGTTGAGCTGACAAACAGGTGTAAATCAGAACCATTTCTGAAAACCTATGAATGCTGTATTCACAGGATGCACATCACCCAGGCTGAGACTGTTTTGTGGAGCTGAGTCGGCATACCTGGTAGGTGTCTGTGGTGCATGTGTGTGTGTGTGTGTGTGTGTGTGTGTGTGTTTGTGTGTGGTGTGTGTATGGTGTGGTGGTATGTTGTGTGCATATGTGCTGTATGTGGTGTGAATGTAGTAAGTGTAGTATGCATGTGTATGATGTATGTGTATGCATGTGGATGGTGGGTGTGTGCAATGTGTGGTGTGTATATATGTATATGGTTTCTTTAGTATGTTGTATGCATGTGTTCATGATGTGGTGTGTACTTATGTGTGTAAATGGTGTGTGTGTGTATATATGTATGCGTGTGGAACGTGGTGTGTGTGTGTAAATAGTGTGTGGTGTATGTGTGCATATGTGTGTCTTGATGCTGTGTGAGTACACGTGTATACATGCATGTGTGGTGAAGGAGTGTTATGCAGAATGCATGCAGAGATTATAAAAGTGACTTTGCAGTAGGAAATGGTGATCACAAATATGAGAAAATCCATGAAACCTTGTCTGACTTTTCCAGTTCCCTGAACTGAAGTACAGAAAGAGAAGAGAGGAAGAAAATGGAGAAGAGAACCATGGAGGGTGTCTAGTGGGAGCCACATCTCCTGCCACATGTGTTACACCCGGGCTCCGGCTCATTGTCGCAGCAAATCTGGGAAGTGTATGCAGCATACACGTTTTCCTAATGAGGAAACTGGGGCTTGGGAGATTCCATGACTGTGTGGAGCACAGGAGATGAGCAGCTGATCTGGCCTTCAGACTAGACATCGCACAGAACAGCATGACTTAGGCAGTCCTGGTCAAGGCTGTGCCGGCTCCAGCTCTTTCCTCTTCCAGTCTTGTCACAGTGCTTGGTTCCCAGGGGCCTCTCACCGTCCTCTGGGATCTCATTTCCCGGAAATGTCATGTAGAATCCATCTCAGCCTCCAGCCCTTTGTCCTTCCAGATTTCATCCTGAGAGCCTACGGGACAGAGGATGAAGCATTTGGAGCAAGGAAGAGGCTAGGGACGTGAGGGGCTCCCTTCTAGGTCACACCAACAATGTGTTCTTGCCCTTGGGGCTCATGAATGAAGATGAGCAATGAATGGCTGTCAGAATCCTAGCTTTGGTGTGACCGTCATCCCAGGGTTGGGGGCCCTCTTCATCCTGATTCTGGTGATGAAATGGGGGGAACTGGCATCTTTGGAATCTTCTGCCTTCTCACTGCAAGCTCATCTGTCAAGCAGGTTCCGTGGATACAGCTTCAGCAGAAGACCCCCACGCCCCTGTCTGGAAGCTGAAAGGCCTTCTACAGGGGGGCATGAAGGTAACTTATGCATTGTGAGGATACCTGGTGTGTGTACTGAATGAGCTGCTCTGTGGACATTGCTTAGCTCTGGGTCTCAGAATGGTCAGGGGGTAGGAGCGTGGCTGAAATTCTGGAGGAAGCATCTTTCTAGACCAGAGCCAGGGAGGAGGCCATGGGTGTTTGTTTCAGACGGCTGAGCAAGTTGTCCTGCTGGGGCTTGCTTCTGCTAAGTCCCACTGGCATGCACCCTCTTGGCTGGCATCATTTCCTGACGTCAGAGCCCTGCTCTGCCCCCTTCAGTGACAGCTCTCTGGCTGCAGGCATCAGAACACCTACCTCGTCCTTCCCCAGCAGGGCTCAGGGCTTCCTGCTTGTTAACCAGGGGCCCAACTGGGTACGATGAAGATGGGAGATCACCAATAGACCCAGACTCCTTTTCAAGGGGTGGCTGTGAGGTGTGCCATACCTGAGCACTGTCTTGCCTCTGCCTGATAAGAAAGTTGGTCTGCTGTGTGCACCAGATGGGGCTCCTCCTAGGTGTTCCAAGCATGCTGCCCACATCCCTAAGGATCTGCCACTATTAGCAGAACAAAGGGATTCTGCTTCTGTCTTTACACCTCCTTGCTGCTGCCTCTAGTCAACTAGTCAACGGTGTTTGCAGTCTCAGAACGCCCTTTCCAAAGCAGGGTCGTCCAACTCTACCCTTCAAAGTTTTAAATATTTCTTGGTGTTTGTAATGTTCCTTGTTGTGACTTCATTCTGTCCAGGTCATGTTCCTTAAGTGCCCCCCAGTGTCAGAGGGCTTGCCCCAAAGCATCTGGGTCAGCTCAGGCCTGGGAAGGGGGTTCCCGCAGTGTGCCATGTATGTCAGTGGAAAAGAAGCAGCTGTATGTATCTGGACCCTCAGCGCTGTTTCCCTGATGCCAGCGATCCGCATGAGATGGGTCCATGTATACCCCGCAGATGAGGGAACCTAGGAAAGCGAAGGGGAAGTGACTCACCAGCCTTGGTGAGAGTGAGGTGTGGAGGACAAGAGCACAGGCCACTGGAGAGTGGGCAGTCACAGACTCCCTCCTTCTCAGCGTGGGTCCTGTGGCCAGCCTGGGAGGAGGGTCTATGACTGTGGATCTGTGGATGCTGGGACCATGGGACAGTTCCAGAATGGAGGAGCCTGTTGCCGTGTAAGCTAGCCAGGACTGTGGGATAGTGATGTCCAGTGGAGAGGGACCTGCATCCAGCCTGCTGGATATGGATATGGAGTGGACGTGTGGGACTCTCTGCAGGTCTTATCACCCTCATGCTGAGAAGGGAGCAGGGAGACCCCACAACTGAAGACAAGAGCATGGTGTAGGGAGACACAGCCAGCTGGGACTTATGTAAATATTGACTGAGTTGCTACCCTAGTCCTGGCAGTAGGTAGGTGACCTATGATGGTGACAGAATGCATCATTGGGGGGGGCATGGCAGAATTGTGGGGTGCACGGGGGTGACCAAGTAGACCCCAACCTGCTCCTTACGATATTCCCACCTTCTTCAGATCTCCTGGGTTTCATTGGAACTGGCCTTCTAGACTGGCCTGTCTGCATGGAGCCTGTCTGGTGACACCAAGTGACAACAAGCAGCTTACCTTTACTGGTTCCTGTGCTACCTGGTGCTCCATCCCTATGATCTTCCCTCTGACCCTTGCTGTCCTGCTGCCCACTTCCTCCCCTAGTTCATCCTAAGCACAAGTTCATCTTCTGCTGCCTGGTGACTGCTCCAGCGTTTCCTGCTTGCCCAGGCTGCTCGCAGCTCCTCAAACCTTGGCCCAATCCTGGCCTGGGAATGGCCTGAGGTCCCGATCACCTTTCTCAGCTCCAGGATTAGGGTTCAGCCCCTGGAGACAGGCCTAGACTCCTGCTGCGCCTCTCAGTGCCATCATCAGCAGGTGGCAGTCACGTGGGCAAAAGGCCTGTCCCCGGTCTTCACATCACAACCCAGATTTTCGCTGTTAATGGTATTGATTTCCTCTGCTGAACTGTTGGGATCAAAGGCTGCCTGGGCAACTCGGCAGTTCATTAAGTCCTGGTTGCCCCAGGGGACTGGCCAGAGGATAAACATGTGCATTGCAGGCCAGGCCAGGGCCTGGAGGACAGCCCGCTACAGGGGGTGCAGTCCACTGCAAGGAATACTTGGCCGTGTGTTGGGTCAGGGCTAGATGAGTGGGAAGGGCAAAATGCAGGCAGGCTGTGCTAGAGTCACCTTTGCATGGCTGCAGCAGCCGCATCTAGGACCAGCGACTATGTCATGACCAACAGGATACAACATCTGCTCCCGTACAGCCTCCCCACCATCACCCCACCTGCCGGGCCCTGTACTGGCCACACCAGGCCAGACTTCTGAAGACTATACCCCACCTGAAGCGGAAAGTCCCCCAGTTGGGCAGTGGGGCCTGGATTATGGAAACTGTTTCTGAGTTTGAGGTCACCTTGAGGTTTCCCCCCAAGTCTTTGGTCTTGGTTTTCAAGTGACTCATTGGAGAAATTTCAGATGATTTGGTCTCTGAAGTACACAGTAGAAAGTGAGGTTTGTAGCTCTTGGGCCCGTTGGTTTTTCCATTTCCTTTGCCCCATCAGGCGGCTGGCCTAGGGAAGGGAACACCTGCATGGGTCAGTCCTGGCAGCCCCAGACGAGGAGCATCCCTTGTGGCGAACGACGTGGGATGGCAATGGCAGATGGGAGAAGAGAAGGGGGAAAAACGTTCCTCTTGGTCCCCACTCCTCACACGACACTGCCTCCTTGTGAGTCCTCTGCCTTCCCTCTCATTTGCTCTCTCTCATTGTCCCTAGCTCACATGAAATGTGAACACTTACGTAGACGATAGAAGGGCATTCTAGGAAGGAAAGGGTCTGGAGGCCGACTATGCCTTCAGGAAGACCAAGGGAATTTGAAGGATCAACATGGGCTCATCAGAGGCCAGGGGACAATGGTACCTGACAAGAAAAGACTGACAGGTAGGAGAGCTCTCCCACCCCCAGGCTGCACTGTATGTAGTAGGCACCCTGAACCATGCAGGGCCTGTGGTTTCATGATGTGAGCAGATGAATTGAGAGGAAAGTGCCCGAGACAGGCCAGGCTGGCTGGGGCTCTTTTCGGAGTGAAGCCTAAACCAGAGACAGACAAGTTGGGCTGAGAGAGCTATCGGATGGGAATAGGCTTTTTATTTCCCCATACTTCCATCAATGCAACCAAATAGGCTTCTCCCATGTGCCAAAACTGTTGCCAGAAGCAGTAGAGTCAGAGATCATGCTCACAGCTGTCCCTCTCCTCCAATCACGGCGTTGGAGTGGGGGGTAGGGTGTGGGGGTAGGGTGTGTGTGGCATCATTCATTCATTCAGTCCTACAATCAGGAGTTGATTGCTAAGCAAATGCAAGGCATCGTGTTGGCCCTAGGGATGAAGACGTGGACAAAAATACACACATCCATATCGCTAGAGGACCTGCCCTTTGTCAGCTTGAAGCCACCCCAGTCCAGGGATAGGGACAGAAGGGCCTAGATAGTTAGGAGATTGACGTTTGTGTCAAGATTGTGTAGAGAGCTAGGGATATAGCTCAGTGGCCGAGTGCTTGCCTAGCCCTGGCTTTAATGACGGTGTGGGGGCTCTAACTAAATCCCTATCCTATGCCATGCACAGGTCTTCCTGTTCTTTAGCTCAGTCATCTATTAACTCTGAGAATAAAACAGCATGAGCCCCATTTACAAAACCAGAAGTTTGGGTTCCCCAAAACCAACGATTTCACCAGAGTCTGGCTGCACAGCACTGCCTATACTTGCTCCAGCCTGGGTTCTCACTAGGAAACACATTCTCTTCAATGGAAACTTTAATCTCCTACCCCTCACGCCCCTGCTGGGGCACTCTGACACTGCGACTCTCTCTCAGGCTGGGAATAATAAGTATAAAGTCTCCGTGGAGAGCCAAAGCAAGCTCTAGTTCCTTCCCTGCTTCCTTCCTCCCTCCAGTTTGTATCTGTTCCTGGAAATCCCCGTTGTACCCACCCACCTTGCCCCAGAAAAATCCCAAGAAAGCTTCGCAACTCTATTTAAACCCCGCTCAAGCGCTCAGAACCGGCTCTGGGCTCCTAGTGCGCTCTGGGTCTCCATCTGGTTTGGGGGCTATTTTGATCTAGCGGATGCAGATCAGTCGCTGCGATCTGGGGCTGAGTGGCTAGAGAACCGCCTTTATCTACAGAAGAACAATTTAGAAACTAATGCAAAGCCCAGAGAACAAATAAATATATTCCTCTTTCTGTTCACAGTTCTCTCTCTCTCTCTCTCTCTCTCTCTCTCTCTCTCTCTCTCTCTCTCCTGTTTCTACAGGTAATTGCAGCGGGATTTTTCACTTCAAACAGGCTCTTAGGTGTATCAAGCTTAGGGAGCTGTGGAGGGGACTGAGGACAGGAGACTCTGGCTAGAAATGCTGGTGGGGGAGGTACTGCTGTAGTCGGGGACAGGACACGGGCATCTTCTGGGCTCTAGAGCTTTTCTGAGGATGGGATCAGATCTTTATTCATTCGCTCTAACTGGGGTCTATTCATGACTGGAATTATGTCCTATTTTCCTAACCATGGAGGGAGGGACTATCGCACGAACCCAAGGAGGCATTGTTATGGCTGGATGCTTGTAGTACCTGAAGCTAAGCACTTCTACACTTCTAGGGCAGGCGATGGTGAGGGTGTCCCAACTTGAAAAGCAGAGGGGTGGACAGAGGTGGCAGGGAGGAGAGAGCTTTTATCACTTCTGAGAGTCTGCTTGCAGACACAAGGAGAAGGAAGGCAAGAAGAACAGAGCGGGAGACGCTTTGGCTCCCAACAGCCTCCTTCTCTGATGAGCTCTGAGATCGGAGGTCCAAGTTCACTTGGAAATGGCAGAAACAGAATTCAAATGCACATCTTCCAGAAGCTCTGGTCTCAGTGCCACACTGCTCCTTGAAGACACAAGGTGCAGACAAGCTGGGAGGAAGAGGTAGAAAGGAGGAAGAAGGGTGCTTTCTCCCCCCCCACTCTTCCTCCACTACTTACTCTCGCTCAACTCTCTTCTCAACTGGGGAAGCTGCTGACACCACTCCAGACTGCACATGCTCCTGTCACAAGCACACTTCAAGGTGTGGCCAGCCTTGCTCTGGCATCAGGGGATGGGTCCTGTTCTTTCAGAGATGTTGGACACGGGATGGTAATAGTGGTCATCAAAACACAGGAGCCACTCTGGTCTGGGCAGAGTCGTCAATGGAAGTGGGTTCACTATGGGCCTGGGCCTTTGCTGCTAACTGGGTGTATGGTCCCGTAGCTCACACACGGGCAGCAGATGAACGTGAGCGTTAGGACTGCACTTTGGAATCCTTGCCTGATTGGCCATAATTATCACCCTCCTATCAGTGAGAATATGCAGCTCCAGTAATCCGAGGTCACATACATGGTAGGTACAGATTCCGTGTTTGAATCAAGGTCTGTCTCAATCTTAGAATTTTTACTGAAAATCCAAACATCTATAGGACATGCTTTTGGAACTTTCTTCTATACTCTGCTAAACACTTTGACCCCACACTTTCCCTGGCTTGGAAATAAGGAACTGAAGTTGAGATAGGTTCATCCGTTACCATGAGTGACATAAATCTCAAGCCAGGGTCAGCCGGGAAATCTATGCTTTGAACCTATGGGCCACTTCTTATTCTTAGTGGATACCCAGACTAATGGGACAGTGGACTTTAAAATTATCAAAAGAGCTTTGGAAATCCGTAGGGATTCTGAGAAGGGTATTGGATCAGAGTTGGGCTAGCTGATCTATGTGTGTTTGCATGGGTGCACCTGCATATGTGTGCACATGTGGAGCCCAGAGGTCAACATCAGGTGTTGTTCCTCACAGGCCATCCATCTTGATTTTGAGATAGCAACTCTCATTGGTCTGGAGCTTGCCCAGTAAGCTAGGCTGACTGACAGCGAGCCTCAGGGATCCAACTATCCAGCCTCTCTGCACTGAGATTATAAGAGCACGCCATCACAGCTGGGTCTTAAATGTGCATTCTGGGGCTTGAACTTGGGTCCTAAGGTTGTGTAGCAAGTACTTTGCCAACTGACCTACCTGCCACCCCTAGTGCTCCTTTAAAACATTCCTTAGTTGTCTACCATAGACTGAAGGCCAAAGACCTAACATTTGGTTCCCCAGCTTCCTGCAGCATCTATGAGGATCACTCAGTACTCTATCCAGAGAGAGAGGAACAGGGAAAAGGCGCGGGAGGGGGAGGGGATGGAGAAGGATGAGAGAATGAGAGAATGAAAGAATGAATGTGAGAACGAATGAATGAGAGAATGAAAAAATGAATGAGATAATGAGAATGGAAGGAAAGAAGCCAGATGGAAAAGCTTTGAATTTGAACGGGTCTGGTTTGTGTTCTGCCTACACCAGTAATAGTAGTTATGTATAACCTAAAGCAGTTTTGTACCTTCTTTGATACTGGATGAATCACATAAACTGATGCCGTGAATCAGAATCTCAATATGCTGCAGTGAGGTTCAAATGTAATAATTCCTATAAAGAAGCTAGCACAGTTAGCTAGCACTCCCAAACTTCTAGAAAGCGCAGATTCATAGCATCAACTACCATGCAGCCAGAAGCCAGGGTGATCCTGTGCTTAGAGAAGCCAGGGAGTCGGTGGAATATTCCTGGGGCAGAGAAGGAGTTCACTAACCAGTTCAGGGTTCAGATGGGCAGGCTAAGGATGAGCGAGGCCTGATTCCTGTGCACACCCAGGGGAAGGGGCTCTTTTGGAAGAGATTTGCAGTGGCTTTAGCTGATTGCAATTACGCTGGCCTGCACCGTGCCGAAAATGAAATGAAACCCTAACAAAGTTCCAGGTTTAATTGAAATTTCCTGGGATCTGTTATTACATCGCTGTGATTGTTCTGTGCCACTAATGAGCCTGTGCTAGCTGATTAGCCAAGTGTCTCTCCAGTCACTATTCCATTATTGCATTATTAATGATCAGATATGATTGTCACAGCCCAGGGCTTGAACATCCAACAGGCAGGAGACAAGCCAGAAAACCAGGCAGATGGACAGATGGCCCAGTGAGTGGGAAGGTCATGCTAGATGACAACCTGGGATCCAGAGCAGAAGGAAGAGGCTGTGTCATTGGGATGAGGAGTCAGGTGTGGGGATGTGAGTGGTCATGGTAGTAGCTGAGCCTGGATCCTACGGACCTGAGGTTCTGTGGTTCTCTTAGCCCCCTGCTTGTCTGGTGGAATAGCCAAGGACTCTTTTGTTTTGCCATTCTTTTTCTAGTCAGTGTATAAAATATTGTGTTGTGTTATGATATGCATATATATATACATACATGCATACATTTATTCATAGTTGCCCCTCCCCATCACTTTCTCCCATCTCTATCTTCAACCTTGATGTTTTTTTCCCTCTTCTGCTTTCACACACACACACACACACACACACACACGCACGCACGCACGCACACGCACACACACACATACACACGACATATATAGAGTTAACTCTAGAGTTACCATGAGGAAAAAAATGCACAGCATTTTATCTCTCTTTTCGCTCTCAACTCCTCTTTCTCTCTCTGTGTGTATATAAACATATATATGTATGTATGTATGCATGCATATTGAGACAAGGTATCTCTATGTAGCCTGGCTGACCTGGAACTCACTATGTAGAGCAGACTGACCTTGAACTCACAGAGATCCACCAGGCTCTGCCTCCTAAGTATTGGAACTGAAGGTACAGAGCACCACACCTATGTCCATCTCCCTTTAGACTCCTTCCTCCTCACCTCAGTCTCTCTTCCACTTTCAAGTCAACGAAAAGAAACAACATCCAACGCTTACGCTTTATGCATTAGCTTTGTCATAGAGCCTGGGAAGTAAGTATGAGGTCAGGGTCAAGAGCACAAAGGAGAGGGCAGGAAGAGGCTGTTCCATAAGCTGTAGCCCTGGCAGGCATTCTGAGCAGCCTGAGGGTCTCCCCATTTCACGAACCTGGGTGTCCAGAGCTTGAGCTATGAAGAAGGCTAAGAGTGGTATTTGTTCAGAGCTCCGTGAAACTGTGCGGGAACGGCCCTGCACCTGCAAGCCCATGTCAGTCATTTTTAAAACCAATCCCTTCCCTGTATCTGAGGAGGGGCTGGAAGTCAAGGAGCGGGTCATGGGAGAAGTTTGAGTTTTCAGGAAACTGCTGGTTGCCTTACGTTGATGGTCAGATGTAATGAGCCCCGGGTTGAACCAGGAGTGCCCAGATGCCCCACTGGGCAGCCTGCCCATTTTGCATCTAGACAGCCTGGCTCCTGTTTCTAGCCCTCTCACCCTAAACCCCCTCCTTCAATCTAGAAGACATCTTTTCTGAAAATGCCAGACACTATGAGGTCATAGCAGGTCCTCAACTGCTGCCAAATTTCATTCTTCAAAGACCCGTGTTGTGCTGACATGAAATGCAAGCCCGGAAACAAGAGAGGAGGGGAATGGATTGATGAAATGGAGGGGAAAACTCCCAAGCAGGAGGGAAGAAATTGACATTTGAACATGGTTTTGTAATCGGAAAATTGATCCCAAGACTGTTCCCTCCCCTAGAAAAGGCCGGGGCTGCACTGTGGTTTCCCAGAGCCCACGGTGGGGGCCACCTGTTCTGTTACCCTTGCTGCCTACAGCTCACTGTCTCCATGGCAAAGAGGCGAATGACTGGGGGCTCCCGCAGCCATGGTTTCCCTGGCAACCCTCAGGCACTCCCACCTCCAGCCACATGACTGGCCTGTGCCCACTGCCCCCCCACTGCTGCACAGCTATTTGGGACGAGAGAGGGGGGTGGCTCTTCCCAGCCACCCACAATCCTGTGAGCATGTACACAGGTGTCTCCTCTGTGGGCTCCGGGTGTCCACCCACTCATGGCACCCACCCTGAACTAGCCCAACCTGCAGGGGGCCTAGCTGGCTAGCCAATCACAGAGATGCTTCAAATGTGGGATGAAGGCTGACTATAGACACAGCCTGAGTACATCCTCTTGTCTGTAAGGGGAAGACTGAAGAAGTTAGAAGAAAGAGCACTCACTAACAAAGAAGGCGTCCTCTCCCCTCAAGCATGACTCAGGGCCATCATGACTAAGGGTCATGATGCTGTAATTCTGATGATCCCATCATGCAAAAGTGTCTTCTAGAAATAAACAGAACAGCTCTTGTCAAATCCAAGTTATGGAAGAGGAAGCCGAGCCTCAGAGAGAGTGTATGACCTACTCAAGCCACAGTTAGAAATGATGGTCCCAAGCCCAGTGTGTGGTGCAATGGCTGGTTTGAGGGTGTCTGTTTGAGGGAGACCTTTGCTCTCTGAATGTTGGTTTTGCTGTGTGTAGGGCAGAAATGGGAAAATCAAGGGAACTGTGTCCTTGCCTTCAGGAAACCTCTATGTTGTCTGTACTTACCCTGTGGGTTGACTGACGGTCTGTGGCTGGGACCTGAAGCTTCAGGGGTAGATGTCCTTGGGGATAGACTTTCCCAGTTCCCAAGAATCCTTCAACCAAGACCAAAGCCACCCATATTAACTGGTTTTCAGCACTGCCCTGAAGGCCAGGAGCTCTTCCCAGGAGGTATTCTTCAGAGCCGGCAGGGAGCCTGAACCTCAGAGAAGTGCACTGAGCTGAGCAAAGGGAGAAAGAGAAGAATCAAAGTGAGTCGTACTCTGATGTGGGGTGTGTGGGATGCAGAAGCAAGCAAGCCTGAGGGCAAGTGGCCCGGGAGGAGGTGTGTCAGCGGAGTTCTAGGTACTTACATTTACAGGCCTAGATTTGGTTTTGTATGAGACAAGGTCTCACTTTGTTGGCCTGGCTGACCTGGAACTCGCTATGTAGACCAGGCTGGCCTTGAACTCAAAGATCTTCCTGGCTCTGTCTCCTGAGTATAGGGATTAAAGGCGTGAACCACCATGGCCAGGCAAGCTTAGTACCTTTGCAGGCAGATTTCCTCCACAGATTCCCATGAAGGATGAAGGATGGTCCTGGACCACATACCTGGTACTTGCTTGAAGTTCTGCAGTGGGCAACAGAAGAGAGTGCACACTTTGATATGGGATGTGAGGATTGTGCAGTAGTGAGACACTTGTCCAGCTTGTGTGAGGCCCTGGGCTCCATCCCCGGTGCTGAAAAAGGACAAATCGACAAACCCGGGATGCTGGCTTACTTTGCGTGCACACCCAGAACCCTTTGCTCTTCAGCAGTGGCCAGGCACCCAGCACAGGTTGCTCGCTGGAGGCTCAACAGCCTCCCTCTCTTACCTGGAAGAAGGACCCCACCCCAGGACCTGACACTCCCCAAGGAGAGAAATATGCCTTGTGTTTAACATCCGCCCTGGAAGAGGAGTCACACGTGTGACCACAGCTGCTTTCTGCATGTCTTACTCTGCCAGGGACTTTTAATCCTGAAGTTTTCTCAGAACTAGTTCTGAACAAGAGGTCGTGATCTATGAGTACTTTATATTTGGTGAGGGTCCCACTGTCTACAAACTGTGTGTGTGTGTGCACACACACACATGATGCACTCACAACTCAGCTCATTTCAATCATCAGGAAACCTAAGCTTGTGTACTTGGGGCAAAGCAATCCCAAGGTCCCAGCTGAAGAGGATGGAAGGTAAGACTGGAACCCCTCTCTTTCTACCTCCCTGTTAAGGAACCCAGCACTTTTAGCAACAATGCAATGTCCTCCGCTGGGGAATAAGCAGGACCAGGGGCAGCTCCACAGCCACTGATAAATAGCAGTCACCTTCCCTGGCCAGGGACCTGCCAGAAATCTGAGCCTGGCAGTGGAGGGAGGCAGACCTGTGCCCAATCCCTCAGCTAGTCGCTGGAATGCCAACAGAAAACAATCCAGAGCTGCCAGTCTTTGCCCCTCTGCCTGTCCCCACTTCTGCTCTAGCCTGGAGATGTTGAGTTGATTATATTCCATGCTCAATCACCAGAAATAATCAATCTGTAATTAAGAACACCCCCCCCAGCCCTCTCCCACCCTTCCACAGCCTCCCACTCCTCCAGTCCCCCCTCCTCCCCAGACCGCTGTGGCCTCCTCCTCGCTCCCCCCCCCCACTTGCCTTTCCAGCATGGAATCGTTTTAATGAGATTTCTCTGTTACAAATGACCAGTTTGTAATAATTATATTTTGTGCGGCAATCGTGGTTTAAAAATGATTTAAAGCAGGGAAGGCTCCAATTTATTAGGCATCAAATTTTCTGTGGTGAACTTTTAACTAGAAGCTGCCGTTCAGGCATGGAGGGGGCCATCTCTGCCACCCTGGGCTGAACAGTAGTCCTGAAATATTGATGGTTTGTGGATGGAAATGGTGCTGAAGACATTTAACTTTTATTAAAATAAATGAATCTTGCAACAACAGTGTTGCTTTCCTGTGTGCCCTATTTCTTGAAGTAGAAGGGAAGGAAGAGGCCCTCATCAGAAGGAGGCGAGACAAGAATGGCACAAGCTTTGGGGTTCATGGCTTGAAGTACTTTCCACACAGGATAGTATTTGGAGAAGGGCCATTACCATGTACGACTGTGGGCACGTGACCTCGTAAATCTGTGAGATCCTTTGGGGACAGTCAGTGCTGGGCAGCCCTTGGATTTAGCTTGGGTTAAAATCCGGACCTTGTCATTTTCTATCCAGGTAGCCTTGGGCAAGCTGTCAGTCTTTCCAAGTTCAGTGGAGAGATAACAGTGCAAAACCCTCTGCCCAGAGCACATAATAAAAGACAGATACAATTATTATTACTGTGACTTTGTACCTATTAAGAGGTTTCGAAACACCAGGTTGCATATAGTAGATGTCATTGTCCCCCATGGAGAAATGAAGGCTAAGTAGGTAAAAGTATGGTCCCACTGGTGGAATCCATGGGGTCACAGCCCCAGGACCCATCCAACCTCCAGCTATCTTCCCCCATAGTATCCACAGGAAAGATAGTTTCTAGAGAAAATAGCCATTGCAACTAAGATGACTATGGTATTGTTTTTAAAGTGCAGCTATGGGGCCTGGAGAGATGACTCAGAGGCTAAGAGCACTTGCTTCTAAAAGAGAACCAGGGTCCGGTTCCTAGCACCCATATGTGAACTAACAACCACTCATAGATCCAGCTCCTGGGGATCCAATGCCCCTTTTCTATAACCTCCATGGGCATCAGGCACACACATGGTGCAAAACACACATGCAGACATAAAAAATTAAAAATAAACTGTAGCTAGAGGGCCAGCAAGATGACTCAGCAGGTAAAGGTACTTAATGCCAAGTCTGACAACCTGCATTCCGTCCCTAAGACAGACCTAGATGGTAGAAGGACAGAACAGACTCCTGCAAGTGATCCTCTGACTTTACTCATTCTCAAGGATGTGTGCACACTCACATCAAATAAACCAACCAACCAACAAGCAAATAATAAAAATTGAAAATTCTTGCTGCTAAATAGGGTCAGGTTAGACCTCAGGATGGCCATCTTGGTACAAAGAATACTAGAAAAAGAGAAGGTTTTTAGGGATAATAAGGGGATATTCCCCTTTTCCGGATATAGAGACTTCCACAGGTCACTCACACGGTTTTTGGGGACCTATGGTAGCAGGCAGATCACTTGTCACCAGGGCCTACCTGTCTATTGTGGCATGTGAGCTCCTGAAAGCAGAAGTCTACAACAAGCTGGGGCTCCTTGCTGCTCAGCTTTGAGACAGAGGCATAGCCAGCATGCAGTGACTCCATAAGCTTCCTGAAGGTATAGATGCAACTGTATGCTATATCCAGCAGCTAACCCAGGGCCAGGCATGTGTGGGTACTAAGAATGCAATGGATGGATGGATGGATGGATGGATGGATGGATGGATGGATGGATGGATGGATGGACAGATGGATGGATGAATAAGGATTTGTTGTATCAAATAGGGTTTCTGCCTTCCAACTTCCCTGCAAAGGAGGTCATTCCATTGTTTCTGTCAGAACATCAGTGTTTACAAGGAAGAGTTGGTGCACCCTGGCTTGCTGCGACTCCATCTTGGGACTCTATGCCTGGGATGCTCTATGAAACCAAAAGGGGTCAGTGACTTGAAGGATGGGAGAGGAAAAAGAACAGCTTGGTTCCCTTCTGCCTGGCCCTTCACTCCTCCCAGCTCTAGCTGATTGGGGGACATCCTCCTGCTTGTCACCAGCCCTCTGGCCCACTGCTGGGACCTGGGCCTTCTGTCTGTTCACATTCACATGCCTGGTCCCAGGAAGGGTGAAAGCCATCTGCTGGTTCCTGGTAGTGAGACAAAGGCTTGGGCCACAAGCTACCTGGAAGGATGCTTTTGCAGTCACCATGCTGGAGGAAGGGCTGGCACAGCCAGTGCCTCTTCATCCCTATTGTCTCCTGGGAATAGGGAGTCTAGGAACTCCTGAAGGACAGGGGAATCCTGGAGCTGTTAGGCCAAGGTCCTCTGCTTGAAGGCTGGGGACTGAAGTGGATCATAGCATTGTCAGGTGAGTGGCTGTCCTGAATTCACACACGCTGTGTGTCCTCACAGGGAGCAGCTAGGGAACAAGGGGTCCATCTGCCATCCCACCTCCTTCACCCTTACCTCTGCACCTCTTTCCAGAATGTGTAACCAACTCTTGACCTCTGAGAGGGTTTTGCTAGCATGGATTTGCCTATCACAGCTCTGCTTCTCTGAGGAGCTGGAGAGATGGAACCAAAGTCCTACTTCCTGGACCAGGACACAGTTGTTCTGCTCCTCCACAGCTCGGGAGGTCTTGTTCCTGCACCCTGGATGAATTCACCCTGGGGTGAATCCTCTTATGGGCACCGTCTCCTTGTTATCCGGAGGGAACCCCTGGCTTAACACCTTCAGAGTTGATGCTATCCTTTAGTTCAGTTACAGTATTGACCAAGGATCTACTGTGCACCAGGGCCTAACTTCTGGATACATACATGAGGTGGTCTGTGAGCTGGTTCCACCTCCACTCCTCTCTAGGAACAAGTGAGACTTGTAGGTCCCTGAGAGTGCAAAAAAATGTACACCACTTCCCGTGATGCCCTAGTCCCCCTCTCTCTGCTCCATAGATCCTCATAATCTCATCTGCTCATGCAATCTCAGCCCTGGGGTTTCTTTCCCCTGGCTTGCCTCCACGGGGACCACGGGTTTCAGTAGCATCTTTCTCAACCCATCCTGACATTCGTCCTTTGTCTTCTGTGTTTGTGCCACAGCAGCCCCCTCTCCTCAGTGACCCTTCAAGACAGGACCGTAGCATCTTCCTGACATCTCTAACATCACCATGGGCTGTGGACTGACTGACTTGGTCTTCCTGAATGGAAACACTGAAATCTTACTCTCAAGGTGAATATAAGAAGAGGTATATCCTTGAAGGGGTGTTGTTGGGACCCTGCTTCCCTCGAAGCTAGTGGTTCTCAACCTGTGGCTCATGACCCCTTGGGGATCACATACCAGATATTTGTATTATGATTCATAGCAGTAGCAAAACTACAGTTATGGAGTAGCAATGAAAATAATTTTACAGTTGGGGGTCACTACAACATGAAGAACTGTATTAAGGGTCGCAGCATTAGGAAGCTTGAGCACCATCCCACTAGGCCTCTCTGTCCCCCACCACCCTGAGATGAGCAGTCCCTTCACTGTGTGCTCCTGTGTGACATTCTGCCTTTCCACGGGCCCCAAAACGGCAGATCTGCTGGCCTGAGCAGAGACGTCTGACGGTATGAGGCAAAATAAAGCCTCTTCCCTCTGTGAGCTGTTTTCTTGGGCATGTCAGTGAAGTCTCCGATCCCCCCTTTCCAGAAAGTGTGGGGTCCCTACTCCTTTATCCCTTTCTTCACTCCCTAGTCATGTGAGGAGGAGTTTTGCTCTTATCCACGCCTTCTGGAACAGTCTACCTTGCATAAGTCACAAAGCATTGACTTGGACTGAAACCCCCCAAATTGTGATTAACGCTGAAATCTGTTTTGTATCACACTCATTGCTTCAGATGTTTGTTATCATGACAAACACTGCTTAATACAGGCCAACTGAATAATGATGATATCTTCACTTATTAAGTACCTACTGTTTACCAAACACATGCTCATCAAGTCCTCATTAAATAACCTGGTTGATACAGTGCATTATTTTATCCATTTTACAGACTGTAATGCCAAGACTCAGAGAGGGTCATAACTACTTTGCCTAGAGCCAGACAGTTACTTTTAAAACCTATACTTAGGACCAAGGGTGTTCAACTCCAAGGCTTGGGCACTTAAGCACTGGGATAGACTGTTACTGGTCATCCCCTGGATGGGCCTACCTGACCTAGCCCCACCCAAGAGCTAGCCTGGTTGAGGCGTAGCCTCAGGTACTCTGGCTCTTAGATGAGTCTTGCTGTCTGCAGCGTCCTGTGACTCTTGTCCCTCTGTGCTGGGTAACCTCGCACAGACACCAATGAGAAGGCCTATCACCTAGAGCCCAGGGTGCTCCTTCCTGGAGGGACATGCTGCTTTTGGGGTGAGGGAGGCAGAGTGAGCAAAGAGGAAGTGCCTAGGGCCTGTCATCTTGTCCCCCACTCTTACCTTCTCTACTGAGTGACAGTCAACTGGAGCGTTGGCGTAGGAGGAGAGCTCGAAGGATCCACAAGAGACTGTTAATTTTGGCTTCAAGCCCATAGTGGAGTTAAGTGACTGGAAAGCTCCTAATTGGGGTGTGGAGGCGCATGGCCGAGGCAGTTACAACTGTGACAGCTTGACCATGTGGCAGCCCGGAGATCAAGTCGCTTACGGGAAATATCCCATAGGAGGGGTACACACACCCAAGAAAGGAGGAATTGCAGCCAATTATACCTCATGTGGGGACAGAACTAGAGACTTCAAAGCTGTCTCTGCAGCTGGAAAAAGACACCAGGGAGAGAGTTCAGAACTGGCCACCCAACAGACAAGGTAGGCTAGTTCAGCCTCCGCTCTGGGGAAGGAGTGGGGGTCTACGCTGTCCTTACTGCAAAATCTGGGACCCAGGGCTTCTGAAATAAAGGTAGGATTTTATTCTAAGGCATGGAGCATATTTGTCAGAAACTTCTCCAGGAGGAACAATGCCCTGAGAATAGTTATTAGACTAGTCTTAGTAATGTATATTGGGATTTGCATTTGATCACTTTTATATTAAACACAAAACAACAATAACAAACAGCCCTCAACATTGTACTCCTAAGTGACACAGGTGTGGCAGGTCCGGGATGGTGACCCACTGCTCAGCTGTACTATAGAATGAACATAGCAGCTACCCGCAGGCTTCAGAGGACACTTGACACCACCGCTTTTCCATACTTACGTCATTTTGTCCCTTGTTCAAACCGATTTCGTATCTTCCGTTTCACTTGCTCCCATAGCAAGCTGAGCAGACATTGCTCATCTCGTTTTGCAGATAAGAAATTGCTGAGACGCTACACTAAGCAGACTAGAACCTGGAATCCTTAATCCAGGCTCAGCCTCCTCCCACGACAAAGTGTTTCCTTCCTCAAATCAGATCTGTTTGTCCACTGACTGAAAAGCAAGCGGATCCCAAGTGGTGAGAATGTAACAATATTGCAGAAATCTGTTCAGGGCTCGTGCTGGGCAGGCAGCCACACTGGCCTTCTGGAGTCCTAGGAGACAGCTCAGAACTTGGAAGACAATGTTCTGTTCCATGGTTCCCCACTGGGCTGCATGTTGAGCTCAGTGAGCATTCAGAGAAGAGTAAATGCTTGGACCATTTTCTTCATGGAAGGAGGCGACCAGCTCAAGCCTGGAATGTACTGCTGCTGGTGTCTTTTCTATGGCTCAGGGGTCTGCTCCCTCTCCCCGGCTTTGGCCATCAGTCAGAGATATCTGGATAGTCAGGGCTCAGAGAACAGAAGCGAGTCCTAGTTAAGCCTCACATCTGGCAGTCACAGCTCCGAAGAGGTCCAAACAGTCCAGCACACTCCTCCCCGATTACTAGTCCAGCTCGTTATATGTTGGCTCAGTGTCTCTAATCGTCCAGATCCTCGGTACTGGACAAGGCCTGGGAGGGGCTGGCTGAGTGCCCTGGATCCTCACACATGGTGGTGCTTACCCTTCCAGGGCATCCCTGTGATACAGATGTCAGTCCTTTAGTCAGAAAAGCAGAGAGCGGTCCAGAAGACAGCTGAGGGCATGGTGGAGATCTGGGCTGGGCTGCAGATCCAGTGACGCATTTGGAGTTGAGCCCTGTGTGATCCATGGTCTCCAGTGCCCATGCAGACTTCAGGACATGTGTCATGAGAGAATTCCTCCTGGATCACACATTTCCATGTCAGCTATTTATGTGTGTTTCCTAAGGTCCTCCACATGTGCCCCGTGCCATTTTGCTGAGGCAGGCTGACAAGACCCAGGTGTTATGGGGCAACTCAGCAGCAGTTTTCACAAAAAGCCAGGCTTTGGCCTTGCTCTCCTCTCAGGAGGCCTGGACACTTCTGGATGAGCTGGGAAACCGATACAGCTATGCCGTATAGAGTAGGACTCAAGAGCACAGCTCAGTCTTGTGCTTCAAGTAAGATTTAAGGACGCGTTGGGGCCATCGCTCCTCTTGACGTTCAGATTATCACACACCCCATGAGAGGGGGAAAGGAAGGCAGGATGGAGATTGGATTTACTGTAGTCTATGATAATGGTCTGGTTTCCAGGAAAGACACCAGTCTGTCCGTTTCTGCCCACATAGCCCCAGACGGCTAGCACACACCAGCTGCCGGCTCAACTCCCAGTTAGCTCTAGTAGTGTCCTGGGAAGGCAAGTTCCCCAGACTCTCTATCACTAGTATAACAAGCTAGCATGACAGTCTGATTCCAAAGCACCATGACATGGGTTGTTTCACTCACTGGACCTGTACAGCAGGGTTAGTGTTTCTGTTTGTCTACTACTGGGGCTGTAATGACAAAATACCACAGATTGGGGGACTCAGAAATCAGAAACTCGTTCTCAGAGTTGTGTAGGTTAGGAAGCCCAGGGTCAGGAGTTGGCAGATTCCGTGTCCCACTGAGGGCCTAATTCCTGACTCATTGATGACAATGACTCTTCTTGCTGGGTTCTCACGCAGTGAATATGGTAAAAGGTTTCTTTTTGGTCTCTTTTCTAATGGCACTAATGCCATTAAGGAGATTCTTGAAGGTCTCCTAATGCCATCATCTTGTGGAGTAGGATAACAGTACCTGAGTTTTTTTAAAGAAGATTTTTTTTTTATTTTATGCATGTGGGCATTTTGCTTGTACGTGTGTCTGTGTACCTTATGCATGCAGTGCCCACAGAGGCCAGAAGAAGGCACTGGAATCCCTGGGACTGGAGTTACAGACAGTTGCTGGCTGCACATACATACATGATGGGAATGGAACTCAGATCCTCTGGAACGGACACCAGTGCTCTTAACCACTGAGCCATCTCTCCAGTCCTGTTAACACTTGAATTTTTGAGGCACATAAACACCAGGTCCACACAGTACAATAGTGCAAAGGTTGGGATTCTGCTCACAGTCGCAGGAGGGCTCCGACCTAGTCTCATTTCTGTTGCTGTGATAAAATACTCCAACAAAAGGTAACTTGTTGGAGAAAGAATTTATTTTAACTTCCAGGTTCCTGTCCATCATTAAGGGAGCAGTCAAGACCAGAACTTCAGCCAGCCAGTCACATCACCTCTATAGTCATGTACAGAGAAAAGTGAGCGCACACAGGTGAGTGGCTTGCTTGTGCTCTGCTTGAATTCTCCACACCTGTAAAGCTCAGGACCCCTGCCTAGGGAATGGATCCACCCACAGTGGGCTAGAGCTTGCCACATCAATTAACTTAGTTAAGACACTGTCCTGCAGACATGACCACAGCTAATCCAATGCAGACAACTCCTCACTGTGGCTCTCTTCCCATAGGTTGTGTCAAAATGACAAAGCTGTCATACCGACTGAGGTCTTCACTTTTGCATGGCAACCACAGCTCCTCTTAATGCCATCTTGTAGCTTGAAAGTATAAGTACAGAGTCCTGCCTCAGTATCTGCAGGAGAGTGATTCCAGGGTTCCCTTTCTCTTACAGATGCCAAAATCCATGAGTACTCAAGTCCTTTATAGAAAACCATATACTTTATTTATTTATTTATTGGTTTTTCGAGACAGGGTTTCTCTGTTGCCTTGGAGACTGTCCTGGAACTAGCTCTTGTAGACCAGGATAGTCTCAAACTCACAGAGCTCCGCCTGCCTCTGCCTTCTGAGTTCTGGGATTAAAGGCGTGCACCACCCGACTTCCATCTTTAGATTTCCTTGTCATATTCAAATCAATGTGATACTATATAACTGCAAAAACTAATGACAAGAAAAGCCTGTACATCTTAGTATGGGAGTATACTTATTTCCATGTATTTTCTATGTGTATGCATGTGTTTGTCTGAGACAAGGTTTCTCAATATACTCTAGGCTAGCCTCAAGCTTACAGACCTCCTGCCTTGCCCTCTAAAGTGCATGTTACCTTGCCCACTTCTTCACAGGGATTTTTGGATTGCAATTGGTTGAACCCTTACATGTAGGACCTAAAGATACAGAGGGTGACATATGCCATCCATATTCTGTAGGCAGAAACAAGTCCAATGTGATCCACCTGAGTGCAGACACTTCTATTCTGTAAAGCAGGACATGACTTCAATGCCAGGAAGTGGAGAAAAGGGCAGTTGTGGTCCAGGCAGACCTTGATACCTATTTAGAAACATCTTTGCTGCAGTGATCTTACTACTTACACAGACGGCTATTAATTAAATTAATTATACTTGCTAAATGGGCCTTGTGGGGCAGTCCCCAGGGCAGCCCAAAGATCTAGCCAATGATGTTAACTTATGGAAGACTGCAATGCCCCATCTCCCCTCTCCTACTGTTAAGTGCATGTTCTCCCATACCTACTGAAGGTAGTTTATTCGACACATGCATCTCCCTTGACCTGGAAGAGGAAAGGGCTCACGTGCAATGTGTGGGTACATGCCATCCATGGTCAGGTCTTTGAGCTGTGTGTCTGCATAACAATGAGTCCTACCATAGCATCCTCCATGTGCATAAATATTTCCATGTATGTGCACAGCACTACATATGTGGTCACAAGTAAACCTGTGATCAGTAGATGCGGACAGCTCCCCTCCCTTCTAGGCCCCTGCTCTAAAAGCACACAGCTGTCTGCTTCAGCCTTGGTCTGCCATGCCTGTAGCATGCTGTTTTGGTGAGTTGTCAAATGTAAATCAGCTCCTAGTGTCTCCTTTACGAGGAGGCCAGGACAGACAGGTAATTTATTAAGCATTATTTAAAATAGTCCCCCAGCTTCTTGCTTTCTCTCCCTTGTTACCGTCTCATTCTTGATTTTTTTCTTCTCTTTTCTGTCTCTTGTTTTCCTGTCTGGAGATTGACAGCCCCCTGCTAATACAGCCTTGGAGATGCCAGGTATTGGTGAAACTGACACCTTGCTGCCTTGGCATCCCTCCCTGAACTGACTGCTCCCTGGCTAACTCAGGCACACACGGTGGCTCCTGTCTGCCTGCACCAGAGCTGATGAATGAGTGGTACCCCACACTGCAGAAGCTCAGGAATCAGCCACTGGTGCTGTGATGTGCTGAGTGATGAAACCACTAACGAGACTCCTGATACCAGCCGGCCCATGACTCCTCCAATTTTAGCCTTTTCTCTCCCTCCAGCCTTTTAGGCAGGCCCAGGTGTCAGGTGCCATGACCTTGTGTACCAGTCTGTGGTCCTCTAACTAGATTCAAAGAGAGAGAGAGAGAGAAAGTGAGTTGCGTCAGGATTCCCTGTCATCTCTACCCCGAGATGAAGTGACAAAGGGCAGCCAAGGAAAAATAACATTGTTTAAATTTTATGCTGCTGATCGCCAAGCACTGGGTTAGCTGCCAGACGTTCCTGTATTATTTCATTTTACTTTGTGTAATAGGTACCACCTCCATATAGAGCAGAGAGAACTGGGCTGCAGAGGACGGTGCCAATCATAGGCCCAGGAATCTCCCTTGCTCTGAGTACCAGTTGTCGATGATGACCACAAATAACAAAATCACCTCTAGCAAATGTAACCAGAAAAGACATTTGCGAGGAAGAGACGGAAAGCTCCCAGGCCTCGGGAGAACTTAATTAAAGTGTGTGAGCCCAAAAGATTAGAGTCAGAGCCAAGGTCACTGTCACTCTAGGTCCTAGGGTCTAGGAGGAGTCTGTTAGGAGGCCAGAGCCCTGGATTCTAGGTGCCACTAGGTCACCGACACTCTCTGTATCTATCCTGGTGTCTAAGAGCCAACAAGCCACATATCACACCTCAGTGCCTAGGGACAGGGCACTTTGACTCAGTCCTGCCTTTGACCAGGAGTCATTTGCTTTGAGTCACAAATGTAGATTAGGGGTCCCCAGATGAGCAGCCAACAGAGATGGACCTGAAAACCAGGTGACCATGCCCAGCTGGTTAAGTTGCCCTGGCTTCCAGTCAGGCACTCTCTGTGTCACAAAGTTCCCAATAATGAGGTTCCAGGCAACCAGAATTGAGGCCATTAAAACCTGAACTTGGTCATGACTGCCATGTCACCAGCTGACTGTCATTTCTACATCAACAAAGCAAAATTCAAACTCAGCACTCCTGGCTGCCTGGGTCAGAGTCCTTGCTGTTGAGACCATGTTTCCCTAAACTTTTCATAAAAGGTGACCATCCTTGATGACACATTGGCGTGAACTTGTCACTCCAGTGACTGACTTAGTAAGGTAGATAGACAAATGATAGATAGATACAGTTGATAGAGGATAGGTCGATGGCAGACAAGAGAGATAGATACAGATAGTAGAAGATAAGTGGATGGCAGATGAGTAGACCTAGATATATAGACAGACAGACAGATAGATAAAAAGATGGATATAGATGACAGAGGACAGTTAGATAGTAGAGAGATTAGATAGATGGTAGGTGATTGAGAGATAGTAGATACACTAATTAGAAGTTGATGGATGTTAAATAGTAAACAAATGTATTAGATTAGATCAAATTAAATTGACTTGAAAAGATATTTGGGGGAGAAGAAGCCCATTACATATTTCTTCATTATACTATTGCGGCCAAAATTAAACAAAACTCCCCTTGAACTTGAGGCTCTTCTTACCCAGCTGCCTGCCTGCCTGCCATCTCTGCTTCCATGCACAATGGCTGTCTCAAAAACCAGCACGCCAGTGTCTCCATGCCTGTTCTCACTGTGGTCACCTTGGCTCCCTGCATCTTCCCAGCTCAGCTGAGGTCTTGCTCAGGCCCAGCCCTTCAGAATCTTCCCGGACTCTTTCATGTTCTCCATCTGTACACTGTCTATGCATGTGTTATGTAACATCCATACACATCCTATATACGCGATGTCACAAAAATTTTTTGGGCCACTTCCTTGAGCCCATATTTGCGAACTTGCCGCAATCACAGCTGCCATTCTGTTCCAAGTATTATCACCTCCTCCTTGGGTTCTTATAACAGCTTTGTAAATTAGTTCTTCTGTTCTTCAAGGTTTTTCTTATTACAGTGGCCAGAGTTTTCCTTACAAAGCCTACATCATGGGCTAGAATGCAGTTGGATTGGCAGAGTACTTGCCTTGCTGGCCTGAAGCCCTGAGTTCAATGCCTAGCACTGCATAAATTGAGTGTGGTAGCACACGCCAGCCAACCCTGCACTCAGGAAGTGGAGGCAGGATGATCAGATGTGTAGTGTCCTTCTCAGCTGCGTAGAAACTTGAGGCTAGCTTGGGGTACAAGAGATAGAAAACACGCATCACATGACGTCACTCTGTGGCTTCCAATTCCCTCATAGGAAGAGCAGTGTTCTCAAGGTGTCTTCCATGCGTCCTCCCAGCCTGGAATCCATTACCTCTGATATCTGCTCCTCCCTTCCTGCTCACTCCTCACCAGCCATAAAGCCCCTTTCCTGCTCAGGAACATGGCCCTCCCTCGTGCTCTACCTCTGGCCTTTGCAGGTGCTCCAGGTGCTCTTTTTTCCGACAGAACATTCTTCCCCACAATCTACATCGCTTCCTTCTTATCTCCTCCCACCTCTTTGCTCAGTGCTATCTTCTAATGAGGCCTGCCCTCACCCCTCTTTTCTCCAGTCCTATTTTCTCCACAGAGCTACTCATCCCCTGACATGTGGCATTTGTTTATTTTATTTTTTTATTTATGTGCTCTTTGTCTGTCTGTGTTAGAATGGCCACTCTAAGGGTTCAGAGGTTTCGCCTATCCAGTGACATGTTCTCTGGGAGCTAGAATGTTGCTTGACTCTCAATTCATACTTTTTGGAAGAGTGAAGAAAACACAAAGCATTCGGGAGGGAGTAATGTAAATTTGCCTAACAGGTAGGTATGAGCCAGCAGACCACAGTTTCTCAGTCTTAAACAATAAACCCATAAGCACAGCATTGTCAACCCGGCTTTGTGCCTGCAATGGCTTCATGTGATTGTGACTCCAGGTTTTCAATCCGTTCTCTTCAAACTCTTGATAATCTCCATTGACAAGAAGCTCTGCGTGCAGAAGCCGGCAGCACATTCAAAAATTTGCCGCAGTTGAAATTATATTTAAAGACTCTCCGAGCTCTTCCTTTTCTTTCATTGGCAGACGTAATGTTGAAATATCCAGCGATAATGCTAATGGATTTGAAGGCTATTGAGCTTCTTCATACCCAGCATTTCACAATAGTGCTGACGCTCCAACCTGGAACAGGTGGGTGCATTGTTGGCGCAGACATCCCGCAGCTGGCTTAGATGTCATTTATGGCAAAGGAGCTGGCAATGTTTATAGTCACCTCAGCTTCCCTCCCCTGCTCATAGCAACTTCTTAGGGTCTGCACTGTGCGTCTGCTCGAAATAAAACACATGTCACATGGTGTCTCTCTAGAAGTCCTCTGATCTCCACAGGGCCTCTTACCCTATTGTCAAGTCATGGAAACATCCAGGTGACAGAGACTCTTCCAAGCAGTGTGAAGCATGCTGTGACATCGGGATGTGATTGAGTTGTTCAGGGTCTCCTGATGGGTACTGTGAGACCCACCATTACATCCTGTTCTTTGTCCTCAGCATGGGAACACCAATAGCCTCAGCTCCCTCCTGCCCACATGGGGAACTTTGAGACCAGGTAGCCACACCCCAGTGTGCCAAGGCACATCACTCTGAAGGCTGATCTGTGCCTCACTGGGGCTGGAGTCTACCGCTGACCAGCTGTTTGTCCTTGGGTGGGTCAGCTTTCTACTCTGAACTCAGGTTTCTGTATTTTTGAATGGAAGAGCTGATTGTCAAAGCAAATTGTCAAAGAATTTCCTGGGACTCCGGGGATTGTGCAGCAATGCCATGGAGACTGATTGGGGTAAGAACAGGAGGGGTCCAGCCGGGACAGGCTTTCCATATCCCCTCTTTCCTCACAGTACCTCTACCCTGATCCGATTTATATTTTGATATCCTATAGATGCCTCTGGTAAAAAAGAGCCTCCTGCAGCTAAGAGAAAATTTGAAATCGGTGTACTCTGATGGTCTCTCATCCCTGGGGCCCCTGCCTCCCACTGTCCCTTTGCTCAAGGAGAAGAAAATAATTCAGAATGAACTTTTTAATATATTTTACCATAAAAATGCCATCTTTCCTTAATAAAAATAAGACAAGAACCCCCAGAGTGGCTACTGAAAAGGATTTCTCAGCGTGATGGGCCGGATGGCCCACACATCTTGTCACTGTATTTGAGTCAGCTTCCGCATGGCTCCTCATAACCCAAGCCCACTGTCTCCCACACACCGCCTCTGGGGAGTGATGGAAAACCTTTTCTTCTCCATAGCACGGGGCAGACAACATTGAGAGTTGCTTCCAGTGATACTTTATGGGGATCACTGGGACAGCACAAGAGCAAACAGAGAATGTGACATAGCTTAGCCATCTCGTTTTTCAGCTGTGACCAGCCTGTCAGGGTTGAAAAACCCTATTTTGTCTTGTTGGTCCTAAGAGTTTCAGCTTTCCACGTTTCCCTCCATGGGGGCAGCCATCATCTAACGGAATCTAGAAAAGTCCACTATAGTCCTCACTGTCTTTGCCCATTTCATAAGCTGAAGCTAACCTCTAAGTGAAGAGCCTTCTTTTTAATGGTGTTAATTCACCTCTTATGTGATGACACTTTCTGACAGGCGCCCCCTACTGGCTAGCGTTAACAACAGCATAAATAATTCTTGTAAAAAGATGGCTTCAAAGGACCGTTTACAGATGCTGAAGCAGAGGAAGATGCAGCAATTTTTATACTTCCCTGTTTAATGGGAGCAGAGAGACGGCTAGAGACCCTGAAAATCTGTGGAAGGTCCTTCCCAAAAGCCTGCGGGCAATAGGACAGCCCAGAAACTCAGGATCTCACGTGATCTCGTGTGTGTGTGTGTGTGTGTGTGTGTGTGTTTATGTACACACAGCATACACATAAACGTACTGGGGCATATGCGTGTGCATGCATGTGGAGGTCTGAGGACAAGTTTGAGTGTTGTAACTCAGATGCTCTCCCTATTTTGAGACAAGGTCACCAAACTTAAAACATAAGCTAGGACAGCAGCTTAGTGACTCCAGTTTCATTTGCCCTCAGTCCTCCTCACTCCTTCACTGGAACTTCAAACCTGGCTTTTTATGTGGGTTCTGGGGATCAAATTCGGGTCTTCAAGCCTGCATAGCAAACACTTTACCAACTGAGCCATCCTCCCCAAGTCCTCTTAATCCTTAAGAAAATCCATTAGGGAGTGCAGGCAGGGTGAGGTCGATTGCTCCACTGTCCCACCCAATGCTTCTGTTCAGAATTCAGACCCCCAAAGGAATGGCTTTGTTTTGGATAAAGACAATGTGGCTCTGCTGGCATCTGTAGCCCGAGTTCCCTCAATAGGCAACTGTGACTTCCAAAAAGGCTCAGGGCCAAAAATGCAGAGAATGTCAGAGCCCAAGGCTTCCTCTTCTCTGAGACTCTGATATTTGCATGAACACTTTTGCTTGCTTATTTATCCTGTTGTCTCAAATTAGAAGTGAAAACCAGAACAAAGCAACAAGAGGCATTCCTCGGGATGGAATTACCTTCCTAGCCTTGGGGTTTGATCTTGCCAAGGCAATTTGGAATCCGTTACAGCCTTGCAAGCATCGGAAGGCTTCCTTTCATCTGCTGGCCTCTGGGGATGCTATGTCCATTTAGGAGAAAGTAGGAGGCCTGCCCTTTCTGGGTTTCTGGGGTCACTACATATTTATGTAGACTTCCACAGTCAAGATCCCATGACCAGGGACCCTTCCTGCACCCCCATGCCTGTGAACATGCTGAGAACAGAAGGGGGATGCTGGGCTATCTCCCAGTGTCCTTTTCTCCCAGCTAGAGGTACCTGTTTGAACTCCTGCCTGTCCAGGAGTTCATATCTAGAAGGTTATGAAGAGAAGCTTAGGGCATCCTCTCAAAACCCACTTCTGCTTTAACAGTCCAAGCCTGTCCCACATTCGTGAAGTGGGAATGCTAGCAAGACAGCATTGCTTGCCTCTCCTGGAGGGAACAAGGATGAGATCACACTCGTTTGAAGTTCTGCAGAGTGATGCAGAGAGTTCTCAAGAGGCAGGTATCTACAGATGTATGGTCTATGCATTATGCTCTGAGAGTGAGAACTGGTCCTAAAAGTCTCACACAAAGTTCCTTTGTCTTGCCATCTTTCTTCCCCAAAGAGTCTTAGAGCTTTTTTTTTTTGTTGTTGCTTTGAAGGTGCCCAGGAGAGGGAAGCACTCCCTGCCTCCACCCTCTAAGGTCCCTTCTCCTCCCAGACAGGTTTCTGAGGAGAGACAAATTTATTTCAACCCCACAAGGACTCGCTTGTGCCACAGTGCCTCACCCTGCACATTGACAAAACTAGTATTGATTAGCTCCCTTTGATTTTCACAATAACCCTGAAAGGTAGGTAGCGGATCAATTAGCATTCTTAATTTTGAGAGAAAGAAAACTAGAGTTAGGGGTTAAACCATTTTCTGGGGATCATTGGGTTTGCTAGGGCAGGGGGAGAAGCTCAGCAGGAAGTTGTGTTGAAAGCTGTCTTACTGCGCCTGAGTCCTGGAGTCCCAATCTCAGTTCCCTGCACAGCATGTAAAGTTCTTAGCGACTGTACCCTTTGCCCTGGACCCAGAAACAGTGCCCTAGACCCAGAGGTTTCCCCAGCTTGCTTTCTATTGGTCCTGCCTGCATGCTTTCTTGCAGCCCAGCTCTCAGCCCTGTATTCATAATCAGTATTTAGTAAATAATGAGAGAGCAGGCATTGAGAGGGGAGGTATGATGGAAACACTCTGACTGGCCAGCAGCAGCAGGATGGTTAAGGAAGCTATGATGCAGGGATTATTGTGTAGCTATTAAAAACCACGCTAATGAAAAATTAATGTCAATGTGAAAAAGTCATGGGGTTTTGCCCTGGGAAAATTCAAATCACAACCTGGACGTGGCAGCAACCTCAACACTTGAGAGATGGAAGCAGGAGAATTGCCATGTGTTGGAGGCTAGTCTGTGTAACATAGTGAGTTTTGGGCCAGCCTGGGCTATGCAGAGAGAGTCTGTTTTAAAAACAAAACTGCTACCATCAACAGCAGCAGCAACAAAACTCACACTATAAAATCGTGCATAGACTATGATCGTAGCCAAATAAAGCACAATGACACAGACAGAAATATGCATTGTGTTCTGTGAAGAACCCAAGACATAGATCAAGGGCGTTAAGGGAAGTCTTAGTTTCTGTCCCAAGTCACATGCCAGGCCAGGTGGCTGACTTTTCAGGTTCTGAAAGTAGATAGGAGCTCAGAGCCACCATCTAATATACAGAGAACTCATGGGCCAGGCTTCCACCCAGAAAACAGGAACTCAAGAGAGCCTGTGCCCAGTTTTAGATAACACAGTGGTAGTCATTAGGAGTAGTACTGCCTTGGAGAATGAAGCATTCCTCCCTCACCTCAATTTCGTCTTCAATGGGGCTCCGAGGCTGTAGATAAAGAGAATGTTATGGGCTTAATGGGTATTGATTCAGCAGTAGATTTGACAGACTCTCCATCCCTACGAACAAGGTGGAGAAATGAGGGCCAGAGAGCAGAACCTTTCAGAGAGCGTAGAAAGAGATTGTGAGCACACATGTAAATGACGTGCAGGGGCTTCTGGGCTGTGAGCCGATACCAACGGCAGGCATGGCTAGTCAACCCATCACCCTTTTCTTTTGACCCCAGTGTGCTCGGGGCTCCCAGCGGACCAGCACTGACCATTAGGTTTCTCGAGTTGAAATTCATTAGCCATCTGTCCAAGTCTTGCCCTTTCGGGAATCTCTTGTATTACAGGACTACTTCACCTGATCCCGCTGCACACAGCTTGGGATCCAAGCCCAGTAATAAAGAAATCTGTTCAATTTCTAGATGACTTGAAGTCTGGAAGGAAGATGGATTGGGTCAACATTTATCAACATATGACCAAACTGTATTATGGGATGGAAGCTAAGGAGTTATGATAGGTAATTTATTACCCCACACTTGAGTCTGTAAACGAATTTGCACAAGGACAGTTTGGTGGTAACAACGATTTGCTAGCAGTTCGTCAAGGCAGTGGAGCACAAACTAGACCAGGAGCCCGTTTGAGTTCAATATAACTTGATCTTTTTTTTCTTATTTATTAATTATATATACAGGGTTCTTCCTGCATGTATCCCTGCAGGAGGGCACCAGGTCTCATCACAGATGGCTGTGAACCACCATGTGGTTGCTGGGAATTGAACTCAGAATCTCTGGAAGAGCAGTAAGAAGAGCTCTTAACCTCTGAGCCATCTCTCCAGACCATAACTTGATATTTGCAGGACATGAAAGACAACAGGGCCGGGATGGCTTATGCTTATCTAGAGTCGTGGCTATACCACGAATTTTAAAGACCTTCATAATCACCAAAAACAAAAACAAAACAAATAAAAACAAACAAACAAACAAAACAAAACTGTAAAGGTACACCCAGGTCCCAACTCACTTACATAATACAAAATAAATCACTATAAAGCCAGAAAATAAGGGCAAATAAATCCAGGAGATCTTGCCTGCCTTTCCTCATGGAAATGCCTTTGCTTGTATTAGAGGTCTAAAAGATCAAAAACAAAGGCTTCCTCCTCCTCTTCCTCTCCCTCCTGCTCCATTTGGCTGTAGCCTGGGGCATTTGAATCAGGATTTCACTGGACATCAGCAGTCAATGCCATGTGGAACATATTCAGCTTGGGACGGTTCATTTGGAGAGAGGCCTTGCTGTATCATAGTCTACATCTAATTCTGCCCCTCCCAGAGAGCTCCCAACTCCCTTCCCTTGAGGCTCTTCTGTGCAAACAGAATAGGGTGCAATTTCTTTAGTCTGGAAACATTTAAAGTTTGTCATGGCTCCCCAAAAGTTGATCTTAAAAATAAATGAAAAGTAGAGAAAAGTTTTAAAACACAAAAGCATCAAACGGCTTCCAATGAAATATGGCTGTTCCCATATCTGCTCCTCTCAGCATCCTCCACACTGCCCCCTGGCAGCATTTATAGATTTACTCGGGAATTACTTTCACATCTCTAAACAATATGTTTTAACTAATGCATCTTGATGGATGCACTCCACACGTTATGTACTGATTATCTATTATGCTGGCCAAGTGCTGAATTTTCTTATATTACCCCAACTCCCTCCTTCCTCATCCTTGGACTGTTACGATTTTTTAAATCAGTAAATGGCTTCTACGCTTTGCCTATGGAAGTGTTGGTTACTGCCTCATCAGGCTATTTCCACGTCCTTTTGTATAGTCCGCACAACTCCTAGTTCCCAATCTCTTCCTCTTGGCCTTACTTCTCTTTATAGACTTCATCATGGTTCCTTTGTCTTTCAGTATTTCCTCACATCTGTAATTCTGTTTTTGGAGGTGGGTCAAGGTCTGGCCTCAAACTCCCTACACAGCCAGATGAATGTTCTGAATGTTTGACCCTGCTGTCTCCACATCCCAAGGACTAGAATTACAGGCATGTGCTGCCACATCTGTTTATTGCAGTATTGGGGATCAGACCCAGATTTTTGTATAAGTTGGGCAAATACTCTTCCAACTGGACCAATTCCCAGACCCACATCAGGCTTCTTTCTTTCTTTTTTTCTCTCTCTCTCTCTCTCTCTCTCTCTCTCTCTCTCTCTCTCTCTCTCTCTCTCTCTCTCTCCCCCTCCCTCCCCCCGCTCTCTCCCTTTCCATCACATATTTTACTTGGTCTTAAATATTGACCTGAGGCATTCTTGAAGCCTGTCTTTTAATTTCCCTAGAGTCCAGTTGTTCTTGTTCCTTTGGTGACCAGGTGAAACAGGTCATTCTGGTATCAACCTGACCTTCCTCCCCGCCCCCGTGCCATCCCCAAGACAGGGTTTCTCTGTGTAGCCCTGGTAGACCAGGTTGGCCTCAGACTCAGAGTTCCACCTGCTCTGCCTCCTGAGTGTAGGGAATACACTCATGCATGCACCACCACTGCCTGGTGTATTGCCCTGCTGCTTGCTTGAGTTGGAGTCAATGTTTTCTTCAGTCCATCTATTTTCCTCCCTCTTGATTTAACTTGCAGGGTACTCTTTAAGTACATGCTAAGAAGGAGTAGTTCCTTAGGAACACAAAAGTGTGTTTATTCTGCTCTTGTTGGATGCAGGAGTCTGATTGAGCTTCTGGGTTGGAAGCTATTTTCATTCAGAACTTTGAGGGCTTGTTCTGTGGTCACCAGGTATCACAGATGAAAAGTGTGTGCTAGCCTGGTTCTAGTGTGTTGCAGATGAACCTTCTCTTTCGCCAGTGTTCCCTTCTCCACACTCCACCTTTATCTAGCATTGCTGTTCTAAGTCTTCATTTATTTATTTTTATTGAGCACAGAACTGCTCTACCAGAATGGTCTCTTCCACTCCTGAAAGTTCTTTTGCAGTATTTTTTAAATTGCTCTTCCTTAGCTTTACTTTTTGAGGTAATCTTAATCAGATCACCCTGAATCGATACTCTGTCCTTTTTTGAGTTCACATTTTTCTTCTGTTTCTTTTCTTCTCTTTCAAAAAGATTCCCTTGACCATATCATCTTGGCTTTCTACTGACTGTTTTAAATCACAAAATATTGATAATATATATTACATAATTTGATACATACTTTGTATTTTGTTTATTTTTAAATTGAATTCTGTTCTTGTGTGTACACATATACGGTGCTTTAATTTTCTTGATGATCTGATTAGAATCTTTTTAGAGTTTAGTGACAAAAAATTTTTTAACCTCATGCTATTTCTTTCATTTCTTGATTACAAATCACTCTTACAACTTTGGTATTTTCCAATTCTGAATGTTTATACTTTGTAGTAGGAGGCTGATTGTTTGTTTCCTGGCTGTCCAGACCCCCAAAATAACCACACAGAAACTGTATTAATTAAATCACTGCTTGGCCCATTAGCTCTAGCTTCTTATGGGCTAACTCTTACATATTAATTTAACCCATTTCTATTAATCTCGGTATCACCATGAGGTGGTGGCCTACCACCAAAGTTTCAATGCGGTTCCATGGCTTCTCTCTGTCTCTGCCTCCTTTCTCCTAGTATTCAGTTTAGTTTTCCCTATCGAGCTCTGTTCTACCCTATCAGGCCAAGCCAGTTTCTTTATTAACCAATGGTATTCACAGCATGCAGAGGGAAATCCCACATCACCTTCTCTTTTCTGTTTAAATAAAAAGGAAGGTTTTAATTTTAACATAGTAAAATTACATGACAGGTATCAAGCAAGAATTACAGTTACATTATTTTTAATCTTTTATCATAACTAAAGAAAACTATAACTATAAATTCTTCAACTCCATTAAAGACTCCAGAATAATATAATATTACCTAAGAAAATAGGAAGTACATTGTAAGCTACTTTAGAACTCTAGAATTGACAGATACATCTTGCTGTCTGAACAGTCACCCAAAGTTCTTTTGTACTGATGGGGCATTCATATTTAGCCTATAGGCCCATAGTATCCAGCAGACTTTTTCATGAAGCAGGAAAGTTCAAAGACAATTCCACTTATATTAGCAGTTTGTCAGTCACTTTCTTCTGTGTCCTGCAGAATGTCTGGCAGACTCTTTCATGTAGCAGGAACCCCGAAGGACCATCTCACCTTTAGGCAAGTTCAGCAGTCATTTTTCTGTGGGTCCTGAATGTCTAGTTCACACAGCATACCATCAAGCAGTCCAGTCAAGAGTAATTTCTTGCCCAAATAGCTAACAAACTCCGTATGAAGCCTCTTTAGTGCCCGTCTTCCTCTTGAAGTAGATTGGTGCTGCCAGGAACAGATGTGTCTCATTGTCATGAAAAGTCCTAAATTTTTAAACATTTTAAATGCCAAATTCTGTAGTCTTTGAAAGGCTTGAGGAATGCCTATCCATCAGAAATATATCTCTGTACATCTAGAAAACCTAACTAACATGACTACAAGCTTGACTATTATAGATGATTATCTATTAGCCTATATTTTTTAATTATACATTTTAAATGTGCTTCACAAACACAATAATCAAGAGCAGAATATACATATAACAAAATTGTCCTAAAATTTGTATCAATAAACCAAGATCCATACTAATGCAAATTATTCATCTCTACAGCATATCCTCCTTTATATGTAAACAAACATTTATAAACAGTATTTGGGAATTTAAGCATAGTTCTTTTTGAAGTTTATTTTTGCTTTTTGTTGGGTGAAGTACTTTTGGGGGATGTTTACGGCAACCTTTTAGGTGATCTTGGTTCTTCAAACCACATTAGTCTGGAAGGATTTTACAGGTTTTCATCCTCTGTGGAAAAAAAGAAGAACCTCTTTTTCAAAGCAATATATCCTTAGAACCAAATTTTGAAGACAAAATACCTTTAAAGTATATATGTTGATTACTTAGCTCCTTCACAGTTAAAAAAATTCAAAGAAAAAACAATAATATATATAACCCAGACTCTCTATGTATATTCCATCTTTATGTGGCTTATTTTTACTCTATTACTTTTTAATATTTATTTTATTATCTTTATTCCTTTAATCTATGACTATCTGTACTCTGTCTCTTTAAAGACTTTGTTTTGTTTTTTTAAACCATTTTTTATAACTCTCTATACTCTTTCTTTTCTCTCCCAAGCCTTTGTACATTTATCCAACACTGTGATTCATTTAGAGTTTTTTTTTTTTAATGTTTGAATCTGTCCTATTGTGTATCTGTAATTCTTTTCTGTCCAAGAGCATTTCTTAAAATGTTAAGCGCTTCTTAAAACCTAAGCTGTGGCATTGCTAGGGGAAATACGGCCCTACCTCCTTGCTCCGCCCAGTCCCACATGGTGAGGCAGAGGTCTGTTTAGTTAGAGCCATGCTCGCAGCCCAATTTTCAGGCGCACAGCAGGTCTGTGTCTCCAGTAATCAAGTTGCAGCACTCTGCTCACAAACCCCATTTAAATGCTCAGCCTCCAGAAAGAGTCAGAGTTCATGCTGGCAGCACAGCCCATGGCCGGGAAGCTGCAGTTTTAAAACCACACAGCTGTTTTTCTGCTACTGCTGAATCAGAAAGACCTCTCTTAAAGAAGCTGTAGCATGCCGCCAGCAAGCAAAGCCCATTCGGGGGAAAAATGTGGCTAAACTTTGTTTTTTAGTGTCTAGAATTCCTTTCCAAGCCCTCTCAGGTTTTATGTGGATTTTAGTTGGCCACGCTGGGTGCCAATTTGTAGTAGGAGGCTGCTTGTTTGTTTCTTGGCCACCCAGACTCCCAAAATAACCACACAGAAACTGAATTAATTAAATCACTGCTTGGCCCATTAACTCTAGTTTCTTTCTTTCTTTCCTTTTTTTTTTTTTAAAAAGATTTATTTATTTATTCTGTATTCAGTGTTCTGCCTGCATGTATCCCTGCAGACCAGAAGAGGGAACTAAATCTCATTACAGATGGTTGTGAGCACATGTGGTTGCTGGGAATTGAACTCAGGACCTTTGGAAGAGCAGGCAAAGCTCTTAACCACTGAGCCATATCTCCAGCCCAGCTCTAGCTTCTTATGGGCTAACTCTTACATATTAATTTAACCCATTTCTATTAATTGCTGTATCATCATGAGGTTGTGGCCTACCAGCAAAGTTTCAGCGCATCTATCTCCAATGGCATCTCCGTGGCTTCTCTGTGATTCCACCTCCTTTCTTCTAGCATCTAGTTTAGTTTTTTTTCCCTTCTAGCTCTGTTCTACCCTATTAGGCCAAGCCAGTTTCTTTATTAGCCAGTGATATTCACAGCATACAAAAGGGAATTGCACATCAATTCTTTTTTTAAAATATTTATTTATTATGTATACAATATTCTGTCTGTATGTCTGTATTTATTTATTATGTATACAATATTCTGTCTGTGTGTATGTCTGCAGGCCAGAAGAGGGCACCAGATCTCATTACAGATGGTTGTGACCCACCATGTGGTTGCCGGGAATTGAACTCAGGACCTTTGGAAGAGCAGGCAGTGCTCTTAACCGCTGAGCCATCTCTCCAGCCCCCTGCACATCAATTCTTTTGTTACATATACATGATACATGATGTTATTATATTGCATGTTTTGTATTTTTATTTAAAGGTCTGAAGTGACACCTACTAACCTTTGAGTTGATTAATGTCCCACATGTGCCTTTACTGCTCTCTAGTGTTTAATCAGTCAGCTGTTGTCCTCCTGGACATGGAGGTTTAGACTATCCCAACGGCTTACCCACACATCTGGTGTGTTGGTCTGAAGATATGGCTTCTTCCTGAGCACATATGAAATCTGGATATATCTTCTGTGTCTAATCACAACACTGACTTCTTCAACTTCATTAGACCATGGCAAGTTGCTTTTAAAGTATTTGTATCAATTCATCCTCCTTCTGCTATTAAAGCTGCCAGCCCCCTCCCCACCACTAGTGTCAGGATCAATCCCAAGGTATTATGCATGCTAAACCACCCCCTGCTCAGTATACTTATTTATGGCTCGTAAATTTGCTCCTTTGCACAGTTGCTAATTGGATCAGTGGAAAACAGGATGTTGCTTTTAGTCAACATTTGTTAATAACAGCCAAGTGGAGCATGTCTTTGTTGGCTTTCAAGGTTTTCTCTTTTGTGGACAGAATGAGCATACCTTCCACCCAGTTTCCTACTGAGTTGCTTACTTTCTTCATTGATTTGTGGAAGCCTGTTTATGTGGTGTAACCTGGGAGTTTGTCAGAAATGCTGGATCTCAAGTTCTACCCCAGAGCTACGGGACCACAATATTTATCTGAGTGAGGACCAAGTGATTGGACTGTATGGCTTAGTTTGAGAAACACAATTTAGAGCATTGTGTAGAAGGCTGAGGTTCTGTCTCTTGAACATTTGGTATAATTTTCTCCACAGCCACCAGAAACATGTGTTTGCTAGATGTAGCTGCTGTTGTTGGATACAGGCAAAATTTCAGCTGCTTATTCAATTTCTTTAATGATGGGATGGAAATACATCCATTCTGATTTTTAAGTATCTTCTGAGTAAGGGTTATTGGTTCATTTGTCTAGAAAATTGTATTTCCTATTTATAATTTCTTAGTATATCTTATGAAGATATTCATATTAAGATTTAAACTCTCTCTGCTCTATGCAAAGCTGTGTCTCTGCTTTCTGAGTTTTCTTCCCCTCCCTTCCCCTTCCATCCCTCTTCTCTTTCCCCCTCCCTCTCCTACTCTTTCCGGCGGTTCTGGTTTTATGGAATTGTTGGCTTACAGCATTCTCATTAATAACCAAGTAAGTGAAAATAGCTGTTAATTTCTGCCTTTATCTTATCTTCTTACTTCAACTTTCTGATTCCTTTCCAATTCTTTAAGAGGAACCCCTAGCTTTTTAATCTTTCCTTTTTTTAATGACTTTGACATTTAAGGCTGTATATTTCTGATGAATAGCTATTGGGGTTACATCTTATGTGTTTTGATGTGTTCTGTTTTGATTCTCCTTTACAGCCAAGTGTCTTCTAATTTCCATGTTTATTTCTTTTTGACCTGTGAGTTATGTGAAAGTCTTTAAATGTATGGCCATGTAGGATATGCTAAAAATACTTCTGAAGTATATTTCTAACTTAATTACCCAATGGCTCGAGTGCACGGTCCACATGATATTAGTTCCTTGGTATTTGTTGAGACTCCTGTTCCAGGATCCTGCTCATGCTCTATTGCAGACACATTATGAATACTTGAAAAGAATGTGTGCTCACCTCTTGGTAGGTGCAGTCTAGCCTGCTGGCTGTATTTTTCTAGCCTTTTGTCCTAGCTCTTCTTAATTGGCTTAACCTATCAGTTGTTAAGCGCTGTGTTGTAATTGTCATTATGGTTTTAAATAGGTAAATTTCTTCTTGAATTGAGTAGCTTTGATTACACACACACACAAATGCACACACTTTTTTTTAAAGGTAGTGTCTCTTCATGTATCCTAGGCTGGTTTCAGACTTGTAGTCCTCCTGCTTTAACCTTCCAAGTGATAAAAACACAGATACCCCTGCCTAGCTGCTTTATGTATGTATTTTAATGCAGAGCTGTGCTGAGACAGAAGATACTGTGTTTCAGGCCAGCCTGGGATATAGTGAGACACTATCTCAAACCCCAACCAATCAAGCAAACCGGTTATATTATCAGCTTTATGCTTGATACTTCAGCGCTACTATATATTTCAGACTACTATATATCCACAGCAGTGGGTCCCTTTAATTATGTGATGTCTATATTTTTTAAATAACATACAACAAAATAATTGTGCTTCGGTGTTTTTTAGATTGGAATATGACTGGGATAGCCCTTTTTAATTTTTTTTTATCATTTTTTTATGTCTTTATTTTAAGTACTGATTTAAAAGTCATTTAACAAGTAACATTTCTGTGTTTAAAAGTCTCATGTATCTCTGGTTGTCCTCAGATCTGCTCTATAGCCAAGGATGGCCTTGAACTCTCAATCCTCATGGCTTAACTTTCCAAGTGCTGGACTTGCAGGCGTGCGCCCCCATGCCCAGTTTATGTGGTACTAGATATTGGATTGATTTGTTTATTCCTGGAAAGCATTCTAGCCATTGAGCTACACCTCCAACTCCTCTTTATTTGTATGTTTACTTAGACAGGGTCTCATATTTCTCAGGAAGGCCTAGAACTTGCCGTACAACTGAGGATGACTTTGAATTCAGGATCTCCCTGTCTCTATCCTCTTATTGCCAAGATTGCATGTGGGCTTGCATCACCATGCCCAGTTTATAGCAGATGACTTTAGGCCACTTTCATTTTTGTGACCATAAGAAAATAATCAGTGCTTTATCAGGCCGAATATCATTATTTTATCTTGTGCTTTTTATTCACTCTGTATTCCCCTTACTGTGTTCGTTTATCAAACTCTCCCAACCTCTGGGGTCTAAGACAGCATTCTGACATGTTCACAAGTTCTCTACGTGTTTGGACCCTCGTTTGGAGTCACAAAGGCTGATATAATCCCAGGACTTATTTACTTATATGTGTTAAAAAAGAATTACAGGAAACCATAGTTTTGAACTAGACTCCTGTGTAGACACCAGTAGACCAGACTAAAAATCAAAGAAATGGTCATTTCCTGACATGCTAGAGACAGCACTTACCCTAATTCGATCATTATCCACTGTGCACAAGAGCTGAAGTGTGGTGTCCCAGGAATACATGCAATCACTGCATATCGGCTAAATTTAGACTGCATCGAAAACAATCCAAATAAAGGGATCACCCATATTGAAGTTTCAAGTTACCAAGTCAAAATGAAGTCATTTCCTGACCATCAGAAGCCTTGGGAGAATGAAGGCCACCCAAATATTCTAAACAGCTGGCACAAGGACATCCTGTCTATTTAAATCCTTGTGTCCTTTTAACTCTTAAAAAGTAACCTGAAGTTGACAGTTATTTCCCGATGTTCTGTCTCTCTACGCCTGTCTTACATCAAACAACTGATGACCCTTTGTCCTTTGTTTCTGTTTTTATCTCTGTCTGTAAAGTCAGCCCCTATGCCCAGACCATTGGAACATACATTCTAGTTTATGGAATGAAGTGTTGCCCAATCCTAGAATAATAAAATAAAGCCAAATAAACTGTTGTTGTAGTTTTGTTCTTTGGCATATGTCTGGTAGTTGAAGCTGGCTGGGTGCTGAGACCTTAGCTGAATTCATCAGTTCCTATGACCCAAGGGTAATCGTTCTGTGTAGCTGGGGTTCCTCACTATGTGGCAGCCAAGTTTGAGGCCAGTCTGGTCTATACAGTGAGATTGCGTGTGTGTGTCTGTGTGTCTGTGTTTCTTTGTGTGTGTGTAGTGAGAGAGAGACTCGGAGAGAGGGATGGGGAAGAGTAGGAGGGAGGGTGCTTCCCAAGTTCAAAGGCAGGAGCAAAAGGGTTCTACCCGCTGCTAGACAAGGTCAAGTTCTAGAAAAGCCTGTGAGATCAGACATATTGTTGGGTTATTTTTTATAAAGTTCAATCTAGCGATTTAGTTTTTAGTTGCGTCCTTTCTTTTTTTTCCCCTTAGCATTCTATTGGAATGATTGAGGTTTGTAAAAATTATCCCCACACACTCCGCCTACTAACGAGTACCTTTAAAATATTTGTATTTATATTTCACACAAAATACAAAGCAAATAACCCTATGTCTTTCTCCCCAACTAAAGAAAGATATCAGAACTCAATGAATGCCCACCTCTTCCTCAATTTACATGTTAGGTTGTTGGAAGATTAATCCCCCTTCGATGTATAACCCCAGTAATTATCACATAATTTGTTTTTGTTTTTAATAGCATAGCCTGTTTCAGCCTACTGGCATGAGCCCTGCTCTGCATTAGGCTTATATTGGGCTTTCTGGCAGTTACTCCATTAGAGCATTTTCCTCAAAGCTCTATAGACACTTTCCTTAAAATACGTATCTAGAAATGTCTTGTCTTTACTTTCGCTCTTGAAAAAATGCTTTAACTATGCCTACAATGAAAGCTACTGGCTCTTCTCTCTTGAAACTGTAGCCCGAGCCTTCCGGAGCCTGCTGCTCTCTTTGTAGGAAATGCACCTTTCATCTCGCCTGTTTCAGGGGTCCTCTCGCCTGTGCTGCGTCCCAGCTTTACAGCAATGCTACCAGGCAAGCATTTAGTGCTGCAGATCAAGTACAAGGATCTCCAGTTCTGGGAAGTTCCTGATTATTATCGCCAGAATACGGCCTCTTTTGTCAACGTGCTCGTTTCCCGTTTTCACCTATGGTGTATGTGCTGAACCTCTGGGTCATTTCTATCTCTTAACCGCTAAGAGTTGGTTGTTTGTTTTTTTTTTAATCTCTTTATATTCTGGGAAATTTCATATGGTTTATTTTATAGCTCTCCAATTCTTTTGTTTCCTTGTTTTATTGTTTTTTTTTCTGGTTGTTAAATGGATCTCATTATATAGGCTTAGAACTTTCTGTGTAGACCAGGCTGGCTTTGAACTTGTGATCTTCTTGTCTCTGTTTCCCAGGTATTAGGCTCACAGGTTTGTACCACCATACCTGGTTACCACATCTGGTCACCACACCTGGTCATCACACCTGGTCACCACACCTGGTCACCACACCTGGCCATCACACCTGGTCACCACACCTCGTCACCACACCTGGTCACCACACCTGGTCATCACACCTGGTCTTCACACCTGGTCACCACACCTCGTTACCACACCTGGTCATCACACCTGGTCACCACACCTTCTCACCACACCTGGTCATCACACCTCGTCACCACACCTGGCCATCACACCTCGTCACCACACCTGGTCATCACACCTGGTCATCTCACCTTACTTCATGAATTCTTCAGCCATGCTTGAATGCACTTGTCTTCTTGTTTTCCTGAGATACAGTCTCCTCTATCCTCACACTTGCTGTAGCAGAGGCTAGCCTTGAACTCCTACCACCCCACCACAACCTCCTAAGTACTGGGATCATAGGTACAGCACAGGTTTGTACCATCACACCCAACTTAATATGCTATTTAAGTTTTCCATTGAATTTTAAACTTCAGTAACTATGTCTTTTCTTTCCAGACTTTTGGGAAACCAAACTTTTTGTCCTGCCTTCTCAGTGACTTTCATGGTTTTAATTCTCTCTTTTATATCTTCCTCTATCCAAGAAACAGAATATTTATATTACCCAGAGTCCTCTTCTTTTTCTTTTCAGTCACAGCCCATTCTCTTCCAAAGAAAATGATTGCTACAACCTCGAATGTGATCATTTCTTCTTTGTAGCAATGTAAATCCTTGCACATGCTAGGCAAGTGCCCGTCACAGAGCGAAATCCCCAGCCCACACATCTATGGTTTCCAGGTGGTTTTGGGTTTTGATTGTAAACTTGTCTTTGAAGTGTCTCTGGAATTCTGGAGACGTTTACATAAGGATATGATATTCTAAGGACATTTATGTTTGCTTTTGTTAGAAGTCTCAATATATCCACTAACCCAGGCCCAAATTTTAAATATAATAGAGTCAACTCATTACTTCTGAGTTAAGACACTAGAATAAAGTCGGAGACCCAATATGCAAGCAGAGTTGGTTTTCAGTCATAAGTCACCTCATGAGAACTTGAAGAAATCAAGGCAGATCAACTGTCTGTCTTCCTTCTCACCCAGCAGCAAACATATTTCTATCGAGTTCTTTCATGGGACATAATCATTTGTAGGTGAAGGATCTACCAAAAATCTCAGTCCCAACATTCCACTTCAGAAAACCAAATGCCTCTCCCCAGTCTCTGGGTCCCCTGTGAGCCTTATCCCCACATGTTTGGTCCCACAGCTGGCAAGGTGCTGCAGGGGCAACAGTGTCAACACACGTGATTCCTGCTCTAGATTCGTTTGTGTCTGGCTCGCAGGTAAGTTGTACTTTCGTAAAGGCCAGTTATGCATTTAAAGGATGCTTGCCTTTTTAGGTCATTGTTGCTGACATTCTGCTGTGAGTTTGTGGCTATCCGGGCCATTGCATTGCTGGAACCAACAATCTTGCCCTTCTTCCTCAGTTTTGAATCCCATCGAGACCCTCCACTCTATCTTTCTCACCAGTGCCCGAAGCCTGCTGATCTGCCTTGAGAGCAATCCTGGCTGCTCCTAAGACTAAGAACCCTCTGGGTCCAGTGCCTGTGGAATTCTGGGGATGGACCAGCTGGCTTCCTGTCAGCCCTCTTCTTCACATGCTTCTTCCACTCACCTTCTGTCTTCTTGAAGCTGTTCACATCTTTGATTGCCGCGGTCTTCTTTTCTGCTCTTTTGGTTCTTGTGAGCTTAGAGTTTTCTTTTGTGTTTTGCTTTCATGTCAATAAAAATTCAGTGGTCTCTGTGTTACCACTTGAGGCCATGTTGATGTCCAGAGTCTGTGCTGCCACCGAGGGCCATGTTGGGGTCTGTGGTCCAGCTGCAGCCGGGGGCCGTGTTGAATTCTGTGACCTGCACTACCACCAAAGGCCATGTAGAGCTCTGGTCTATGTCACAGCCTGGAGCCATGTAGGTGTCTGTGGCCCATGCTATGGCAGAGGACCATGTTGCTGTTTGTGGTCTGTACTGCCACTGAAGACCATGCTGAGGCCCTGTGGCACTTGCTAATGCAGGAGGCCATGTGGATGTCCGTGGTTCGAGTTGTTGCCAGAAATTATGTGAAAGTCCACGATCCGTGCTCC
>JAQHUG010000003.1:3522342-3610985 GCA_028555095.1 Dicrostonyx torquatus
GGGGGGGGAAGGGGTGAGGTCACAAGGGTGGGGGTAGACCTGGGAGAACTGGGAAGTGGGTGTGATCAGGGTTGCATTATGTGAAGTTCCCAAAATAATCAACAAAATACTGTGTTAAAAAAAAAAGTTATTCAGGAGGGAGAGAAAATAAACACAAGTCTCATTTTCCATGTTTATATGTTATTTTGTCTTTATGTTTCTTGCATTGTAAATGAGTTTGCCCTCATGAACATATGTTCATTTTCCAAGTCTTCTTGCTTCATAAAAACCGTTATTTCCGTCCTTTGCCTGCTTAGTTTGCTCCTTCTCCCCACTCCCCCCATATCGGCTCCCAGAATGTTCCGATCTAGTTACATACTAATTGTTTATTCTGAAGACATTAACACCTTGAAATACTGAACACCAGTACTTTCTTTAGTTCTTATTCTTCACAAAGCTATTCCTCAGTTTGTTGACTTCCGTAGGGTCGGATACACTGCTCGCTCGACCTTTCAGAACTTCAGCAGTGGCTCAGAGGGGACACAAGCTTCTGTGCTGGTCAGCTTTCTGTCACGGATACCAAGCCCTCAAGATAAACGACTTCAAAGAGCAAAGATATATTTTGATTCACAGTTTAAAGGATTTCAACAGAGCCATGCTTAATGGCTTCCTTGCTTTGGGACCAGTAGGCAGTCAGAACGTCATGGTGGGCAGTGAATGACAAGCAAAGCTATTGACTTCATAGGGGATGGGAAGGAGGTGGAGGGACTGGAGTCCTAATATCCCCCACCCCAAAGGTGTTATGACAACCTTCTTCCGCTAGTCTCTGCTTCTTAAAGACAGCATACCACCCAGTTGTAACATGGGCTGGGGGCCAGGCTTTCCAGCCACGGCCTTTGGAGCCCATTTCTGATCCAAGCCATAACATTCCCCAATGCCTCTCTGGCGGCAGCTTCGGGTTGGTTCTATGGAGACAGGAAGCCCTAATGGAAAGCAGAGAGCAGGAAATTGGAGTCTTTATTTGAACAGGTCATCGGTTAGTACATGGATAATTGAGAATTGACTACAAGTGAAATCGACAAAAACAACCTCTTAATTATGTACCAATAGACCCTATCGTTCACTGTGGGCAGGAAAGCAATCTCCATGCTGGCTCTTAAAGGCGGGCTCACTCCCCCTCTTCCTTGAGATCTTGCATGTGTGACCTGCCCTTCTGGCAAGTTCTCTTTAAGACCCATTCCTCTCCGGATGTCTAAAGTGTTGAAGGCAAAGCAGCAGCCTCTTTACTGCTGCCTGAGTTCTTGAGTCCCTGGTCAGCGTGTAAAGAGGAGGCAGTATGCATCTCCAGCGCCTCTGATGGTAGCTGGCATGATGCTTGATAGCAGAATTTCTCAGACAACAGGCTTGGGCTGGGGAATTTTAATATTGTCTCTCCCTATAAGTAATTTCCAATGTTTATGCTCTGTGGAGCCCCTTTCGCGTGTCAGAGCAGAACAAATGCCAGTTTTAATGGACTTGCTAAATCATAAAAACTGCTTGCAGAATTGCATCTGATTAAAACAAGAAAATGGTCCATTATTCAGAAAAATCTCCCTGCAGAGGCTCACAGGGTGGCTGAAGGTGGAGAGATGCAGGGAGTGCCCGGATACTGTGGCATTTCTCTCTCCATGGGAAGGAGGGAGCTTCCTTCCCCATCCTCCTCTCTCCTCCTCTCTTCTCCGCAGGTCCTCAGTCCTTCTACCATCTGTGATGAAAGGAAAATTGACATTAATCATTTTGTAATTAATTTATATGACAACACATTATTAGCGGAGGCACAGCATGTATGACAAGGTACAGCCAGTTTAGAAGATGGTGGCATGGGGGTAGGGAGTACTCTGAATTCCCCGGGTGGCCCATTGCTCAGTGGCCTCTGTGGTGCAAGGACCAGTACAGTGGCAGTGGGAAAACCCTGCTCTGCCCAGCTGGACCAAGATCTCTTGGTTAGCAATAAAATATAACAAAAATAAATTGAATTATACCACTGATAAAAGCCACTCACTGGAGTGCCACTTGCAATGAATTAGCAGTCGGGTCTGATTTGGCCATTTAACCTAATAGCTAGACCAGCTGACAAATGACATCAAAACTAAGGATGCTTCATGTAGAGAGAAGTATCTCTAAGCCTGAAGAGGAAGCAGAGCAAAGATATATGAGATTGAGGGATCTCCATCTGCTGTGAGCAGGGGAACATAGCTAAAGACGGGGCGGGGAACTCAGCCTCTGGTGTATAGCAGGGTTGGGGGGGGACAGCATCGTAAGTGGCAGCCAGGTCTGTAGATCAACCCTGTTTGGTGTTGCTCTGTCCACAGAACCAGAAAACCAGGCTGGGTGAGTCTTTCCAATGCCAGAAAGGAAGTCTGTGCTAATGAGCTCTTTCAGTATCCAATACCACAGAAGAAGCAGCTGTGATTCTTATCTTCCATGATTCTTTGGGGGTGTCTAGGCTGGGACCCACAGACCTTCCACGTGATATCAGGTTGACTCATCCCTGAGACCATGTTTATCTGAAGGCTGGAACATCCGTATGGCTTTGCTGGCACATCTGGCATCTGGAGTAGCTGGTGGGATGGCCAGACTTCTTCCTTTTCACGGGACCCATAGATCTATGTACCCACGGCTTTACAAGATGGTCTCACCATGCTTATCACAGTGCCTATCAATCAGTTTTCCATTACCAACAGTGTAATCCTACAGACTGGGTAGGCTTTGTGGAAAACAGCCTTATTTGAGTTTATGATACTGAAGGTTTAAGGATGATGGAGGCCCGAATCTGGATGTGCAGCATCCAGAGGCAGCACAGATCATTATAAGGTAAGAGCAGACAGTAAGCATGCAGGCTGTTTCAGTTAGGCTTTCTGTTGCTTCAGTGAAACACCATGACCAAAAAGCCAGCTGTGGAGGAAAGAGTTTAACTGGCTTACACTTCCACATCACTGTTCATCATTGAAGGAAGTCAGGACAGGAACTCAAACAGGGGAAGGACCTGGAGGCAGGAACCGAAGCAGAGGCCATGGTGTTTGCAGAATTGCTCTTCATGGCTTTCTCAGCTGCTTTCTTATAGAATCCAAGACCACTAAACCAAGGATGAACCCATCCACTATGGGCTGGGCCATTTCCCATCAATCATTAATTAAGAAAATACCTTACAGGATTGCTTATAACCCACTCTTATACAGGCATTTTCCTAATTGAGATTCCCTCCTTTCAAATGACTCTAGCTTGTGTCAAGTTGACTTAAAACCATCCAGCACAACTGACCCCTTGTCAACTTGACACACAAACACATCACTGTAAAGCCACAACCTTTCTTTTCTCACTCAGCCCCAAGATCTCACATTAAAAATATAAATAACTTTAAAAAAATCCCACCATCTTTACAAATTCAAACACATTAAAAGTTCAATTTCTTAAAAATAGCCAATCTCGTCTAAAATCCAAAGTCTTTGAAAATTCTAAGTCTCTCAAGTGAGGGCTCCTGTAAAATAAAAAAATTAAACACTTTGTTACTTCAAAAGGAAAGATCCAGGGCACAGTCAATCAAATCATAGCAAAACCAAACTCCAGAAGTGTAAATAACTCAATGTCCAATGTCTGGGATTCACTCATGATCTTCTGGGCTCCTCCGAGGAAGGGGTTTGGGTCAGTCCCCGACTCTGCCTTCTGTGACCACACAGCTTGTCTTCTAGGCTCTGGCTGACTCCACTCCTCTGTTGCTGCTGCTCTTGGTGGTTGTTGTCCTATGGTCCTGGCATCTCCAAAACACCGCGGTCTTCTGCTGTGCCTGGGCCACACTTTCACCAATAGCCTCTCACGGGTTCTCTTTATGGTGTCAAGCCTCAAATTTTCTGCATGACCCCTTCGATCCTGGGCCTTCAAAGACCACTGAGGCTGCACCTCCACCAATGGTCTCCCCTGGCCTTTCACAGTGCCAAGTCTCAACGGTTTTCTCGGACTCCTTCATGCCTTCAAAACTGGTACCACCTGAGTGACTCTTACACTATTAAGTTCTGCTGCCCACATGAGCTACAATTTTGGCTGCCTCTGGAACACAGCTCTGTGCGTGTCCTGACTCTGAGGAAACATTTCCCAGAAGATTTCACCTCAGTGATGCTGGTGTCTTCTTGATCACCACGAATTTCTCACCAGCTGACCGGCATGGAGCATCCCAGCAACTGAGATCCCAGAGGCTTTGGTATCTTGCTAATTATAACTGATGCTTCAGCCCCAGGTAACCAGATTCACAGACTCTTTTTTTTTTTTTTTTGGTTTTTCGAGACAGGGTTTCTCTGTAGCTTTGGAGCCTGTCCTGGAACTAGCTCTTGTAGACCAGGCTGGTCTCGAACTCACAGAGATCCGCCTGCCTCTGCCTCTTGAGTGCTGGGATTAAAGGCATGCGCCACCACCGCCCGGCCAGACTTTTAATTCAAAATAGTAAATGGCCCTGCTAGAGTCTTTAAACTTCCCTCTGGAATTTCACCAGCCAGGCCTCCATCTTCTGCATTGCCCTCAACACGCCTATCTTTCTACAGAAAAGGTCACCAAGCATTGAACACTCAGTGACTTTTCATGAACAAAGATCCTCAGTCCTCCCCCAAACGACATGGTCAGGTCTATCACAGCAATATCCCATGATCCTGGTGCCAATTTGTCTTAGTTAGAGTTTCTATTGCTGTGATGAAACACCGTGACTGAAAAGCAAGTTGCATGCTGCTGTCTTTGGTTTGTCCTCTTCTTTTAACAAAGACCCTTTACAAAGCTCCACCCAATGAGCTCATCTAATCCCATCACCTCCCCACAGTAGATTAAGTTTTCATCCTTTTAACAGCCCATAATAAAGAGTTAGCCTTATTATAGGACAAATCCTGTTCAAACCATAGCACCATGGTGTCTAGATCAAACGTGGAAGATGCCAGGCCTCTTAGGTCAATGCCTGGATCCCCAGTGGTACCACATCTACATTCTGATGCTCAAAGCAAGTTATAATGCCAAGCCAGATTTAGAGGGAATGGAAATATATGGTCCCCTTTTGATAGCGAGAGAGACAAAAAGGTACAGATATTGTGGAGGAGGGTGTTGATACCTTGGAAGACAATGTGTCACACTGAGGCTACCTAAGAAGACATGAACTTGAAGCCAGGCGGTCTGCATTTGAGTGAAGTTTCCCCCCATCCTTGCCCAGAAACGTTGGGCAAGCAGAAAGAGCTCTGAGCTGTAGGTATTCACTTCATTCCACTTCCCATGAGTGCCAACCTAGTGAGCTCTTTGCAGATGAAGGATTGTTAAGAGGACACACCCCACTCCCTGCCCTCTTTTTTTTTTTTTTTTTTTTGCTTTGGTTAATCAGTACTTCTCTCTGCTCCTGGATCACCACCCCCACCTTCCTCTTCCACATCCTTCTCCTCCTCCTTTTCCTCTTCCCTATTCATTTAAAGGACTGCCTTTTGACCCATCATGATTTCCAGACTTGTTTTCTGGCCCCACTTTCCAGAATGTCACTGTGACAAGCCCCAGCCTCTCCCCTGGGACTGCTGTGAGCAGGAATGCAGATTCTTTCTACTCCAGGGTACCAGGACAAGAAGGAACTTGAGAACTGATTTGGCCATGTGCCTCGAGGCAGAACTACATCACCTAGAGAGGTGTCCTGCCCTTGCCATGCCTGGTGCCAGCCTAATTGAGCTCAAGAGTCCACCAGTGGCAGGCCATCAGCAGGGTCATTGGCCTCCTGAGCTCCTCTCTGCTACATGCTTCCTTGCACCCAAGGCTAAGTATGGTGAAGCATCTTCCACTTGACCAGGGGCTAAACGGCCTGCCCGTTTACCCAGCAGCCCCTGCTTGTGGTCTCCTTAGTCTCCCTTCCCAGGCCTCTCAACCCTAACCCAGCTACTGCCTGTCATCCTCTGTCCTCCCTGCACAGAAATTATTTTTATAAACTCCTCCTTGACTGAAGAGCCACTTTAAAGCATTTAAAACACCACTGCTCTCTCCTAATGAGAGGGAGAAGAGGCGCTGAGGCACTAAATTCTCCAGAGCTTTGCTGTGGCGCTCTGATGCTGTGCTCTCTGGAAATATTTCTCTTCCAGCAACAGACAACATATTGGCTGGGGAGCACCCGAGCCTATTTTAGAACAGCCCCCTGAGTGTGATGTCTCCCCCTGGCAGAACTTCCAAAGTACACTTTGTCAATACCCCAAACTTCAAAAGTGGAGTGTGCATGGGGACATGATGCTGAATGCTGATTTTTGTCATATTGCCCCAAATCCTGCATGGGTCTCATGCCAAGCCAGACCCTGAGAAAGAGACAAAGCCACACTCCTGTCTTAGCTCATCCTAGACAGAGTTCCTGATGCCCTGCTCCTCAAGAAGGATAAGGTGAATTCTTCTGTTAGCCCTGAACCCTGCCAGGTACTTTTAATACCAGGGCTTGAATGTGCTCCCCAAAGTCTGTGTGTTGGTAACTTAATCCCCCAGTGTGAAAGGGTTGAGAGATGAGACTTTCCAGACTGGGGAGACCATGAGGACAGCAGCTCCTAGATTAATGATGAACTCTGCTATCATGGAAACGGACGAGTTATTGTGAGAATCGATTCTAGGCAAAAGGATGACTTTCTTCAGCCTTCCAGTCTCATGCATGTCCATCTTCCTCAAGCTGTTGCCCATCTGTCTTCCTCCATGTCCTGATGCAGGATAAAGGGTCTCACCGGGCCTTACCGACAGTACCTTGGCATTGGACTCTCCAGCCTCCAAGACTCGTGGGCTAAAAAACAATCAAACAAACAAACAACCCTCCCATAATAATAAACTACCCAGTATTATGGTTTGTCATTAAAATATCCTCTCACAGGCTCACATGTTTGAATACCTGGTCCCAACTGGTGGCACTACTTGGGGGAGATCAAAGAGCCATTAAGACTCAGGGACTAGCTAGCAGGCGTAGGTCCTTTGGGATGAATGAGTCTTGAAGGTGACATCCCCTCCTGCTTCTGACCTGAGCTTTCTGCTCCCTGACCTATCCAGATATGAGCGTGCCACAGCAGCCAGAGGTGCCGGTGCCACAGCCACAGGCTGAACTGCTCTAGAACTTTGCCTTCTCCACGACAGACTGTTACCTCTGAAACTGTGAGCCCAAACAGACAGCCCCTCTCTTACGCTGCTTCCCTCAGGTATTTTGCCACACTGGCAAGAAAATTAATCCACCCAAGTCTGTGGAATCCTGTCACAGCATAAAATCCCATGGGTAGCCTGCAAAAAATGAACTAGGGGAGCCCTAGGGTTGTAACCCTGATGCTTCCTGTACCGTCTTGGCCATCTTGATTACGGGGCCCTTGTTTTCAGGACCACACTTTCCCCTTCTGCAGCTCTTGAAGGGAGTCTGCCTGGCTCACCAGTGCCTGGCATCTCTCAGAGATGTTTCACCTGGAGAGAGGGACACCAAGGCATTATCTGATGAGATCCCAGCAGGTACCTGCCACTCAGACATCCTCTACACAGCAGCCTGGCCACCCACAGAGCCCTTTGTTCCTCTCAAGTCCAGTGAGCACAGACCGTGGACCTTCGGGGGCTCCACCTGATCCTGGAACCAGCCACTGTGACTAGTTCCTTCATCTTCCCCACTGTGTGTGAGTGAGGCCCCATCAGGCTCAAGTCCACATCTCTTCCTCTCAACACACAGCAAACTTCCGGTCTCCTGCTTAGATTCGAATGCAGTCCCCTTGTGCACCTCCCTGCTTCCAACTGCACTTGCTTGTGTCTTCTCTTCACAATGAAGCCAGGGCCTTTCCAAAACCACAAAGCTTAGCCTTGCTACTCAGGGCCACCCAATATGTCTCTTTATTTTCCTTGCCACATGGAATGGGGACAATGGGGTCACTGTCAGGCTTAGATGATAGCATGCATATGAAACTTCCATTGTGTTCCTGAAAAAGGTAAGTCTGCAATCTAACTGAGCTACTGACCAGTTTACAACACCCCACACCCAGAAATCCAGTCATTTTCCCCCAATGCCTTGACCCTTCCCCTCCTGAGCTTGGATCACTCCTGTCTGTCATTCAAGTCTGATGTAGGATGTCATTTCCTCTAAGATGTCTTCCTGGACGCTGGCTGCCTTGTTAGATACTGATTCCATGGGTCTCTGCTCTGAATTTTCTTTGCAGAAAGACCTTTCACCTTGAATCACAATAGTAGTCTACTTTTCTGCTTCTGGGACTGCCCTGTGAACCCCCAGAGAGCGGGATCTGCATCTCTCAGGTTACTGGCACTTATAGGTAAGTAGAAAGTCTTCAGAGTGGGAACTGATGAAGGCCTGGCCAGTCTGTGTCCCTGTCTCTGCCACAAGACCAGTTTCGTACAGCCTTGAGGATGTCTTCATGCAGACGGGAGGCAGGAAGAATAAGTGTCAAACACCAGGGACTGGCATACAATGACAAGTGCTTAGAGCATGATCAGGAGAGACAATGAGCAAGCTGAGTGCCGGGAGAAGAGAGCTATCACCGTGGGCACATTGAATATTGTTGAAATAAGTAGGCCATCGGCTAGGCCAGGGAAATTGCTTTTGTCATATGGAAAGTTTCACTGCCATGGTCCTTGCATTAGCGGGATCTGACTGGTAATACTGAGTACATACAGGACCTCTGTGATTCCTAGGCACTTACTGTCTCTTCCTGAAATGCAGTGTAGAAAAAAAAAACAATTGTTAGGAGATTGGCATCTCCAATTTCCTGTCTCAGGTTGTTAGTGGCTCCTGATCACAGCTCCCCACTATCATAACTCCCCTGCCTCAGCCAAAGTGGGCAGGAGCCTCTAGCCAGGAAGGAATATGGCTATCTGAGACACGTGTGGGCCTACCTGGCCCAGGACCAGGACTCCAGATTTTCTGCGGTCCAGAGATGCTGGTACAGCTGAACACAGGCTTAGGACCGGAGGACAGTCCTTGCCTTCTCAGAGCTCCTCCGTGCTGGTGGGAGGACTTGCGCAGTTTGGAGGAAAACTACGGTGGCCTGCTCTCCTGCTGGAAGGAAACGGATTGAATGGCACATTTCAGCACTCCTCTGTTGGTGACTTTGACGCCTCCAGCTCTAACCAGTCCTTCCTCTGTCCCTGTGGTGAAGGACACCCAGCACCCAGCCTTACCATCCTGGTTTGATGTGTCTTGCTTCCTCGCCCCACCGTGTTCTGTGCCACCACAGAACAGTGTCTCCACCAGCCATAGCAAGCTCCTTCCAAGGATTCCTACTGTCTTTCCATCTCCCCACGCCTGCTCCTTTTCTTTCTTGTGTTAGCTCTTTGGACGAGAGCTCTGCTAAGTGTTACCTTCTCCCTCGGAGTCTAATTGATGAAGCGCCTTCACATAACTCATCGCGGCTCTACAGCCAATCCAGCGAGGTGACCAGGAGGGTAGGGAGTGTCAGTCCATGTTTGGATGGTGAAGTGCTTCTAAAATCCAAAGCTTGGTCACACGTTTTGTGGGGGCTTGGTTAGTGACCAGTCTCAGTTTTGTTTCTTGTCGCTGCGATAAGATTACCACAACAAAAGCAACCTAAGGGAGACAGGGTTTATTTGGCTCATGATGTCAGGTTAGCATCCATCATCACAGGAAAGTCAAAATCACAGGAGCATGCAAGAAGAGACACATCCACAGTCAAGAGTAGATAGCTACAAAGTGACAACTTCGTGCTAGAGCTCTTATCTACTCACAAACAATCTCGGATTCCCCCACCGAGGGAATAGTGCCACCCACAGTGGGCAGGACTTCCCCACATCAATTAACGTAATCAAGAGACTCCCCAACAGACCCACCTGATGATCTAGGCCATCCCTCCTTGAGACTCCCTTTCCCAGTGGTTCTAGATTGTGCTAAACTGGTGGTTAGCACTGGCAATCATAGTGACCACTCTGGGTATAGACTCTAATCTATGTCTACTTTTTAAGATCATGATTCATAGTAAGAGATTTTTTTTTCTATCAGGACACAGCACACACACTCTTGAAACAAGTTTTCATAAAACAATCCCCTGCTGTGTGCAGGAAGCCTTACCTTCCCACATTCTCTGCCCACTAACAGGGCACAACCTCCTCTCTCACTCCCTCTCTCAGGCCCTCCCTGAACCATCTCCCCAGCTCTGCTTCTCACCCAGCTCTGTTTTCCTCACTCCCGTTCTCAGCCTGACTCACCACTTCGCACTTGCAGGCATGTTGCCTTGCAAGCATTTCGGAGTCCTCGTGTGTCCCTTCCAATATAGGTCATGAACCAGGTGAGGGGGACTGCTTTCGCACTGGCTCTGCCTCCTCTTGAAATAAGGTCTGATACAGGTGCCAAGCCTGATGCCACTCTTGACGCTGTCCCTGGCCCCTTTCCAGTCTCTCCTGCCTTTGGTCTCAGACCAGTACTTCCTCCCCAACTTTCCTGTGGGGATCTTCAAAGGACCTTGGCTCCACATTTCACAGATAAGGCTCTCGCTGTGATTGATTGAGGCTGCAGATGACCAATATTTGTTATGTAGAAAGAACTAGAAGTACAGTATCGAGAGATAGCGGGCCTAAGGAGGGGGGGGGGATGAGGTGAAGAGGCAGGGTTCAGCTGGGGTGGCCACTTAGTGGGTTCTGTATGCTCTTCAAGCTGATTCCCAAAGACAGGTTTTTGACTGCTACCTCCTCCCCGGGGTGTCTTCACCTTGCAGTCACAGGATCAGCTGTCAACTGGCCAGGCTTTGTGAGGTCTTCCCAGAATCTTCCCACCTACATCATAGCCTGGTTATGAGGCATCATTACCTTCGGTTCCCAGAGAGGGAAACCGAGGCTGTCGGGGGCTGTTGAAAAGACAGTGAAACTAGTCATGGTGGTTCACATATGTGGACCAGCCCTCCAGAGTCAGGAGCAGGAAGCTTTGAGGCTAATACCCATTGCATAGTGAGAGCCCCATCTCAAAAATATCAAGAAGAACAGGCTGAGGAGATGGCTCAGTGGTTAAGGTGCTTGCTGCTTAAGTATGAAACCCAAAGTTCGGAGTCCCAGAACCCACATAAGATTATGGGTGGGTATGATGGCCCACCTCTAACTCCTGACTCTAGGGGATTCCTAGGGCAAGGTAAGTCATATGGTGGGCTCTGGGTTTGAGAGAGCCCTCCTAAATGAATAAGGTGTAACTGTGAGGGAGGATGACTCTTGACATCAACCTTGGGTCTACACGTGCACGTACATTTGTATACATACCTGTGTACCTGTGTGCCCACAAGATGTGCAAACATTCATGCACTACACTAAACAAAGTGGAAAAAGGAAAACAAAACAACAAGCAGAATTTATTGCCTTTTTCCTCTGACAGCCACTGTTTAGAACTTGGGGAGACATAAATAATTTGAATGTTGTATCCCTCACCCTGCTCTGATTTGGACACAACTGAGTCCAGCTGCATCATGGGTTAAAGCACACTCCTACACAACTCTCATCACTTAGGTGTGATCTAGATACCATTAGAAGGATCTGTGTATGTAAAATCACCTTGCAGGCAGACCTCTGGAGAGCAGTAGGAAGGGGACTCCACGTGAGAGAAGATGGCGATGAAGTCATACCGCTGTAGGAGTTGAGGCTGGGAACCAAGGCAACCACACTCCTCACCGTCTTTGCAGGCTTCTCTGTTTCTGTGACACTTTCCATGTCCCCGGTGAGTAAGAAGGTCATACCTGTGTGGGAAGACTATCTCATCAGGTAATCAGTATACCTGTTGGCATTTAGCGATTTGGAAACTCTTAAAAATGGTGTGATGGTAAGTATTGCTAACTCGATGGGATCTACAACCACCTATGAGACAAATCTGTGGGCATACCTGCAATGGAGTTTCTAGATGGGGTTAACTGAGACAGGCAAATCCACTCTAAAGGCAGGCAACACTAGCCCGTGGACTGGGGTCCTAGACTGAGTAAAAAGAAGAAAGCAAGTCACATACCAACATCCATCTCTCCTTCCGGACATGGATATGATATGCGTAACACTAACTATCTGCCTCATGCTCATTCCTCCACGACTCACTCACCTCAGACTGTGAGCCAGAAGTCCTTCCTTCCTTATGGCACTTTGCTGGTTATTTTGTTTCAGCAAGGAGGAAAGTCAGTAATACAGATGGTGAGTTTGGTGGACCTAGAACAGTGGTTCTCAACCTTCTTCATACTGAGACCCTTTAATACAGGTCCTCATTTCTGGTGACCCGCCAACCATAAAATTATGCTTGTTGCTACTTCGTGACTGTAATTTTGCTACTGTTATAACTCATAATGTAAACATTTGATATGTGGATGGCCTTAGGCGACCCCTGTGAAATCTCAAAGGTTGACAACTGCTGGTCTAGAGGACCTGTCTGTCTTGGTCATCATCACATTTGTGAGTTGTTCAACACATGACAGAAACTCTGCCTGTGCTGATGAAATGTGGTATGCAGCCCGGGACTCAGCCCTCTTTCACAGGCAGCAGGAAGGACCTGGAAAGAGAAGACTGACACATGACATTTTAAAGATAACAAGGAGGTTCCCCTTTGTAGATACCCTAACTAAGGCAGATAGTATTCATGAACCAGTGACTACGATAGTGACTGTCAGTGATTCCCACAGAGCAGGTAGTTTGTGAAGAGCTGCCAGCCTCAACTTCCTTAGTTGCCCACTGATACCCTAAGTATCACCAGCTTCAGTCTGCAGATGAGGAAACCGAGGCTCAGGGAAGTTAAAATGTTACCAGAGGTTACATAGAAAGTAAATGACCAGCCTGCATGGACCCCTGCTGTCAGGCCAGAAAGCTGGAAAGCCAAGGGCTCCCACACACTGGCTACAAGATAGGTTCACCTCAGTATTGCCTTCCTCATCCACTTTCTGATAATTAACACATTTCAAGGCAAATCTTGCAGGGATCGGTGAGGGCCTCTCCTTTCTGTCACCAATGTGGAAGCGGTGGAGAGAGGTCTTCAGAGAGGCAGCCGCCTATGTGGATGGATGAGGGACAGAAGTTTATTAAGAGGAAAAAAACTGCTCATGGCCCCTGGGGACAGCTGCCTCTGACCTCAGCGTCCTTTTTCATCTTTAATTTCTATGACTCTGGGAGTCAAAGCCATCCTCATTCCTCATGCAGAGCCTGGAGTCACTGCTGAGCTGAGTTTCCTAGAGTATAAAGACATCAGTTTGGTTTGCCCCACTGTGATTAAGGAGGAGGGCACGGGGACAGCCAATACCTGCACAGATGCTGTACCAGGGCAGGGCTGATGATGCCTGGACAGACTTTGTCCACGGTCTTGGCCTTCTCCAGCCAGGGCTCGGGGTTGTTCTTTCATGACACTCAGAGCCCCAGCTGATTCATCCCAGTTGCCTGCTGGAGTGCTGACCACAACAGATGGAGCACTGTCCCCAAAACCTGCGGTTACCCTCTCTCCTGTGTGCTTCAGTGCATGCTTGCTCTTAATCTCTGGCTCGTTTCTTGCAAACCGTAGGCCAAAGGATTCCCCAAGTCAAGAGGATTCACAGCTATGTCAGAAGCCAGAGAGGCATGGGAAGGCTGAGCTTGGGTTAGGTTCAGAGTTGAGTGGGGGAAGTCATTTTCCGCGGCTGAGGATCCCCCGGGACTGACCGTGGAGCCTCAAAGATGGACTGGGTACTGGGGCTGGACCTGCGGCTCAGCAAGATCCACTGACAGAAGTGAAGCAATGAAGTCTTACGCTTGAGTTAGTGGTGACTCGGATAACTCTGAGAGCTTACTATTTCCAAATCTCAGTTTAATTATCTATTAAGAGGGTACAACAGTAAGATAACAACTGTCCCATCCAACCATGTGGGGACCACACAGCACTAGGTGTGTGCCCACTAGGCATCTGCCAAGTGAAACATATTGGATAAACAGTAGCCAAGCTTTGTGTTTTCAGAATGCTCCCCTGCTGGAGACTGGGGTAAAGGACAAGCTCCCACAAGTCCCTTCCCTGACTTTTACCATGACCTCACCACTGTCAGAGACTAAAGAATGGCAGAGACTAGGATTTATATCCTCAGATAGCCCACCCTCTCTCCATTCCAAGACCATTCCTCCTTATGGAGGAGACTCAAGTCCTCTGAGAAGTCCCGGAGAGAAAAGCAACTCACAGAAGGGCTGTGAGGTCCCGGTAACAGCCTGCCACAGGCCCTCCCCATGGCTGTGAATAGACAGCCGCTGTACAGTTATAAGGTTGTTCCTGGGCCTGCTATGGAGGGACCCACGGATCGGCATGGACCCTGGTGGGCCAGAGGCCAGAGCCTGTGTGCACGTAGGTGAGGCAGGGAGAGCTCAGCGGATTGGAGAAGTCATTGCACCAGTCTCAGACCAGGGTAGCAAGGAAGAAGGATCCATGGTCTGTGGACCCAACCTTTCTGGGTTTCCACCTGAGGGTAGCCTCCTCTGTGGCTGCAGGACATTGGGAGAAAAAAGCAAGCATGATGAGAAATGCCAAGTTATGAAGGACTCTGAGGCTGTAATTAGCTGATTCTCGGCTGTTGTATTTTTAGAGACAAGTATTGTCACCAGACTCCCTAGAAGCTGCTTCTCCAGGAGCTCCCCTCCCCCATTCCTAGTCAGAAGGGAGCTTCCCCTTCTCGGGTAGGGCAAGGATTCTGATTCTGGGTCTGGGAAGAGGTATACCCTTTTCAGCACTGAAAACCTTTAGGGAGATTGAGGTACTGGGATGGAGGACTGGTGCCTGTTTGCCTGTCTGGCCCTCCCTGGGGCTCACTGGCCAAACAGAGACAACGGAGTCCAGAAGGACTAGTTTCTCCTTGTGCCTTTATGTCCACTCTCAGAGAAAGGCAAGAAAGGGCCCTGCGATGTGGCAAATGTCACACAGCACCTTGGTTTTCCAGGCAACAGTGTGAATCTTTACCAGTCAGAAGCAGAAGAATCTTTAACCATCTTGAACTCGACTATCTAACTTTGTAGGCAGATGATAGGTGCAGAGAGCATTAATCGGGTGAGGTCACGCAGCCAGGGCTGGAAGAACCAGGAAACAAACAAAGATCTCTGAACATCACTTCTGGCTGAAGGACAGGTGACAGCCATGTAGACTAGCCAGAGATGGGAGTTTCTCCAGGCCTATAAAGATAGCCCAATGTGTGAAAACAGACAAGAGCCCTTTGCCAATAATCCTGGTGACTATTCTGGGTTTTCCACCATTGCATAATGCTTTCCTGAGTCAGTTCAGAGACTCGAAACTATTATCATCCAAGCAGCTCTGTGTACTCACTGGGCTCAGTTGGATGGTTTTGTTCCATTAATTTTCTTTCTTTTTAGAGGCAGGGTCTTGCTCTACAACCCTGGTTGGTCTAGAACTCACAGTGGATACTAGATTGGTCTCAAATTTGCAACGATCCTCCTGCCTCAGCCTCCTGAGTGCTGGGATTAAATCTCCTTGAGACAATGTCTCCTTACACAGTCTAGGTTAGCCTTAAATTCACAGTCCTTCTGGCTGTATCTGCTAAGTGATGGGGTCACAGGCATGTGCCATTGTATCTGGCTATTGAATGATTTTTTTTATTGGAGTCTCTCATTCAGTGAGAGTCTGATAGAGGCCTGGCTTCACTTGAAGGGTTTCTCCTCTCACCGTGAATGCCTTGGCTAGGTGTCTGTGGGTCCAGTCAGGCTCCTCCCTTACCCTGTGTGCTTTCTGTATGAAGCTGGCCCATTATCTCAGGGCCAGTCTCTGAGAGAGTACTTTCACGATGGCCATCTTCTGACATGGTGAGCCTCCAAGAAGACAAGGCCACTCTGTGGCTTAGCTTCTTGAGACATCATGCCGTGTCACATCTAGCACAAGTCACTGGCCAAGCTCAAGCGATGGAGTTGGCTCAGCTCACAAGCAAGGCACTGCCCAAGGGCAGAGCAGGGGGAAGCATTTTCGGAGACTAGCTCCTGAGAAATACACAGAAGGGATGAGGAAATGAATGAGTGAGTGAGAACACTTACTTTGAAGGCTTGATAACCCACATTTGAGTCCCCAGCATACGTGGACAAAGGGCAGGCATGGCTCGCATTTGGTGATGAGTGGGCAGAGATAGGTAGATCCAGAGAGTTTGCTGACCAGCTGGTCCACAAGCTCCAAGTTCAACAGGGTCTCTAGTCCATCTTAAGATGACATTTTAATAGTGATGACACCAGACACTCTGATCTGGCTTCCGCAGGTACACATATATGTACACACACGTGCATGTCCATGTTTGAGCACCACATACCCACCCACGCCACGTCACATACACACAGAGAAATGCATAGAAGTGAGTGCTATTCATAGTGATATATACTTGTCATTCCAACATCCAGGGGGATGGAGAGCTTGAGGCCGGCTTGGGTATACATAGAGACTTTAATAAAAAGGAAGGGAGGGAGGGAGGAAGGAAGAAAAGAAGGAAAGGAGAGAGGATAGAAGGGAGGGAGGGAGGGAGGAAGAAAGGAAGGAAGGGAGAGAGGATAGAATGGAGGGAGGGAGGGAGAGAGGATAGGAGGGAGGGAGGGAGGGAGGGAGGGAGAGAGGGGTGGAGGGTACCTTTGTCTCATTGCAGCAATAGACCATGTATTTGGGTCTCCAAACAAATGCTTTGCCCAGTGCCTGCCTCTTACCTCACAGCCCCCACATTAACCTTGAAAGTTACCTATCTACCTTTATTCTGTCACCTCCATATGACTTTGTGGACTTCTTGGTGACTCAGTGGAGCATTTGAATCCTGCTGCGTGCTATCTATGTGACCCTGAACACTCGATGTAGCCATCTTTTCTTCTCCTTAATTCTTTTGACAAACATGAAAGAACTGGGTCTCACCGTAGCATCTTCCTAGTGTGTGTATGTTATACTTCATTATCACTCATGCTCTTCCCCTGTTGCCCTCTCCCTGTCTATCCTAAAAACAGGAAAATCTAGGCAGGCATGGTGATGTGGGCCTATAACCCCAGCACTGGCAATGGAAAGCAGAGGCAGGAAGATTGTTAGTTCAAACCCAACCTGGGCTGTACAGCCAGATGCTGGCTCACCCCCACTCTACAGAGTAACTACCCACAGGAGTAGCCATTCTTCTCCTGGTGACATCATTGAGCAAATGGGAGATGCTCACATCGCTGCCCCGACTCTTCATCGCTGGAGACAGTGCATTAGCAGTGGCCCAAGACACGACCTCTGCGGGTCCTAGCATTAGACTAAACCCCATCTCCATGTCATGGCTGACCATGTCAGCCAAATATAGAATTGGGAGAAGCATAAAGGAGAAGAAAACTTCATAATAATGTCATCACATAGGATAGCCCCACTTTGCAGATGAGATAGTCTAGCTTCAAAGGCCGGACACACCCTCCCCCAGTTCACACAGCCACCTTCAGAGGTGATCCGGCATCTAGCCTGCCTGCGGACAGGGCCAGGGTCTCCTAAGCTAAGGTCAAGGCAGGCCCAGTCCTTATACCCAGTCGGCAGATGACTGGAGTGTGGGTCATACATGTGTTGTTACAGACAGTTCTGGCTTCCAGGTAGGTTTTCTCCGCCTTGACCCACTGAATTGAGAAGTCAATAAAGAAAAACAGTTGTTTGAAGGTTTGACCAGAGCACAATATTTTAAAATGTATCCATCCACAAAATTGCATTTTGGAGAAAACAGTCTGTGTTTGCCAAACATCTGAGAATCAGGATGAGGTGGGGGGGAAGACAACCCATCACTGGCATGCAGGGAAAATAATACAAATGTGTTTGCAGTGTTTTATGGCTTAAAAAATGACTTCATCAACTCTCACCATGTGCTGTGTTTCATGTTGCACAGGGGAGGGAAGCGAGGCTGCTTTGGCAAAGTCTCATGAGAGAATTGCAGAAGGCAGTGGAGTTCCCTCTCAGCTGGGAGGACCCTGTCCTGGATCTTAGGTCACCTGCTTCCCAGGGTCCCTTTATTCACCCAGAATGCACTACTTTCCTCTTTTTCTACCTCATTATCCATCCACCTGCTGTCCTTACTGACAGAGAACAATCCTTTTCTTGCATGTTTAAACCCCCCACTTTGGACTATACTGTTTACAAGAGCAGGGAGACGGGGACAGTCTCCTACGGGAATGGGTTGAGCCATTTCCATGTACCTACAGTCATGGCAAGTTTTAGCCCCATTTTCAGGAGTAGAAACAAAAATCACAGGGCTTAAATACTTTTTTTCAAAGTTCAATGCCCAATAAATAATGATTTGAACCCAGATCTATAACTGTGTAGCCTACATCTAACCTTTATGCTACCCTTCCTCTCTTTAGAAGGCAGGATAACCGTTCTAGAAGACGCCAGGGCCTTTATCTGGTGACCTGGAAGGTGGAGGAACTTGACGCTCTCACCCATTCATTTCACTTCCTATATATGTATATTATATATATGCCCCTAGGAGTATATTTCTGCATGGTTCCTGAACATGAACTCTGACATCACAGCTTCAAATCCCAGCATCGCTATTTGTGGTCTGTTTGGCTCTGGGAGGGGTTCTTTATCACGTTGTGCCTTTGCTATAAAACTTACAAGCAGAAGCTTCTTTCTAGGAGTGCATAGTGACCTGAGATAGGACAGCTGCTTAAGTCAGAGCTGGGCATGCGGTGAGAAATGCAGGAATGCTACCTGTGGTTATGGTCACTGTCAGCGGCACCATTCAGATGTTGATGGCAGCGATGGTACAGAGAAGCGGACTGCTCTCTAGGAAGCACAGCCTGGGGGTGCCTATGGGACTTTGTTTTCAGGATTTTAATCTAGCAGTGGATTAAGTGGGATCAAAACTGGAAGACTGCAGTAACAGCAGTCCGAGGGGGCGGGAGGTGGGGGTATACCAACATCAGTGGCCGAGGAGAGTAGACCGACATCTGCACGGAACATGGCAGGATGGTATGTGAGAACACTTGGGCTTACTCTAGGAGAGCAGCACCCCAAAAGAGTGTGGCTTCTATCCCAGAGCAATGACAGGACTCAAGGCCAACAGAAATTGGGGACAGGACTGCTGGAGGCATATGTCACACCGCCTCCATCTGCATAGAACTGGAAAATGGTGCTTCCCATTACCTCTTGGGAACTGGCCAAGACAATCCAGTTCAGAGAGGCCAAGACAGAAGGGCAGAGATCTCTTGCTGCCCCCGCTCCAGAAGGCCCAATTGGGGGTGTGCCTTCTACAGCTGGCCCCACTGTCATTCTCTGCTCCATGCTTCCCTGCCTGTCTTGTTTTTAGAGAAGAAGCTCAAGAAAGGAAAATCACTGTCAGACCTCAACTTCCCCACTGGACTGAGAAACAAGGTCCCAAGTGATCTTTGGATGTGGTCCACATCTGTACCAACCCCGACTCCCAAACAGGAAGGGCTCTTACCTTGCTGCAGTCTAGATGTCACTGGCATCATCAGGCAGCCCAAGGATTCCTGGTGGATAGAGGTAGCTGGCAGTGTTGAAGATGAAGTTACAGGGTGGCCGGGTCTATTACAAGGGCTGACATGGGAGAGGCTAGGTCTAGGATATGAGACCCTTTGGTCTGAGAGGCAATGGCTGAGCTAGTGCCAGGGTGATCTATCTACTCTGTTTTTATCCCCACTTCTCAGCACATCACCTGACTATAAGTGCTCAATAAATTATTGAATGGATGCACAAATGCCAGGATGCCAAGCCTTCTCCACTTGGTGTAGAGAGGGCTAGAAGGCTCCCCGCCCTGTCCCAGGGATGCAAGGCCGTGAGATACATTTATGCTGTCATTACTCAAAAGTGGGAAGCTAAAGAGCCATTCTTGGGGGCTTTAAAGAGAGGTAGTTCAGTCACTGTATTCGCCACAGTGAAGAGCTGAGGGGAGGGCGTGGCTGTCTGCCAAAGAAAACCAGCCCATTAGCCAGTGTAGTTCCTGGACAGAGGTTGCAGACCCTGAGATAGATGGCAGCACAGGATATGCTAATCTATGCAAATGATGGCACAACCTCTTCAGGCTTCCCAGAAAAGAATATTAATGGATGTCATCGGGCATCTGGCCTCCTGCAGCCAGGATTCCTGTCATCACATCACCATCCTGTGGCAAACAGCCAAATAAACAGATCTCCTTAAAATCATGGTGGATTCTGGTCTCCTTCAGGTCTTAGTGACAGGAGGAAGAGCAGCACTTGAATTGTAAATGCAGCCTCTGTACTGATCCATGGCTATGTTATCTGGATGAGATTGTGACCCTGGGCTGGGGCCTGGGAAGCTGCTGATGGGCAGAGTGAGCTCTGGGACTTTGCCTGGGAATGGGTGTGCACCGTGGCTGGGAGACCTGGAGCCACCAAGGGTGGAAGACATGAAGCATGGGACTGTCAGAAAACTTCCCTGGCAAAAAGAGCTCGGAGAGTTGGGTCCTGAGTCCTTAAGGTAACTCAATTCACTCTGAAGCAAAACAGAGGTAGGTGTGAGGTCTTAAAAGGGACTGTGCATTACCAGACACCAGAAAAGACTAGGAGAGATGGCCAAGGTTGTGGAGTCTTCAAGGATAGAGGTCTTTAATGGTAGAGAAAGAGCCAGAGGCTGGGAACAAGGAGCCTGCAATAGGCTCCATTGTGAAGGTCTTAGTTGGGACTTATTTTGTTCATTTCATAGCGGTCCTTCTGGGCAGGCCTGTGCTCAGTGCACAGCCAGCAGCAAATAGACACAGACCCCATCTCATGGATGCAAAGTCTGGTGGGAGGAAGAATTCGAAGTTCACTGAATGATTGAGGCTAAGGTGGGGAGTTTAGTCTGATACAGTAAGAGGGCTTTCATGGGGACCTGATTCTAATGCTAAGACCTGAAAATGAGCAGGGGCTGAATAAAAGAGAGGATGGGGTTGAAGGTATGGTAGAGAGGCTGCTCCATGAAGGACCAATGTGTGCAAAGACTCCGTGGCAGAAAAGGGCAAACAGCTCCCTTTTAGAATGAATGAAGACGTGTATGATGGGGGTGGAGCGTGATGAGCCAAGAGTGGTAGGAAGCCAGGATACACACACAGGTCATGTTCAAGACTTGGGACCTGGTCCTGACGTGATGAGAAGACAGTCATCAAGTCATTTGAATCCCAGGCATGAACTGATCTGTTTTGTGATTTCAAAGATGCCCCTTTAATTGATGAAGAATGGGTCTGAGAGAAAAGAGCTAGATAAGCTGTCACTGAATGCTGTGTGCTATGCTGCTATGGTCACTTCGGGATGAGGCACAGAGAAGAATCTCTTCTGCTAGGTCCCTGAATAGTGACGGACAAGACCAAGCCTCAATTTACAGACTGACTAAGCTAGAACCTGCTATCCTCGTCTTAGTTCCCTTTCTCTGTGCAAGGTGGGGGCAGTTCTCACCCCCTGCAGGGTCACCTTCTTGGAATGGCATCTGTGAAACCACCACTTAGTACCCAGTACCCAGGTTGGTGCCACATTCCCCTAGCCACCTAAGGCTGTGTGGTAGCAGGATGAGCTCAAATCAATGATCCTTGCCTTGTCATTCTGATGTTGAGCTGTTCCACGTCCCTCATGCCCACTGTAGGGATAATTTTATGCTCTAACAAACAGAGAAGGAACGGGGACAAGACTGGCTTTTCAAGAAATGGTCCCTGGTCAGGACTATGTTACTCTGTAGTTACAGACAACACAGACAGACATGTAGGAAGGCCATGAAAGAAAGAGCCAACATTTGACATTTAATTCAAGATTAAAGGAAACTGTCAACTGGATCTGATTGTGCTCATCCGGATGTCACCAGAAACATCTGTATGCCATCTGCTGGGGTGGGTACAACCAGCTGAAGCAGCCTCACTAGGTCCCAGTTTGCCTTGCTCCACAGCAAGGAAGGCCAGCAGAGGTTGGGGGTCCAACCTTGCCTGAGGGATGATAGGAGGAGCAGGAAGCCCCACTTCCCATCCCACATCACAGGCCTTTTTTGTGCTAACAAAGGTACGTAATGAATTACTGATAAGTGGCCTCTTTTAAAGGGAAATTATTCAGGGGGGCAGGTGAGAGTCTGCAGACATTCATCTTCCGGCTCTGAGAAGCTGGCTGAGAGATGTAGAAAGGTAAGGGAGATGATTCATGGCCGGGGGCCTTTCATCCCTCATGAGAAGTGTCCTCTGCAATGGCGAAGCAGGATTGATGGGTCTCAGGCTGGCGCTGTGGCGGGAATCTGCCAGCTTCATCTCAATAGCCATACCAACGAGGCTGAGAATCAATGGAACCAAAGGACTGAACCCCCAAACTGAGGCTCAGAGCCAGTTGGGGCCCTAGGTGGGACAGAGGATAATAATCTTTCATCTCTGGACAGACCACTGGGCTCAGTAGAAGTCATGAATGTTAAGACTCACCTAGAAGTAAGGGAGAAAGCACTGACCTAGGGTACAAAGAACTCAGCCCTTCTCTCCTCCTGGCCCTCTTTTCAAACTGTTCCAAGCTAGTGGGCATCCAGGGGCAATATTTGGACTTGCATTCTTTGAATGTGCATGGTGTGAACTTGAAAAGAAAACTTGGAAAGCTAGTTGCCTTGAAAGAACCAAAACAAAACAAAACAGGTCATCAAGCCCCCATCCCCTCATCTCTCCAATAAGCCCTTCTGGTCTCGTATTCCTGTCCCTCTCAGCCTCTTCTGCCTCTAGCTTCTAAAATGCCAGCAACTCCCAGCTCCCTGTGGCCCCACTGACTGTGTACAGGTAAAAATAGACATTCCATGCCTGCTGCCTGCCCCAGGTGCCTCAGGCCCGGGACTCAAAGCTCTGGGCTTCCCTTCTGAGAGGCAGAGGCTGCAGAACTCTGCTCAGCACCCACTGTGCACAACCCGAAAGTGCCAGGGAGTTAATGGCCAGCGAGGCAAAACTTTGATCAATGGAAAATGGGAGCTAGTGGAAAATTCTTCCCTCTCGCTCCCTCCCAGCAGATGTTCCTGAGACATACAGCTTTTTGAAATGGTCTTGCAAGATTGAGCAATCAGTCGTACTCAGCAGCAGCCAGCTCCGTAATGCATCCTTTGAGTGGTTCCCTACCCCCTCCTGCCCCAGACTGTGCTTCCTCAGGCAGGAAGAGGACATCAGTACTGGCATCGCTTCGGGCTCTGCTTTTCGGGGAGCACAGGAGAAGGCAGTGTTCATATTAGGGAGCAACCCTAGACATCAGCCCTTAGGAGGGCATTTGCCAGTTGGATTTGGTACCGGGGTTCTAGCAATTAGAACCTCACGGTTAGTGATTAGTTGAGTGGTAAACACTTGGACATGAAATGGCATGCAGTGGTCAAAGCACTCACCTGTAGCATGTGGACGAGAGGTGCTTGTTGAAGATGAGGCACTGGGTTGGGCAGTGAACCCAGCACCTGGACACTGCCATAAATAGAAGAGGGAGGTGTTGAGAGGTTTGCATGGGGTCAAGTGTGTTGATACAGGGATGCTTGTTCTCGACATAGGTCCTTGTGTGCAGCTGATCCAAACAGACATTGGTCATGACAGTGTGACAGTGAAATTTGGCTTTCTCAGCACAATTCCAAATAGGGCTCAGAGCCTTAGGCAGGCAGCAATCTAGAGAGGACTGTGCTGTGGCTGTGGGTTACATTGGTGACCCCCAAAAGGATGCACTGAAATCTAACACCTGGTCTTTGCAAAGTGATGTATGTAGAAACAGAACCTTGGGAGGTCCAACCAAACTAAATTGCAGCCATTGATTAGAGAAGAACAAGTTGGAGAGAAATTTCATACTAGCTACCCTCAGTGAACCGGGGATGATGGTGGGCGGCCCTGGGTTTCACAGAACTCAGGAAGAGTAGAGGCCAAAGGTGGCACTCCTACCTCAGAGGTAGAGGGAGAAGCAAGATGAGGTGGCATCCAAGGCTTTGACCAGTCAGCCAGAATGTTCAGCTGCCAAGGGAGCTGCTGAACATGTCATTAAAAAAAAACAAAATCTCAAGAGATGGAACCTTATCTTTGTCAGGGCACAGAATTGTGCCTTACAGCCTATTGGTGGTGACCTGGCTGCAGACAGTAGGTGGGAAGATAAGAAGACTCAACAGTATGACCTTGTTTCTCCTGCTATGAGACATCTAGAAAGTTGATTATGACTAACAGATGGCTTTTCACTCCTAACTTGACAACTCTAGGAAGATGTAATATTAACTTTATCGTAAAGTATATATTTTATTAATAAAAATAAAGCAATAAAATACCTGTAAAAAAAAATCTCAAGAGACAGTAAGTAAAGGAAAGTATAAGACTTCCCCTGACTTCTAGATGTGTCATTTTCCAGAGCCAGCAGCCACTGGGGGAAGGGAAGAGGGTGCCCTGGAGAAAGGCTCCCAGTGCCAGGATAGGTGTATGATACATGCTCCCCACATCCTTCTACAGGGACCTAAAGATTCTTCAATGCAGAGTCTGGCTTGGCACCAGCAATGGACTAGGGGTTCCCTTGGGATCTATTGCCACCTGGAGTTATCTCATTGGTCCTTGAGTATGTAACTGGGATAGTAATGACACAGAGCCTGCAGAGGCCTCCCACGTGATTGCACAAATGGTGAATAAAGGCCCATTATGACTGCATGGGCCAAGTGGGAGGCCCGACAACTACCCTCCAGCTCAGACAAGATAACAAATTGGAGGAATTATTGGCACATTCTAGACAAAATTGCGAAGATTAGCACCACATTACCAACTTACAAGATGGAGAATAAGTGCCCCTGCCCCACTGCTAACATGAAAGTAATCTTAGGAACAACCTTGGATGGGCATCCGTTAACCATAGTGGCAATGCCGATAGCAGTTTCCACACCAGAGGTGGTCATTTTACTGGAGCAGGTCAAACTGCCTCTGGCACCTGGACAAGGCTGTAGCTTAAGCAAATACACTCTTCCTCACCATCATATGGTAGGCATGTATCTGCTGTCCCACTGGAGGGATAGAGATCTCTTCCTGCTCTCCATCATAGTGCAGCCCAAACGGGCCTCCAACTGTGAACTCTGTGGGGCACCACCCTGGTGGTGTCTTGTAAATTGAGCCTAGTGAGGGAGACCCAAAAAACGTTGCTTGGGGCTCAAGTAAGGTTTAGGTAAACCAGAGGTGGAGAAAACCACAGAGAGAGCCAGGGGCTGGCCATATTGGGGTGTTTGGGGAGGATCCAGTAGTCTGGAGTTCTAGGACATACTCTCTAAGGTAAAATACAAGTTGTCATATTGTATGCTTTTTCTCTGTAGGGAGAGGCTCAGTGTTTTTCAGGACAATGTCCTGCAAATTTGAGGTAGTGTCTAATACAGGGCAGGTGAGAATGCTGTATGGTAGATGAAAAGTTAGTTGCCCTTTTCATTTTTGTTTAACATTTTGTGTGTGTGTGTGTGTGTGTGTGTGTGCGCGCGCGCGCGCGCCTGCATGTGTATTTACTCAAGCAAGTGCATGCTATGGCTTACATATGGAGGGCAGAGAACATCTTAGTGGAATCAGTTCTCCTACCATGTGTATTGAACTCAGGTCATCAGGCTTGGTGGCAGGCATCCTAACCCAATGAGCCACCTTGTCAGCCCAAGCTTACCTGCTTTTAGTAGGACCCAAACTGCCAGAGGGCTATGCAGGGGGATTAGCCGCTGCTGCAAGCTGCAATATACAAGCATATCACCAGGGCCCTGTGTGGTACACAAAGATACCTATGGAAGTCATTGGAAAGTCAAGGACAGAAAGCCTTGTCTATGGAGTGGACACAAAACACACAGGCATCTTACCTATTATAGCCACCAAAAGCATCTATAGCAGAGAAGGAGCTAAGCGGTTAGAAGAAGTATGCCACATCTCAGATGTGTCAGTTAGCATTTCTGTCACCCACCACTGTGCAGGTACAGAGTGATGATGGTGGCAGGATGGAGGCTCTACATGGACCAACAGTGTGGATTTCCTCCCCAAACTGACCTTGCAACTGCCCTAGCAAACATGCCAACAGTCATCAGCAGAGAGTGACGCTGATCTCTTAGTGTGGTATGGATTCTTAAGAAGATGTGCTGGCACCTGCTGGCACATTGCTTGCATCTGACCTCAGATCCCTGCCAGGGGTAGCAATTCATCTTCACCAAGGTGAATGCTAATGTAGATGTAGGTCTGTGTACATGAAAACTGCTCATGAAAGCCAAGTAATGCCAGTAACCGAGCGTATAAAATACTTGATTTCCTAGTATACTATCCCTCAACATTTTTCCCACCAAGAAACCCATCACCCAAGCTGGAGTGAAAGCCCTAATGGGAAGTGGGAGGCGTGGCAATGGTGTCAGGTATACTGCCGCAGACATCTCTTAAGCATGAGACGTCTTCTTCCATGAGGGAGAAGCTCTGCCAGGAGACCAGGCACACATCGGTGTGGCCTGATACATGCTTCTCTCCTCCTGCACTGTGGCTATATGGCAAGGAGTACCAAGGGACAGATACTATCTTTCAAGCTCACAGTCCAGAAGGGAAAGAAGCATGATACTCAGTGGGATGCTGGAGTCCATCTGCCTCCCCCTGAAGAGTTTTTACAGCTTCTTGTGTTGTCCACAGGCAGCTAGAGTAGTAAAGACGGTCATGTTGTCTCTTGTCCTTCCTGCCTCAGCCTGTACCTAAAACTCTAGCACCCCTTATAGAACCAGCACAGGCTCTGCTTTCTGAAGAATCCTGGCGAAGACAGTCTTCAGCCTATGAGGTGAATGTCTCTTGTCATCTACCATCTAAGCCACACAGCATTTCCTAGTCTTTGTGTCATCTGAGATTAGACACTGGAGGGAGCCCCTCTGCTCCATCTGCAGGCTTTTGTCTCTGTAAACCAAGGGTAAAGATCCCCACACACAAGTTCATTGGTCTAATGCTTCTGGTTCCTGGAGACCCTCTCTTGCCTTGGTATCTACAGGATGAAATCCTGGGATTTCAGTTGGTCTTGAATTCCATTTACAAGGAGTCCTCTATAGGGACTCCTAGAGTTTATCTGTCCCCCAAATGCAAAGCTTGTCTGTAGCTATAGGTGATCTGAAAAAAGAAGGGAGCAGATGACATTGCAGAGTTTTGGAGAAGAGTTGGGAGTGTGCAGCTTTACAGAACTTGTGCCTCCAAGAACTGGGATGAGTTCTGGAAAATCTGCATCGAGGGAAAAGAGCCAGGTCTCCCAGAACATTTCTGGAGTCTCTCCATGGGGCCTGGGATCCAGGTTGAGAAAGCAATGCTATGTTTGGACAACTTTCAGAGAGACAGGCAGACTGGCCACCAAACTCCTTCAAAGGGAGTGAGTGTACCCCAGCAGCGGCAGCTACCAGCAACATGGCCCATTCAGGCATTTAACTAGCACACATGCCTCCCCTAGTATCTTAGGAATGGGGAAGAGAGTAGAAACAGCTCTAGGTGGGAACTGTGTCTAACCTGAACTTTCGCTATATTTATAGGCAACAGAAACAACAACAAGGCAAGATGTTCTGTTGCCAAGTGTAGAACAAAATGTAAGGTGACATGGTCAGAAGAAATTTACCAGAGAAAAGAGGTGTCTTGGACTATTGAACAGGTGCAGATCTCAACTGAAATATGATAGCCTGAGATTTATATTACTTGGGTTGTGTAAGGCAGTGCCAGGCTCTGGATGTGTGACTGTGGATTATGTAGGGAGGAGGTAAATAAACTCACTGATCCACTGTCCCACTGTCACACCAGACTCAGTAAGGATAACAAGCATTCATAAACACGGGCACATGCAGGATGGAAGGGGTCAGGCCAGTTTGAGGGTCATCATTCACAGTGGGATGTGAAAGAGAAACTTCCCATTAGCAGGTGAAGAAGAGCAGAAGTGAGTGGTCCAGACAGGCTGGAAAGCACAGCATGGTAGGCAGACTGCACACTGAGTTGTCTTCTAGCAACCGTCACCCCAGGGTGCTGAATCAGTTGTGTGTCACAGAAACACTGAGGAAGGGCTGGGGGAGAAGGGACGTTTCTGCTTGGTTTCACATTGCTAGAATCCAGATGCTAGAGTTGTAGACTTCATGATGTCACTGATGTCCCCACTTCTCACTATCTCTCCACATAGCTATTTAACACATAACTTACTCTTCAGGGTCACCATGGCTATTTCTCCTTTAGCACATGACAGGGGAAGAAAAGTGGGAGCAGCAGTGGCCACCTTGAAAAAGCAAGCTGTCCCAGAGCTATCTACTTGCAGTCCACGGGCCAGGACTAGCTACATGGCCACTCTTCCCACAAGGAAACTTGACTAGCATACAGTCTCCCAAAGAAGGTGTGGAATGCAAAGGAAGAGAAGCACAGGGGGAGCCTGGAGGGTCAACACTGTGCAGAGGGCTAAGGTGAACTGCAACTTACAGAGTCAGGGGGTCATGAGAAGACCAGGCAGTATGAGAGTCCAGTGTCACTTATAGAACATAATGAGACTGAATATCGAGGTGCTTTCATGTCCTTTGAAGATGTGGCACTTTACCCCTCGGGCAGAGGACAGCCATTGGAGCACTTAGGCATGAGAGTTGTACACCGAGAGTTTAGAGGTCGGAGTAGTTATACATTTGGAGTTGTCGCCATGGACACGGTGTAGAAGGCCAGTGTGAAGTTATATATTTGGATGAGATGAAGAAGGGGCTCTGTGGGAAGAGGGAGCCAGAAGAGGTTCTGTTCCGACTTTTGCTGGAGAGATGCAAACAAACATGTCACCCTAGGCAGATCAAAAGAAAGTTCCACTCTAGTGAGGGTTCTTTTGGGGGAAGGTAATTACAGAAGCTACATATGTCATGGGAAAGCTGACCCTAGCACCAGCAACAACTCAACAAAGTCATGCCACTAATGTCCCCTGCCTACCCTGCAGGTATCTCAGCTGGTCAGGGTCTCCCCTCCTCAGAAATTGCTATTGCTTATTTAATTCGGGGTTGGGAGGTATGAGTCTTGTGAATGTCACGAGTTTCTTGAGACTTGTGAGTTTTGTTTTCTCCCTGAGCCTTGTAAGTTTTATGTAACTACTGAGTCTTAAGGAGCCTTCTTAGAATGGAATGCATCCTTTCAAAGGATATAGCTTCACAGACTCACAGTCTGAGTCCTGGATGCCTCCAAGGTCAAGGAGCAGGTGAGAAGAAGGGGAAGCGACTAAGAAGTCAGGAGATACCAGGGAAGAAGGATGCTGAGGAACCAGCAGGATCTTGGACTTTTGAGAAGGTAAGGGGCCATCAATAGTGGCACGTGCTAATGCTAGGCCAACTAAGATGGGCACTGAAGTCACTACTGAGCTAACACAATAGAGAACAGTGGTATCCTGGACCAGAGAGTGAGATGAGAACCTAAGTGACCCAGAAGGGAATAAGAGGAAAAGAGTAGGAGACAACTCTTCCAGAGAGGATTGCTAAAAATAGCTAGAGGGAGAAATGGGTCTAGAAGACCCTAGTTCTTTCTTTAAAGATAGGAACAGTAAGAACAAGCTTAGATGCTGATTGGAGTGGGCCAGGAATAAGTAAACAAGGTACGATAGGGGCAGAGCAGGGAGGATATCATCAATGTCCTTGAATGGGAGAGGGGTGGTACTGTTGCAGGACTTGGTGGGGGCTGACACAGGGGGCCTGACCTTGGCTAGAAGCAGATACAGTCTGTCCACAGAACCAGCGAGATGGAAGAGTTAGAAATAGACACAGGCAAGAGGGCAGCAGTGGGGGTTTGTGCAAGTTGTCTTTGTTCCCATTTTGCTCAGCGACTAGAAAACAAGGTTATCAGGGAATACAAGGACAGAGGAGGGAGGACATGGAGGCTGGAGGAGAGAGGGGAAGGTGTGATCCCTCATCTAAGAGAGGGGAGAGTGACTGGACCACAGAAATGATGGATGGCACAGCAGCCAGCAACACCCACCTAAGTTCAGGGATCATAAATTCAAAGCGAGATGACCAGCATACTTTGAGAATTCTTCCACAGCTGTGTTCTGCTGGCGTGGGTGCAGTCACCACAGAGGGCCAAAGGTGGATTTCACTGCTTGAGGTTTGGCTGAGGTGACAGGGCACAGGAGTTGAGAGTATTTGCTGAGGAGGTTGCAGTGACTCAGCAGGGAACAGCAACTGGATTAGGAGAAGGGCTGGGATGAAGAAGGGTAAGGAATAAGGAAGGGTGGTCCTGTTGGAAAATTCCTGTTTCGGTATACCTGGGAGGTGACACTTGAGGTAATAAACTAAAGCCCCAAGATGTGGTATCTTCAGATGGGGAATGAGGTCTTAAGATGGATTTGGGGGTCTTGAGATAAGATGTAGAGTTTTGAGAAAGAACGTAGGGTCTTGAGGCGGGGCATGAGATAGGATGTGGGATCTGGAGATGTGATGTAGGGTCTTAAGACAGAGTACGAAGTCTCGAGATGGGGTGTGGGGTCTTGAGATAGAAGGAAGGATCTCAAGGCAAGGTAGGTATGGCATCTGAGATAGGATATGGAGTTTCAGGATAAGACGTGGATTCTTGAGATGGAACAGGGTCCTGAGAAGGGATGTGGAGTTTTGAGACAGAGTGTGGGATCTTGAGGCAGGGCGTGAGGAGCTGAGATGGGGTGTGGTGTCTAAGATAGGATGTAGGTTCTTGAAATGGAGTCTTGGGATGGGGTGTGGGGCTTCTGTATGAGGTGTGGGGTCTTGAGACAGAATGTATGGTTTTGAGATTGGGAGTGTAGCATCTTGAGTCAAGGTGGGGATTCTTGAAATGAAATATGTGGTTTTGAGAAAGGATGTTGGATCCTGAGATGGGGTATGGGGTCTTGGAATGAGGTATGGAGAATTGAGACAAAGTGGGGAGTCTTAAGACAGGGTATAGGGTCTTGAGATAGGATGTAGGATTTTGAAATGGGGTGTGGGGCCTTGAGATGGAGCATGCAGTCTTGAGTTAGGGTTATAGAATGATAGAAATTGCTGGTGATGACAAGGTCTGAGGCAAGATCATGGAGTAGTGGCTAGAGAAAGATTGAAGACCAGCTCACCTCAGGTGAGGAACTAAAACTGCAAGGAGGCCCGGGGTTTAGGAGACTCCTTACTATTGATGCAGGAGTGAATTGGCAAAAGTCCCCACAATCCAAGGGCCAAAATGTTCAAGGAAAGGGGAGAGGGGCATGGGGTGGGTAAATAACTGCATCCCGGAGCTTGTGATTAGAGATTCAGCTTGGGGTGTTTTTCAAGAGGAGGGATGGATGTTGGCAAGAAGCTGAGCCATGGGAGCCAGGAGGCCTCCTACTCTGCCTCCAGGCACAGGGACCACAGAGAGAACATAGCTTCCATGTGAGAAGGCTGCGGAGGAGCAGGACACAGGAATTCCAGTCAGAGCTGGAGGATGCTAGGTGGTGGCAGGGGTGACAGAGAGGCTGCTGAGCTGAGGCCCAGCTGTCAAGCCCTGTGTCCTAGCCACTTCCCTGAGCACCATTTTGGCCCAGGTAGAAGGAAGCTCAGAGATAATCATTTTGGAGGCGCTGAGGTGTTCACAGGGCAGCAGATCTGAACTTGTTAATATCACAGTAACACAGCCCACGGGAGGGGTCTCATATGGGCTGAGCCACTGAGGCAGCTTATCTTGCAATATGTGGCTCCTTACAAGGGATGCATGGACGCTAAGTGCCCACAGGATGGAGATTAAGAGGGAAAGAGTTGGGGGTGGATGGCAGAGATATTAAAAAAAAAAAAAAGTTCAGTATCCAGGTTTATTTTTAGGTCTACTGAAGTAGAAAATAAGTGCTTGGACTGTGAAAACGAGCTCACAAGGCCAGCCCTTGGCCTCCAGGAGCAGCCTGGGTACCGTGCTGCAAAAATCCACCATTTGTAACTTCTGATTTACTGTGGCACAGACATGAGGCACTCGCATGATACATCGCTTGTATATTCTTCTATCGATCTGTAAGACTTCGTTTTCTAAACTTCCCATCCGTCAGCTGTATCTGTTCCTGCCCCCGTCCCAGCCCTTGAGATGAAATAGGAGATGGGCCACCCTACCTTGCAAACGTGGCAAATTTATGAGGCTGGAGAATTACAAAGATGGGCATGATTCAGACCCATTTCTACAACAGGTGTGTCTTACCATGAAGTTCAAAGGTGAGGCACAGAAGAGAGGACCCCAGAAAAGGGGCATCAGAGCCCCAGACACACATGGCCCAGGAAGAAGGGGTTAGTATTCTAGGGAACAGGCACATACCCGGCAATTGTCATCCCCTGGGGAGGCCATCCTGGATCTTGCTACTATAAACACTTTTGGAGCTGAATAACGGCATGAACGCTGCCCACATTCGCCATCCGCTTCTACCCCACAACAGAAGGGCCCGGATGGTACCACTGTTGCCGGCCTTGGGCCTGGGGAAAAGAGAACCTGTTTCCCACTGGCTCCCACAAGAGGTTACAGTGCCCCCACCGGAAGACATGTTGTTCTCTGCGTATAAGGAAACTCGGGTACCCACGTACCACCTTAACTCTCCTTCTCCTGCCAAAATTCTCAGAATGGAAAAGGCAAGCATCTGTGATGTTACATCCACCCCCAGCCCCCACCCCTCCATTTACAGAAAAGAGTCTTTTCAGTTCTTGCAAAACAGATCTCTGCACCTGGGGGTGGAGATAAAGGAAAAAGGGAAAGCTCCTTATTATCTCTGCTTTGAGGCTGGGGTGCAGAGGGCTGAGGGCAGGGCCGAGGACTGCCTGGGCCAGGGGAAATTGAAGGCCGATAGTGTCTTGCAGAGGGAACCCTGCTTTTGTGGGCTGTAGTAAGCCCATGGCCAACCTGAGGATCTCAGCAGAATGCTGAGCATCCTTTAGCTTAGCGGAGGGGAGACAGCAGGCCCGGAGTTGAATAACCTAGTGATTTATCAGGAGCCTATAGCCAGTTCCACTATGGGGCCTTTGGCCAACCTCCACATCTCTATGTACCTCAGTTTTCCTAAGAGAATAGTTTTGACATTTCTCTTGGGTCTTGAGAGGCATCCAAAGAGTGTCAGAAGTAACAACCTTACAAATAAAGGAATTATCGATGTAACTGATGCTTTAAATTGAGCCCTGGGACCTCTGCTGTTTAGAGGATGGATCAATAGCAATAACAACAATAAGTAGTGTATAACTCAGGAGGGAGTCTATAAAGGACCCCGTGGCAGCAGGACTAGATAGCTCAGGAATAGAAAGAGACTTCCTGTCTGCCCACATCAGTCCAGCCACTGTGCTTGATTGGCCAAGCCACCCAGCTCCCTGGTCAGACAGCCTACAGGCCCTGGCTGTTGCAAATGAGAAGGGAACCCAGCCATGTGGGAGGTGGGACTGGAAATGAGGGAACAGGGTAAGCCAAGAAGTCACCAGGGATTGTGCACAGTACTGGCCCCAGTGAGGTAGCCCAGCGACATACCGTTAAGGAGATGTCTAGACTCTAGGGCAGCCAGTTAGGAGGTTAGAAAAGAACTCAGCCATGGAAGGAAAGGCCAGTTGTACCAGCACATTGCTCTGCTGCTTCTGATAAAGAGGAGCTGTGTAGGGAAGACACAAGGTCTGAAATGCGAAGTCCTTGCGTGAAGCGTTGGCTCTGGCACATCCCCACTGGAGAGGTGTCATAACCTCCCAGGGCTTTGGGCTTCTTATTAGCAGTTGGAGACAAGGCTAGACCTCTCTATAGTCCCTGTTGGGAGACACTAGCTGTAAGAGAACCTGAAAGCCTCCCGTAAAGTTTTCCAAGGTATTTTTCAAAATTTTTTTATTTTTTTCATTTTAGGCGTATGAGTGCTTTGACTCCATGTTTGTGTACCATATGTGTGCCTGGTGCCTAGGGAGGGCAGAAGAGGGCACCAGGTGGCCTGGAACTGGGGTTGCAGACAGTCATGAGCCGCCATATGGGTACTGAGAACCAAATCCTCATGCTCAGCAAAAGCATCAAGTGCTTTTACTGCAAAGCATCGCTGCTGCTCCCATGTTTAGCTTTAAATTGTGTGTAAATGTATGTGTGCGAGTCTGTGCACACGTGAGTGCAGGTATCCTCAGAGTCCAGAAGAGTCCCCTGGATCTCCTGGAGCTGGAGTCACAGGTGACTGTACACCACCTTTCATGGGTGGTGGGATCCAAACTCAGGTCCTCTGGATGAGCAGGAAGAGCTCTTAACCGCCTAGCCATCTCTATATCCCTGTGTTCTCGTCTTTATTAGAATATTCCTCACATGGGTTGATGGGAAATACCCCAAAGTAGATTTGCCATCTTCTAGTGACTGTAGAACCAGATTCCCTTCACTAACCTTTACTGGGGTGGGGCTGAGTGTGGAGACCACACCTTCAGAGAGATGAAACGGATTTCTTACTCCCCACCCAGCGCTGGCCTCCACACGGGCACTGCTGAGCTTCTCTTACTCTGGGGGCTTTGCCTCTGATTTTCCTGCTGTGTTATAAGCCGTGCTGGTTGGCAATGGGCACATTATAGGCACAGCCCAATTAGGAACTTGCTTCTGAGAACCAATCTGGCGGTATAGTGCTTTTTCTCCCAGAGAGAGGGGCTGCTGAAACAATTTGTCAAAAGAAACAGAAAGAGACTTCTGATGGGATGAGAAAAGACGCAAAATGGACTAGAGAGATGGCTCGGCATTGCGTGTGCTAGCTGCTCTTGCAGAGGATCCGACTTCAGTTCCCAGCACCCGCACCAGCTGTTCACAACAGCCTGCTACTACGACTCCAGCGGTCTGACTCCCCCTTCTGGCCTCCTCAGACACCCTCATACATGTGACATATATTTGTAAAGACATACAATTAGAAATGAAAAATGAAATAAATCATTTTTTTAAAGAAAAGAGAAAAAAGACACATAACTCCTAGAAAGGGAGCCTAGTGGGGCTGAGGCCAAACTGTGGGAGCTTATGGAATTGTTTTGGAAGGATCACCCTGGGCTGGTCACATGCTAGCAAACCCCAGCCCCCAAGTATGACCCTCTGTTGTTGAGAAGAATCAACAGGGCTAAGGCCCTTATTGATAAGCTCCCTCTAGTGCAAACCTGCCAGTACTCACTCAGGCAAGGGAGACCTGGCCAAGGAGCTGCAGTAAACATGAGCCTGGTCATTTAGACTCGGTGCTGTTAAATGGAGTTGTTTAAAATGCGTGGTTAACTGATGTCTCACAGACTGGGGTGCAGTTCCCCGTGGAAACACATGTAGACACACACACACACAACTAGACCTTTTTCTCTCTTTAATACACACATGGCCAGAGTTCTTTCTCTTCCTCTCACTCAGACACACACACATATACAGCTAGAGTTTTCTACCTCTCTCTCACACACACAGCTAGAGTTTTTTTGTGTGTCTTTCTGTCTGTCTCTGTCTCCATCTCTCTGTCTCTCTCTGTCTCTCTGCCTCTCTGTCTCTGTCTCTGTCTCTCTCTCTCTCTCTCTCACACACACACACACACACACACACACAGAGAGAGAGAGAGAGAGAGAGAGAGAGAGAGAGAGAGAGATGTCTGCAGGTACACACTGAGCAAACACAAACAGTAATTCAAACAGTGAGATTTCTGGACTCTCAGGCCTGTGGGGAATTTCGGTTCTCCATAATAGATTACTGTCCCCAAACTGGCCAGAAATCAGTTTTTTCAACTTCCAACCTAGAGCTCTCAAACATTCCTGATGTGTTGATCTAAAACCTGACTCTGCTTAGCATTCCCCATACGGGGAGCCTACTCCCCTACCGGGAAAGCACTAGGTCACTCTGGTTAGTGCTAATCACCACAGGCCAGTGGTTGCCAACCATGTGCCTGGCACTGTGCTAAGCCCCCGAGACAGACCATTTCCAATAGCAAGCTGGATATTCTTCTCTATTTAACCAAAATTCAAACTGAGTTTCTTGCTGACATTCCTCAGTGGTGCACTTGAGCATGGGCCAGAGTTGGGGTTGAAGCTGCGGGCTGGCTTTGCATGGATTGAGTCATGGACAGTCATATGGCACAGGACGGGGCCCCTGGATAAGCCTATGCTCTGCTGTCATCACGTCTCACGGGTTGACTCCTGGTTGGAGTTCTGGAGTTTTGAAGAGGCATTTTCCCTCCCCCGTTGTCCTTCCCTTTGAAACCTTCTTGGAAGCCTCTTCTGAATATCCCCGAAAGAATTCCCAAGGGATTCTGTTCCTCTTGCTTGGGTACTGAACTTTGAATTTGCTTCCTACGCTGCCACTGGCTTTTTGAACAATCATATCACATCTTTTACTATGTTAAGGAAGCTGGGGATTTTCATATGATTTTAGTTAGCCCATTTTTTTTCAGTATAAACTGCTATCAGCTACTTCTGTAGTTGGGATGAAAAAATATGTGCTTGGCTTATTATTTCAGCTTCTCAGAAGAGTGTGTGAAGTTCTAGCCTGTCAGCCAGTGCTCTAGCCAGCCTAGCAGCTTTGAGACATTTGCAAATTGGCTAAGCAGGCTTTCTCTGCCGAGTAGCGATCAAAGTCAGGCCAAGATTCAGGGGCCGACTCTGTCCCGTCGACTAGAGAGACCATCTATCTAGTTACATTGACCCACAAAGCATGGCTCTGATGCCAAATGCCAGCCACAACTGTGGGTTTGGACGAAGCCCAAAGATGTGGCAGGGACCCCTTCTAACGCATTAGAGGGTGAATCTCATTTATCATCCAGAAGGAAAGGGGAATGTGATAGGAGAGATGCCAAAGTTGAGGACCTTGGGCCCACTGACCGGCAAAAGTGCAATTGTGTCTGCGCCATCAGCAACCAAAGGGAGCACATGCCAGATGTGGGCCAAGGCTAAGGAATACACAGACACAGTAAGGTGCTCCTGGCAGTGTCCACACCAATTCCAGAAGACTTTTATGGGGTTCTTGTTAAAAATACAGGCACACAACCTTCTGTATGGGTACCTGGTTGCCTGAGTTCCTTGGCTTCGGTCAACTTGGGACCTCCTACTGTGACTGTGTCTAGTGATATTATTCAACCTTGGTTTCTTTGTTTTGCTTACAAGAATATCTTTGAGTTTGTAGACAACTTTTAAAAATTGGAATGCATTGTGTCTAAGGCATTTCCTGGAAGTGGATGAGGTATTTTTTTTCATAAGTCAGGAAAATCCTAAATTAATTTGTTGAAATAGGACGAGAGCTGAGGGTCTCACATAACAAGACTCTCAAAGAAGGAGACAGCTTCAAAGTTGGTCAACACAGTAGCTCAATAATATTGTCAAAAACTGGGGTTCTATGCAGTTCTTTTCATCAATAACAATAGCATAATCTTAAGTCTAAGTATCTCAGGATCATCAGGCATTTACCAGTTGTGACAATATACTTCTGTGCTCCCATCTGAGGAGATGGAATGTGTCTCACTATCTCATTGGTTCAGTTCATTCAACCTGCCCCCAAACTAAGCCAGTCATTACGATGTAGTAGGTGGAGTAGATGATAATGGGAAATGTTAGCCATTCTTCCCATACACTGGTCCAACCTTGCTCTCAGTAAGGTTAAGTGAGCCTTTGGAACTTAATGCCTGCCAAGTGAAGCCATGCCGCTTCCTGTAACTCTCCCTTTCTCTGTCTTAGTGACTGTCTTAGTTAGGGTTTCTATTGCTGCGATGAAACACCATGACCAAAAAGCAAGCTGGGGAAGAAAGGGTTTATTTGGCTTATACCTCTAGATTGTTGTCTCTCAATGAAGGAAGTCAGGATGGGAACTCAAACAGGCCTGGGACCTGGAGGCAGGAGCTGATGCAGAGGCCATGGAGGAGAGATGCTTACTGGCTTGCTTCCCATGGCTTGCTCAGCTTGCTCAGCCTGCTTTCTTATAGAACCCAGGACCGCTAGCCCAGAGATGGTACCACTCACCAAGGGCTGGGCCCGCCTCCATTCCTCACTAAATGAGAGATCCTTACAGCTGGATCTCATGGAGGCTTCCTCACTCAATGATGACTCTAGCTTGTGTCAAGTTGAGGCACAATACCAGCCATTCTAGTGACCATAGTCATCTACCTGTCTTGTGGTTGTCTAGGGTCTTATTTTATTTCTCCAGTTTTGAAGTTGGAGACATCACACACCTCACCCCCTACCAGAATTCTTGAGAACAACTGTTTGCAAATGTAAGCATACAGGGATTAGCCTGTGGGGCTTGTTCACAATAGACAAATGGCAGAGGAGCTTAGCTGACAGGCCCGGGGCCTAACTAGAGGAGATGCTCATGTTCTAGTCCCAGCCCTGCTGGTTTCCCTCTGCTAAGAGCTCTGGGCGTCAGTGTTCTTGTCTTTACATCAGAGTCAGTACCCCTTGAACATTCCTAGTTCCCAAAGAGCTGAGATGCTACAGACTCTGAAGGCTTCTGGATGCTATGCTTCGGACAAAAGATTGTCATGGAGATGAGAGGAGACAGTGTCAACGTGTTTGCTAAAAATGTTCGATTCACCCCCAGCCTCAAAGCCTTACATTATTGGTTGGATGGGGAGTTGGGGAGGCTGTGGGCAGGAATCTGTGCTCTTGCCAAACATTTCTGGGGGATCTTGATGCAGGCAGATGGACACGCTTGAGAAGAATGTCATTGCAGTGAGTAAGAGTGTGCCCACTGTGTCCGTGTGTGGAGCTCAGAGATGTAAGATACTTTGGCTGGGGGATGCAAATGCCCAAGCAGAACCATGTACACCACCCCGGCCTTGTCTTGAATGGGCTTAAGGTCTTAGCCCTGTCTTCTTCCACTTCCTCCAGACTTGGGAGTGTTTCCATTGATAGGAAGCAAGCAAAGGAGAGCCTTGCTTTCCTTGAGCTTTTCTCAGCATCTCAGTGCTCCCCCTCGATGATGGCGTCACTTTCCCCTTGTTCTTGCATCAAGTCTTGAATGTGCACCCTTCATTATCCCTGCAATTCGCAGCTCCCTGTGGACTGTGGACCACTGGTACCCTTCAGCAGGTCTATGTCCGGCTTAGGTTTGAGGGATAATGTGTTCCTATTCCATCCCTTTACAACCTGAGCTCCTCATTGGGGCTCTCCGTCCACCCCAAATTTACTTCCTTGTGTTCCTTGGCTGACAGCATCAGAATGTCGTATCTGAGAAACTTTTCAGCCTTCCTGAGACATCCTCCCCAGGACAGTGATGGCCTTTTCTTTGTACTCAGGCATTCCTCCCTGTCTGGAACTCTACAGTCCATTCTGGCTCTGTCCATATTGCCCTTCTTTGTCTCTTAGGAACTCCGAGATGACTTGTTCCCAAGCTTCTGCTCTCATTTATCTGCTGCTGAGAAAAAGAAGAAAAAATTATACCCTACAATATAGTGGCTAAAAATAGAAACCATCCATTTACTGCGGATTCTGCCACTCAGGCCGGGCTTTGGGGTCACCTTCACAACTGACATCAATGGGTGAGCTGGAGATACCTCACTCTTAGGCCTAAAATCTTAGTGGGTAACTCACCTCTCACCCTCAGCTACAGGGTGGAACACTGTCTTAGACTTCCTTACATGGCATCCATGGGCAGCAAGAGACCAGAAGCAGAAGCAGAAAGGTCTGGGGTTTGGCGGTTACATGACATCACCTGCATGGCCTTCCACTGCTTGGAACATTCTAGCGACCTGCTTAAACCAAGGATGGGAAACAGTCTCCAACACTTGAAGGAAGGATTTGTAAACCAAGGCCTTTATCATCTTCCAGACCTCATATTCTTTAGCTTTTTGTGAGGTCTTGCATTGATCAGGCAGGGAGGAACACAGATCAGGATCTCTGGGAAAAACACAAGTGGGTGGAAGACACAGCAAAAGAGAGCCTTGCAACCTAATGAGATAAATGATAATGACGCCATCCTTGAAGAATACAGCACCCACTGTGCTTCTTCTTCCTGAACCCTCACTGTCATGCTTTGGGGTAGCACAAGTTATTGTAATCATTTGTCAGATGGTGACTTTGTTAGCTTTCCATCGTTGTGCTAAACACCGTGATCAAAAGCAACTTGGGGAAGAAAGGGTTCATTTCTCTTAGACATCCACATCACAGTCCATCCTCGAGAGAAGTCAGGGTGGGAACTCAAGGCAGGAACTAATGCAGAAGTCGTGGGAGCCATGCCGCTTATTGGCTTGCCCCACATGGCTTGCTCCATCTGCTTTCTTATATAACCGGGACCACTTGCCTGGGAGTGGTAGCACCTCCAGTGGGCTGGCCCTCCCACATCTATCACTAATCAGGAAAGTGCCCCACAGATTTTAAGATTTCTCCTTCCTTCCTTCCTGCTGTGTCTTGGTTTGTGTCAAGATGGCAAAACCCCAACCAGGACAATCAGGGCATAATGTTAGGTACTGGAGAGAGAGGCAGTGTATGGCGTTGGTAAGTACCCAGTCCTGGAGTCTCTGCCCCTATCACATGTTAGGTACTGGAGAGAGAGGCAGTGTATGGCGTTGGTAAGTGCCCAGTCCTGGAGTCTCTGCCCCTATCACATGTTAGGTACTGGAGAGAGAGGCAGTGTATGCCGTTGGTAAGTACCCAGTCCTGGAGTCTCTGCCCCTACCACATGTTAGGTACTGGAGAGAGAGGCAGTGTATGCCGTTGGTAAGTACCCAGTCCTGGAGTCTCTGCCCCTACCACATGTTAGGTACTGGCGAGAGAGGCAGTGTATGGCATTGGTAAGTACCCAGTCCTGGAATCTCTGCCCCTATCAGATGCTGTGACTTCAAGTTTTGTTGAAAAAAAACTTAGTCAATTAGCAGATGGGGGCAGGAGAAGGAAGGGGGACTACGGAAAATTTCTTTCTGGGATAGACGGATACCTCAAGGCTGCTTTCTTGGTCCCCTGGCAGGCTGCTTGTATCTTTTCTGTAATTTTGGGCTGAGAACACAGTCCAAGGTGTCCTAGAGTTTGAGAACAAAGGAGTCACCTGCTGACCGACTGTCCAAGGGTCATGTGACTAGGGAAGCCTCCATTCCCCAAGCCACACAGGAAACCGCATCTCTAAAAACTCAGCCGTGACGTCAATACTGCATCCAGAAAGGCCCTTGCGCCTTCCTCCCACGCGTTCCCCGCATTTACCAATTACAGAAAACAGCTCAAAATAGCACCTGTCCCTCAGCTGGGGCTGCTGCAGGAATACTGCCTGAGATCATTTTCGGGAGGGAGAGAGTCTGCAGGAAACCGGTCCAGAGAGAGGATTATTATCAGGCATGTTCCAATGCCAGACTCTGGTTTTCACTGCCAGGATCTGGCCAGCATGCACTTTGCACCTTTACCTGCAAGACCTGCATGTGTAGATATGACTAGATGTGCCACGGGAGGCTATAATAACAGCAAGGACCAACGTTGGAAACACAGTGCCTTGAAGCTCCTAGCCCTGGGATCATCCAGAAACCATTCAGGGATCTGTTTTCACCTTAGTTTCTCTATACTCCATGACTGTCCCAAAGACCCCAAGAGATCCCTGTGTCCCTAGTCACTTATAAACTCATTTAAAAATCTGCAAAATTGTGAGGAAAGATGCTTATCACAACACAACATAAACACAACAAGATAAATATCCATCGGTAATTTTGCATTAGCTATGGTGCCCTTTGTGGATGAAGCTCCACAGAACAATTAACTGAACACGTGGACCTCTCCATAATGGAATTGGAAGCACACCAAGGAATACTGGGAAGTGAATGCTAGCCACACACATATGCTCTACCTCTCTATGTATCTAGCCATCATCAATCTGCCCACGCATCTCCGTGCTAAATCAGATATGGTTATTTCCTTTGAAAAAGATCCTAGAATTGGGAAAGGGGAAAGGGCCAAGAAGGAAAAAGCTTGAGTTTTACTTCATTTGCATGATTTGAATGATTTTAAGAATGTCTGCCTGTTAATATAATTAAAAATTTAAAACATTCTAGTTGGTTGCAGTAGTGCATGTCTGTGGGCCCCACACTTGGGAAGAATCACTTGAGCCGAGGAGTTTAAGACCAGAGACCAGCTGGGGAGCATAGTGAACCCCTGTCTCAATAACAATGATAACACAATAAATAAATTCTCCAGCCTTTGAAGAGGCCAGCAACAAATCCTGATGCAACTCATCCCTAATTTGAGCCTCCGTTTATTTGGGTAGCCCTCCTTCCTGGCCACCAGTCCTCTTCTGAAATAGACTGTCTGGCACTTGGCTTTCCCTGTCTGTCTCCCTCCTCCCTCTTCAGCTTATTCTACCCTCAGGCCTTGCCTTGCCCCAGCAGTATTGTCCTGGACTCTAGAAGCCATCAAGTACAGTTCAGGAGTCCTGAGTTCTTAAAGATTTGTCGCTGGGTGGCAGTCCTCTACCCCAGGCCACTCTCTGTAAAGACCCTGGGTATCTTTGCCCAGTTTTCCCCAGGGACCTTTCCTTCTCCCCACCCCAGGCCACTGTCTGCAATGACCCTGGGTGTCTTTGTCCAGCGTTCTCCAGGGGCCTTTCCTGGTGCTCTTCTGTCACCTTCTCCTCTTCCTGTCTGATGATCTCATTACCCTGACCTCCTGCAAAGCAACCACTAGTAGTAGGTATGTGACATGGAAAGTCTCTGGGCCCATGGTCAGGACAGGTGGCAAGAGACACTGGACTTGTCCCCCCGACCCAGGCCAGGGCTCGGTCTATAAGACCTTTTCATCTTGGAGATGGGACGTCTCAAAGACCCTACTTTGACTGAGAGTTGCATTCTTTTCAGTCTTCTTGTGGGACATCCTTCAAGTGAAGCCAGTGAGCAACACAGGTGGGGAGCAGGGAATGAGCATGAGACCCCTCACTGTCTGCTCAGACCGCCCTGACCATCTGACTCTTCTGACTGAATCTGCAGTGTGGCATATTCTAGAGAAGGCTTCTGGAGGGAGGCTGCCGGCACTGTAGTGCAGGATGATAGGGAGCTGTGCCATGCTCTTGCACAGAAAACTCTAGAAGGAAGAGAGCTTACCACCCCAAACTAGCTCTTCAGACTACTTTATATGTGGCTGGACTCAAAGGCAGGAGGATAAATGAAATGACCCCTGATAATGACCCTGTGTGAGGCCCCCACAGAGCCTGGTAACAAATACTTTGAAATCAGCAAGGCTCCTGGAGCCAGTTTTTCTTTAGCTAGCTGGGAACCCACAGCTTATCAGAATGGTGTGAGGCACTTCCTCACCTCCCAGACATCCAGGATGTCACCTGTTCTTCAGTGGCTTGAGTGTGTCCACCTTCCTGGCTGCCTGCTTTGACATCAGCAGAGCAGGTCTCTTTCCAGTGACTGTGATGGACTTTCTTCTCCACCATTATTAAGGCACAGTGTACCTAGAATTGAAACAGACCCCTCCTCTGACCTTTGTCAAGGCTCTCTTTTCTTTGGCTTCTCTCAGATCCTCTAGCTATCCTCACTTCCCTGGGGCTCTGAATATCTATTAATAACCACCCTAGAGATGACGCAATCCAATGAACAAGAACATGGTATTTAGCACTGTGATGGGGTGTGGGACAGATATGTATATAATCTTGCTTGCTAAGTGGGGTGAAGGTGCAGAGCTGCAACAGCTGAGACCACTCCTGAGGGCATTAGAACCCCCATCCAATGAGGAATGAGCTCTGGGGACACAGAACTGAGAGAGGCTGGTTACTAAGCCGCTTGGAGAGCTGAGACGTTTCTCGGGTTATCAGCGACTGCCAATGTCTTTTGCATAAGTACTGGTAGGTGGATGTCTGGTCAAAGCTGATGTGTGGGTGTTGGAAGAAACAATCAAATTGACGTGATTTAAGAACCGAGGGTTATTTTGAACTCTCTCATTCTCATTTGAACGACCTCCTTTTCTTGAAAAGAAGTTGGTTTTTTGTGGATAAACCAAGGAAGTTGGTGAATAGAGCCTCAATTTGTTCCTGTTCTGGTCCTGTCTTTGGAATCTTGCCCCATGCATGGATGTGGCCAAAATGACCCCTAGCATCTTCTGCCAGGGTTGGAAGAATCTTGGCTAGAGGTTTCTTGGAGGCAAGAATGATGCCCCTGAGGCTTGAGGGGAAACTTGTAGTCATGGTAACCATGCAATTCAGTTTCCCCATGTGAGTGGGTGGTCCTAGTTTATGAGAAGCAAAAACTGAGGTTCAGAGAAACACTAAAAAGCCAGATACCAAAACGACCAAAAAAAAAAATATCTAACATGACAGCTTCCATTCTTGGTGCAAGTGTAGTTCGCCTTGCCAAGCCCCCATGATTTTCCTGTGGGGAAGAAAAGTCTCACAGGTAAAAAGGGGACTTGGAGACCAAGTGTGCCAAGGATGGGAAAACCATGAGGACAAAGAAAAAAAAAGGAAGCCCATTCTACAGAGCTAGAGGATGAACACAATCATCACAGAAAAGATCAGTCTAGCTAATAACTGGATATATTAAGCAGATTTAGAGTATCTTGGAGGGTAGAAAAGTCTAATAAAATACTTCCAGAGACTCTGAGAATCAAGTGCTTTCGTATTCCATGCTAGCGGTTCCATATTTCTCAACAGCTCAACCTAGGCTCCAAAGATTCCATGCTACATTCTCGTCTTTCCTGACCAAACAGAGTAAATGCCAACATTTACTTAGATGTGGGTGCTTCCTCCCACACCAGGACCTTTTCTGGACCTTCACGATCCTAAGCACAACTGCTGTGTGAAGTCAGAGAGCCCCTTGCCCAGGCCTAGGTACCCAGAAGAAATGTCACTGGTTCTTGGCAGTCAACAGAATGCTCCAATCCCACGTTGGACCAGGAAGCTAGATTTAACTCTCACAGTGTTTAAGACACCCAGGAGCACAGACATGCTACTGTTTGCATAAATGTCCTCCCACCGAACTTCCTCCCTGTCCATCTGTCCCTTAGCTGCCACACTGCTCAGGCCACCGTTTGGATAAACAAGAGATTCCCCGGAGCAGAGCGGCACAGAGCCCTTCCTCTTGCTGGGCTCTCTGCTCCCCGTCACTGGCCTAGCCTTGCCCTGGTCTTCTTCCCTCTACTGCTCCCACCCCTTTCTCATTCCCTTTATCTTTTTCCTCTACAGTCCCATTTCTGGCCCAGCTTAGCCCTCTATAATGACTTAATCTTGCCGACAGGATGACAAGCGGATGAATCGAAGTCTGAGGCTTTTTTCTCCACTCTAGATTCATTGGAAGATTTCTCCCAGATGTGGCACTAAAACCCCAGATTCAATTTCCCTTTGACATAATAACCGAATTAGTCTCATATTGTCATACATAAATTACTAGCCAGTCAGGGTGCCACCAGAGGGAAGGAGAGCTGGAGAGAAAGCAAGACACGAGCATCCGAAGAGGTGTGACGGTGACAAGTGGGGACCGGAATAACAATGGGACCAGAAGGGTAACAGCTAATCATATCTGACAAATGAGGAGAATTCCCGGGCTGCAACAAAGGTAAAGAATATTTACCTTCCTCCCCATGTCCCTGGACATTAAAATGTCACCATGGGGAGCCGTGCACCTTACAAGTGATACACAGATCTAAATATCTACTCAATTAAGAACACTCTGTTTGCAAAGGCTGTTTTCCAAGAGGAAAATGTAATTTGGGGGATACATTGCTGCAGCTTCTGGGCCTGCTGACGTAGCTGAGCTCAGTAGAGGACTCGTGTGAGTCTTAGCTCCGTGGAACAGTCCTCATCCTCTTTGCAGGACATTAGCCTGCATGGTTCTGAATGCAGAAGAGTCTTGGCTTCACCTACCTAAGCCAAGAATCCATTCTTGGCTAGAAGTGTGGCTAAATGCAAACAAGCTGAAATGGGGTTCCTCGCCCATCCACCAACCACTCCCCACAAGCTGGAGTCCGTTCTCTCTGTGTCCAGCCCCCCAGCAGCCCATCCGTCCATCCTGTTCAATGGCTCCTCTAGGAAGCTCTGACCTCTGGCTTTACTTCTGTATCCTAATGCCACAGTAAACCCTGTTGGGGTTATTCCCACACTGTCCCAATGGTCCCCCTGACTACCATGCTCCACTCATCATCTGAGTTTACCCTGCTCAAATGCACATCTCCCCCAGTTAAGCCCTTACTATAGTCACCTAAAGAATAAAGTCCAAGCTTCTTGGCATTTGCTGTGCATATCTGCCTGCCAGCTCCCTGTACCCACTGTTTCCAACCAGGCCTTTGGTGCTGTTTCCAGTCACTCCTTCACCCAGGAGAGCCAGCCTCCTCCATTTGACCCTTCCTATGGAAAGCGTTCCCTGACTTCTGAAGCCCTGGGCTGACCCACCTCTGTGCACTGGCCTCCGCTGGCCCTGTCTTCTAGTATTACTGCTTCCAAACTGTGTTGCTGCTCTCAGTAGCTTATTGGTTCACTTTTACTGCTCTATGTCAAATTCTTCAAAGCGAAGCACGGGATTTGGAGATGGGGAACACCAGGTTGTGTGAGGAGAGGTGAAATGTCCCAGGATCTTACTCATTGCTATATTCTTCTACATCTAGCACACAGTGAGAGTTATGCAGGTATTTAGAAAATAGTCCTCAAAGAGGTACAGCAAAGCCAGTCCAGGGAAAGCAAGGGTTCAGCAGATGCTACGCCTCTGGTGGGTATGCAAGCCCATGTGGGCATGTTTGGTGGTCTGAGATTGCCACCCAAGATCTTCCTCAATTCCTTCTTCAACTTATATTTTGAAACGGGCTTTTTCTTTCTTACTGAGCATAGAGCTCAGTTGTACTTGCTGACCAGGGATCCCTTGGAATCTATTTGTCTCTGCTTCCCAGATCTGGGGTTATAGGCGCTCACTATGCCTAGCTGTTACATGGATCCTAGGAACTGCATTCACATTTTTACGCTTGCCAATTGGGCATTTTACTTACAGAATCATTTCCCTGGCTCTATAATTTGTTTTTCGCTGCTTGCCTGCTATGAGTCCTACAGGGTCTAGAAACTATGTGACCTGGGACATGTTGGGTCTTCTAGTGGCTGATAGGGAGCACGCTGTATAGTAGACCCTCAGGAAATGTGTAAGAGATGATCTCCTGTGGATTCTGCTCTTGGGAGCTGGCCCTTTAGGGGATCACATGAGCAGGATCTGAGGGACTACCCCACAGCCCCTGAGCTTCTTAAGCAAGAGCTGTACTCTTGTCAGGTCTGCATCTCTGCCTGAGATGAACATTCCACAGCAGCGAACAGCACAGCCCCAGCTCAGGAAAGCCTGGGACGAAGCCATGGAAACTTTGTCTTCACATGTGGCATGGGAAACTGACATTTTATTTCTTGGTTGATATCACTGTGGCCTGCTCTATTGTTTTCATATTGTATATTATTTTGCATTTATGTTTTTACTGTTATCTGTAGACTTGCAGAATTCCAAAGACATCAATGGATTCAAAGATAAGGCACTAACTAGCTGGCTCAGTGAAATAAGGAAATAGCTTTTGCTGTCATTCTTGTGGCCATTCATACCTGCTCTCCACAGTGGCCTCCAAGCCCCCACTCACAGGATGAACCTTTCAATCCATCCAGTATTGTCAGGTTTTGCCCTTCCAGTTATTACAAGTCCACTTCCAGACAAATGCGGCACATTCTTACTTATGCGTGAAACTAAAAGTGTTCGTCTCATAGGCGCAGACTGGGAAGGGGAGAGGGGATGGCCACAGGTGCAATTGAATAGGAAGAATAACTTCTGACACCCTGTGTCACAGCATGATGACTGTAGCTGGCTATTAATTGAATATTTTCAAGTGTCTAGTGGAGAGGATTGTGAATGTTCTCATCACAAAGAAACAATAAATGCCTGAAGTGATGGATCTGCCAATTACCAGGATCCGACCATTACAAGTGGTACACACGTATTGAAATATCACACTCCCCACAAACATGTACAATTACCATGTGTCATTTACAAAAGAAGACAAGCTCAACCTAAATCAGAATTCATGTCTCTCAAGAAATGGGAAGCAGTCTCCCAGCCACCAGACTGACCCAGGGCCAGAGCCCCTGCAGCAGGAAGGGGCCAGCCTGCTCTTTGCCCTTCTTTCGCCATCTGTCTGCTCCGTCTCATTCTCTTGCTGCTCTGTGGTTAGGCAGCAGAAAGAGCTTTGACTGAGTTCCGCTTCTGATAGTCCTCTGTGGCTATCGAATGGCCCGGGAGATGCCCAGACACAGCTTGCAGAGGGATTTTGTGTGCTCTTAGAGAAGTTTACCTGGGAACCTCCAGCACACAGTCTCCTGATAGGACAGTGACTCCCTGCTGTCTCTCATGGCTTCCTCACAATCAATCCAAGAGCGATCCACAATCCATGTGGCCTATTTGGTCTACTCTGGCTAATTCTCAGGACAACGATGGGATCTTTGGGGGCAAATCAGGTATTGCCAACCTCTAACAGTCAATCCAGCCTTCAGGATGTGTGGGGGCTCCCCCAGACTCCACCACTTAGTTGACTCTGGCTCTGTGTCTCTCCCTGTTGTCTCTCTCTCTCCCTCCCTCCCCCGCCTCTGTGTAGTTGCATGTAGAGACCATCAGAACTCAACCTCTGGTGCTACAGAATTGGAATTACAAACTATGAGCCACCTTATAGGTGCAACGTTGTCCTTCTGTAAAAGTCTTTAATTAATTAATTAATTAATTGAGACAGGGTCTCACTACATAGCTCTGAGTTTTCTAGAACTCACTATATAGAATAGGCTGGCCTTAAACTCAGAGATCCACCTGCCTCAGCCTCCCCAGTGCTGTGATTAAAAGGTGAGCACCACCACTGCCTGGCATTAGTGTCTTTCTTAAAGCTTCCTTCACTTGCCTAAAAGGTGGCAGAGGGAGGGAATCTCAGCTCGCAACTTCACTCTTCTCCTCCCTGGCTCAGAGCTTGGATTATGCCATTCCAACTACGGGCAAACAGAGGGGGAATCGGGGGAATAAACAGTCCCTTTTCTGCCTTCAGCTCTCCTGCAGGCACATCTACTAATTGAGTTTAGCTCAAAGCCCAAGGTTGACATTGCTGGTACACACTTGGCCATGCCAGGTTGGAGATGCAGGGTAATAAAGGGGTGTATTGGGGTGTGCCCAACACACAATGTGTGGGAATTTTTTATATTGTCCCCAACTCAGTCCTTCAATGAAATGCCAAGAAAAGTCCATTTGAAAGCCAGGCCACCTATCATAACCTTGCTTTTCTCAGCTGTACGCCTCTGCTGCTAATGGCCAGGCATCTGCCTCCCACTGTGGACTGCAAGGCAGAGAGAAAAGTCTGGATTTGGATGGTGGCCTCTCACTTTCTGCTAAGCCTGGCTTTCTGGAGTTTGGACAACACTGTGGAGGTCATGTCCAGAAAAACACCACAAAGCTACCACGTGAGGAGATTCTCTGAGTGAGCAATTCCCTGCCATTTCCCATCCTCAGGGCCATACCACTCCCTTTATTGGCAGGTGTGGCTAGAACTGGCTCAGTGTGGCTACTGAGAAGCCTCCAGAGACTGCAGGCAGAAAAGAAATAACTGGGTCAGTGATGCCCATGGGAGAGGCCGTGCTGGGCGCTGACTTTGGCCACATGGGGTGAGACAGTGGCACCTCTGTCCATGATTGGCTTCTCCAAGGACTGATTCAGACAGGGTCCAAGCCCAGGTGATGCAACCATGTGGGCAGGGCTACCTGAAAGTACCGACTAACTTTGAAATATTCATCCATCAATGTCAGGGCTTCCGCCGGCAGGGCCAGGCTAGCCTCGCTTAGAACGAGAGGAGGAAGCTTGCTGACACATTGCTTCCTTGTCACACAGACAAGCAGCTTGTCTTCCTCTCCCACAGTCAGGTGGGGCGAGGTGGGAGTTAGTGGAAACACACGAGAGGGAGGAGGTGGCACCGGGTACCTCAATCACCACTAAGTGCCCACGGTGATGCTTGTGGTCTGGCTCAAAGCCTGCTGGGGCCCTGACCTTGCCTGAGATGGTTGACGATGATTGTGTGGGGTATGGTATCGGACATCCAGGGCCATCAGGCACCTGTCCACAGCTCACCTCTGGTGCAAGTTGCTGATTAAGGACAGACATTTTCTTTTGGATGTGTCTCTGCTCACATCTCCAATCAGCTACTCCCCCCTGCCCTCTGCCTTCAGACCTTGAGAAAACCAAACCTCCATTTCCTGACCTGTAAAACAGAATGACAGATCATGCATGCCTGGGCTGAGGATTAACTAAGCTAATATATGCCAGCTGCCTATCACCATGCCTGGCACCCAGTTTGCAGGCAGTATGTGGCAGCCATTATTGTTACTGTTGGCAGGCTCTCATTATTCTTGCTAGGCAAAATCACATGTGGTAACAACCCCTGGCCATTTATTTATTCAAACACTATTTATCCATCACCTCCATATTACACCAGAGAAAAAAGATCTCAGAGAGCTTCAGGTTCAGTGATAAGGCAGAGTAGGGCCAATGGCCATGGCCTGAGGGACGTATAGAAGGCCATGGAAGCGTGGACTGGGTAGATCAAAGAGGCCAGGTCACTGCAGCTGAAGCAGGGTGCACTGAGCTGAGCAGGGAAGCTTCTTTCGGCAGATGTCATAGCCGGCACTGATTAAGGAAACCGGAGAGCCACAGTAAGGTGGCTGAGGGTCAGGGACGGGAGGAGGGATGAGAGTGGGGTACAGGGAAGTATAAATGCTGCACAGAGGTATCTGGATGACAAGATGTGGAAGCAGGTGATCCGTCAAAGGAGCTGCTGTCATTTGAGACCTCATGGATGTGACCAGGACTTTAACCAAGGTTACCGAGAGCGGCTACCTGGGCTGCCTGGGGAGGACTTTAGATCTAACCCTGAGAGGCTCTTGCTGCCTGAGCTCTTGGGTGTTGCTCTGGAAATCAACCAGGAGGGGCAGCCACCACCTACTTCATTCTTACAGTTGCTTCTGCTGTGGCTGAGGGCTGTTATTGTAGGAGAGACAATCCATGCCTATGGGCACATCTCTGCCCCTTTAGGATCAGGAAGCCTGGTAGGGGTTTTGCTCTGGTCCAGGCTGCCCAGCACTGGTACCAACACTTCCCGACAGCCCATCCTTGCTGAGGACATGGAAGTCACTCAGCCCTCCCTCAAACCCCCAGCACAACCACGGTCCTCTGTAGATAGCAGCTGAATCCCCAGTTCAATTATGCATTTGAGGACAGAGGCCCCACCCCTTTGGGCTCTTCACTTGGTGACAGGACAGCTGTGTGCCATCACATGTGCTGTGGAGACATGGGGAGTGGGATGGGAGGCTTCTCTGAAATGGAGTTATCCTGAGCAGCCTCCCAGTCCCAAGTTGCCTCGGTAGGCGATAGAGCTTCAAGTCAGCATTAAAGGTAGAGATATAACCGGAACAAGAGGAGTAGGCATAAGCACTGAGAAGATTTTTAATCCAGGTCTCAGGTAATCTCAGAATAGTCATTTAACTTTCACAACCCTCAGTTTCCTCCCCTGCTGCATGGATCGGGGCTGTACTACAGGTGAAAATAATTGTGATAATTGCTGTTGCCATGCCTCAGCTAGGGAACTCTGGCCCATGGTCAACATGGTGCTATGGCATGTGGCATGTGCCTTCCCCATATTTTAAAGAGTTAAATAAGTTTACAACCTGAAGAAGCAAGGGACCCTCTAATAAATTATAAACAATAATATATTACAAAATATATTTTATATATTTAACAATAACATAGGTAATAACCAAAACAATTCTATTATAATATCTTTGGTCTCTAGCTAGACCCATCCTTCTTCCCTGTCATTGGGAGTATATATTCTTGGAGCCACATAAAAGGCACAGACTGGGGAATGCTTTTCTTGTCACACACCACAGAACATGTGCCTGGATATGTGTCATTCCTTATCTTCTTTGAGGCATATTTTGCCCATAAGTTAAACTTTTGAATATAACCTCATCTATCTGGTCTACCCACCTATCCACCCACCCATCCATCCACTCATTCATCCATTCATCTTTGATACAATCATAGAAGTCTATCTGATCTACCCATATATCCACCCATCCACCCATCCATCTTTAATATAATCGTAGAAAAAAATCTTAAGATTGTGACTATCCAGGCAACAACATAGAAAGGCAAAACAGAAGAAAACAGCAGAGACTGGGGGAGGGGGAGTGAGCCAAGGCGGAGGGGCAACTGCTAAGATGAGATTCTCAGGGAACAGTGGAAACTAGAAATGCCGGACTGAAGGGCTTCAAGGGATGGAAGAATGCAGAACCACCTCAAGCTGAGATCCATGCTGAGGGGCTGGAGAGGAAGGGACAGCTGTGACCAGCTAGTGGGACATGATGGCCATTGCTAAACAAGCAAATGAGTTGCCTCTCTGCTCCTGAGACTGGCTCATTCCTGCTGCTCTTTTGCAGACAAGATTTAACAGTCTGTCTTCAAGCCCAGGGATCACGTTCTGGCAGGTTTGGGACAGAGCTTCATTTCAGCCTCAGTCTTATAACTGCCCCCCCTTACTCTCCCCCGCTCCCAGCTTAGCACAGAGCCATCTGCTTGCTGGAAGCACATTAGCCTAGACACCCCCGATTTTGACTTGTGTGATCGAAGGCATAGGTTGAATGTAGTTTTGATGAATAACAACAGTGAAGTACATTTTAAAGTATAGATTTTTAACCTCACACTGTACTGTTCATTAATTTTATTCCTACCGAAGTGCACACTTTATAGGCCTGGTGCTTGTCATTGATCAAGGTTTGATCTGAGAATATACTTTGTGAATGCCTAAAAATATTTAAAAAAAAAAAAAAAAGAACTGCAGAATGTGTTTAGTTGGCACCCACATCATTTCCACCTTGAAGGTGTTTTCCTGGAGTGAGCTGTTGCCCAAAGGTGAGCCTTAGAACCACACATCTGAGTCCAGAGATTCTAAGGATTCTGCAGGGGTGGGGATAGGGAGTCATGGTGATAAGTCTGACATCTCAGAATGTCCCTGGACCCCAAACAACAACCCCAAAACTTAAAACTCATGCTCTTCCAAACATGTGAATTGCCCTGAAGCTGGGATACAGACGGCAGCCGTCATCTGCTCAAGCCAGCTTCCTGTCTCAGTTGAGTCTTCTTAATGTCTACATGTTCTAGAACAAATTGGTACTGTTTCTACTCCCCACAGCTTCAGGTTCTCTGTGTTCAGATTTCTCCAGGGGGAAAAATGAGTCACAGGGTGTCCAACACATTGGGCTTCTCAGGGGTGTGAAAGCATTGGAATGAGTCTCTTGGGCAAGCGCCCACCACCCAGCCACGGGAAGGTTGAAGAATGAAGAAAATGTACAAGCAGGGAGCCCCTCCCCAACTGCAGCAGGCAAGGCACCCATCTCACAGTGTGCTGGGAGTGTGGAAGAGGCCTCTGGCCAGGAGATAAGTCAGCTTTTTAACATTCCATCAAAGTGTCTCACACTCGACCAGCAGGGAATAAGGCCTTACCAGACTAAGCATGCAAGATCATTAACAAAAGACAAAACGTTTAATGAAAAATGTCAAGTGAGCAGCTTAGGGTCAAATGAGGCAGACTTGGCCTAAAGGCTGTTGTATACGCTTAAATAGAACAGAATCCACAATAAGCCCAGCTGGGAAATGGAAAACAAACGTGACATAGGTTACAGGTTTCATGGGTCACAACAAAAATTTCTTTGTGTTTGAGGGACGTTCTAGAAACCAGTCACTGAGGTCAGAACTTCCCGTAAACCCCATGCAGCCTTTTGAAATGCAGAATGTACTCCCATTTTGCTGGTAAATAGATAGAGTCTTAGACAGGCAAGAGTGTTCAGCCTCCAGTTCCAGCATTTCTCCCTTTGACTCTTAGCCACCTCCTCAGCTGAGACTGTTTAAGATGTTAGGGACATAGTTTCCTTGTAGCAGAGCGTCATGCTTCAGTGTGCCTACTTGAGAAAAATTACCAATAAGAGCATTTTGGATTTCTCTAATGCAGCCAGACTGCAGATGAGGGCTAAGTGTCTATTTTTTGTTTTGTTTTGTTTTTGAGACAGGGTTTCTCTGTGCATCCTTGGCTGCTCTGAAACTCACCCTGTAGACCAGGCTGGCCTCGAACTCACAGAGATCCCCGTGCCTCTGCCTCCCGAGTGCTGGGATTAAAGGTGTATGCTACCACTGCCTGGCATCTCTACATTTTGTAAAACTGTCCCTAGAGACTGTGCTACAGGGGGCCAGAAGACCACAATGGGACTTCTCTAAGGAGAGGCCCCTTCCTAGTCATTCCCCGGCCACTGGCCAGACACATTGCACCCAGTGCAGCCTCCAAGAGCTGGAGGAGCTTCTCCCGAGATCTTCTGCTCCAGGGCTGGATCTCAGGAGTGGTCCTCAGAACTCCCCTGGCCTGTTAAGAGGGAGACAGGAATTAGGAGACAAACTGAGAACCTCCGAGTCATCCTCATCCATCAAGCAGCAAGAGTGGCCTTTGCAAGTCTAGCCCATTCCTACCCTTTCTGCAGCCACACTTGACTTAGCTCCCATCTACAAGGAGGGATCCGGCTAGAGTCCTCCAAGAAGGAGAGTTTAAGATTCTGTCTCTGGCATTTAAAATTAGTATACTGATGAACAGAGCACGAGAGTACTTACAGGGAAAACGTCTCTGGATTTCCCCCCCTCTGAGGTGAAGGCCACTTAGCTCCAACTCAAGGTCAACTGGCTCTACGGGACCCAGACATGTCTGGGGCTTAGCTGTACAGGAAGCGAGTATTGTATACATAGCCCTCCTAAATTTTCCCGTGCTGGGCTCAGGTGATTCTCTGTGGGAGGCTCAGGCAAGGACTGCTAGAGCTCGTATGGTAGGGAGCCCTGCCTCTCCCAGCCACATCGTCATCCTTGTGTACTCTATACGCAGACATAAATTTACCCAGCTACCAACCCTCCACTCACCCTCCTTCCACTTCTGCTTCATTTAGCCAGCCAACTAGATGGATTTCTCATGTGTCCTTTCCTACAACATGTGTTGAACCCCTTTGGTGTAGAGGCATGGTGGGCAAACAGGTAGATTATACTTCCCACCATAAATTTCAGAAATTCTTGTTCTAAGGTGGGGGGCAATGTGCTAAAACCAAGGCTCAGACATCTGCCCTTGTCCTCCCATCAAGGGCTCACTCTTAAGTCAAAGCCCATACTCAGCCTCCTAATCTCTCCCCCTTCACTCAGGAGATGAAATGCCCCGTGAGTTCTTACAGCACTTGTTTATGGCTGGATCCCAGGCTCTAGCTTTATTGTCAACATCATCTTTCTCCATCCTGTGAGGACAGTCACTAGTCTCTCTGACGTACATGTCACAGGCTGAGCATCACGCCTGCAGAAGGAACATTTCGTGGCTTTCTGACTTCTGCAAATATAGGAATGACCTGGAAAATTGGTTTAAGATACTGATTCCCAACTCTAAGCTCACCCTCCTGAGTCCTGAATCAGACGGTCTAGGTTAAGTGCTCTAGAATTTTTGTCATTGGAGGAAGTTGCTTGTTCATTTTTGAGGTAAGGGTTTCACTATGCAGACCAGATTGGCCTTAAACTTCGGCAATCCTGCCTCTGCTTCCTGGATGCTGGAATTACAGGCATGACCATCCTGTCCAGATACTTTGTTTGTTTTAGTTTTAATCACTTTTTTTTTCCTCTATAGCCTAGGGTGGCCTTGAACTCACTCTTTAACCTATACTGGCCTGGAACTCTAGATCCTCCTGCCTCAGCCTCCCCACCATGTTGGGGTTACAGGTATGTGTCACCATGCCTGGGAGACAACTTAAAACATCAAATGCTTTCAGTGTGTCTTCTAGCTGATTCCCACACAGATGGGCTGTAGCCCACTCTTGAATAAACACTGTGTTCTGGTTGGCTAACTGCAATCTATTTTGAGTGAATGAAAAAAACCAAGGGAATGATGTTAACAAAATGTCTGATTTCCGTAAGGGCGATGGACTGTGGTGTCAATGTTAGTTTCCTAGTTTTGCTATTGTGTGTAATTATATGAAATGTTTCCATTACACTGGGTGAAGGGCACAAAGGTCCACTCTGAACTATTTTGGTAATGTGCCATCAATCTGTAATTGTTCAAAGTAGAAAACCTGTGCTTTCCCAACGCTACAGAATATAGAGTAGTAATTTGCTTTAGGTCATTGATCAACTGCCCTTTCACCCACAGTGACATCAGCCCTCCACAGACACCGATTGTCTCTTGGTGTAATTAATTCTGTACTCAATTATTGTACAATTACTTTTCTGCAACACCTTTTCTTCTTTGCTTAGCTTCTCAGTGTCCTCTGAAACCATCTTATAATATTTACTTTCGAATTAAGGCTTGTTAAACTATTTGAGGAAGCTAAAAAGACAACTTTAGGAGTGAGACAGACAATCTGGATGGTTACTAAGCCAGAATGCAGATCCAGGCCATCTTATATGTGGACCCACTCTGTGGTTCTCAGGCTAACTTTGCCTGTATGTCACCTGGGGCATTTTGAATCACCTCAGAGAGCCAGGGATGGCGGGGCACAACTGTAGTCCTAACACTTGGGATTCTGAGTTAGTAGGATTAAGGATGAGTTTGAGACCAATTTGAGAATGACCATGATAGGTCTGAAGATAATAGCAACAATGATCTGAGCTTCTAGGCTGCACTCCCAGTAAGAGTGTCTGGAGTCGGACTTGACCATGTGTAGTGTCCAAAACCTCCGTGAGCTCCAAGCAGCACTGGCATCAGCATCAGAGGACGTTGGTCTAAGAGAGCATGGAAGGACCTGTGGGCCTGTCCAGGCTGAGGGAGTGTATTTCTTCCTGAACTGTGGTTCCCCAACTCCTTAGCCCCACCCAACTCTGACAGCTTCTGCAATCCCCACTCTTCTGTCTCTCAGCTGAGCCCTGGAGCTTGGCGGGAAGCTCTCCAGCTGCCCTCTAATAGAGGCCTTTATTTGTCTTCAGCCCTGTCCATACATGCAGGTAGCTTCTTGTCTGCGTGGCTGGAAGATTCCTTTCAAAGTGCATCACATTTTGCCTGTTTTGGATGACTCTGTGTCCCCTGGAAGTTTACCAGGCCTTCACCTTCTCTCCTGACAGGCCCGGTGCCTGCCTTGGTCCAAACACGCCGTCGGCAGAATGTGCCATGCTAGTCTGTCGTGAGGGTAAAGGCGTCATGCCAAGAAACCTTCGGTAGAAGTCCAAGAGGCAAAGCACGAAGCAAGGGGCTAATGGGACTCCAGCTGGCCACAGAGGGATACAGGACCCCTTCAGGAGCATCAGTTTCTCACTGATGCTGTGATCTGGTTTTCTGTGGAACAGGATGCTTCTCCAGACCAGGCCCTGGTTCTCAGAATTCTAGATTCAGGTCTGTGGTACCTTGAGTGGCCAGAGAGCCTGTGTTCCTTCCTGTGTGCCCAAAAGCACTTACTCTCGCTTATCTCCAGACAGGAAAGGCAGGGGCAGTGAGAGAGCAGTGCCGACATTCTGCACAGTGCCACTGAGAACAGGAAGGATGCGCTAGTTGCCTGGGGAAGCTGTCACTGAGTGGGTGGAATAGCCCTTGGGAGTCCAGCAGAAGCGGCTCAGTGACCTAGTCAGTCAGGAGGACCTCTCATGAGCCCAGGGTTTGTCCATTCGCCTGGGGCGAGCAAAGCTTCTTGACTCCCAGGCCAGCTTAGCATCTACACTCAGATCTGCCCTAAGATGCCAGCCCCTCTTCCTGTCTTCTGTCTTTTTGTTCCATGTAGATTTGTAAGCCAAACTGGGAAACGAAGGGTTGGGAAGCAAAGGGCAATCACATTGGGAACGGACACAAAAATGACCCTGAGGCACTAAGTGCAAGGGCAACATCCACTCTTGAGTCCGGCTGCTCTCGGGGGTAACGTCTTATTTCAGACCGTGCATTCTGTACACTGAATCCTCTCAGCACCCCATTTGACAGCTGAAGCACGTGGGTCTTGGTGCTTGAAGTCCTTGACTTTAATCTTGAGCCTGTACTTGCATTTGCTGTGTCCGGCTGTCCCGAATTCCTTGAAGCCACTCTCATCAGCCCTGGAAGATCTCAGCCCTGATCCACAAGGTTGAAAATTCCACAGTAGTTGCCTGGGTCATCACCTTCCACCAGGAAGAAGGCACCTACAAGTGCCTTGGCAATGCCCTTGGCCAGCTAGATAGCCTGCCTGGTAGGCAGAACCTCAGCACGGGAGCAGCAAGATGAGGCTGAGGCCTGGTCCTGCTCCCGTCTGGTGCAGGGTGTGTATGGAGGTGGTAAGGTACCAATGGGCTGTCCCAGTTTCTGCTCAGATCTGATCTGAGAGGTGAGAGTATGAAGAGAGAGTACAGCCACTTCTTCAGAGGGCAAAGCGTAGCAGAGTCCCTCCATGGTCCCAGAAATGAGGAAAAGCGAAGGAGTCAGCTGTTGCATTTGGAAGAAGTGTCTTCCCCGAGTCCCTGTGTTACCATTTTCCCACATCTTCTCGTCCTGTTTCTACTTACCAGCTCTGCGGCTGGGCCATTTCTGTCCCTCAGTCTTTGCACCTGTAAAGTGAGGGCAACTGTCCTCAGCATACATGGTCATGGTGAGGCTCAAAGCCTGTGCTGGGGTTAAGGTGAACACGAGTAAATATTTCCTTGTTGCCTACCGTGTGCTAGGAACTCCACATGCGCCGACTCATTGAATCCTCGCCTCAGCCCCAAGGAGCATTTCACTTTCATAGAGGAGGAAGCCAAAGCTGGGACTTTGCCCCCAAGTTCAAGTGTGGTCCAAGCCCCCCTGTCACTGTCAGCACACCATGACAGAAGATGGACAGATACCGTGACCTTCAGAAAACTCCAATCGTCCAAAGCGGCTCGTTTGAGCTGGCTCAAGCCATCAGCGAAACAGAGATCTGAAAATAATCATGTTGGATTCCGAGTGTTTCTCTCTTCTGCTGTAATAAATTCTCCCTGCATTCGCCAACGCATGGGCCGGTCAGCCCAGGGCGCTGAGTGACAGCTCCGGAGTGCTAGCGGAGCGGCTCCGCAAATGCGAGCCCGATGGTATTGGACTGCAGAGGCCCGTGGGCAGGGTGATTGCTGGGTTCCCGGGGGAGCAGTTCGTCCTCGGAGGCTTTTGACTTGCTTGTTGTAAATTGGTTTCATGCATGGGCTATCAATGGGGGCCTGGCTAGATAATAGGATTTTCCAACACGACTCTTCCCCCTTCTCTCTGCAGCCACCCAGTCTCAGTGCAGATGACCCGAGGGGATGAGATGTGCTTGGCAGGACTCTCCTAGTCAGGCTCCGTGGCATTGGCTGTGGCCTTGTGGCTCTACGAGGTCATGGTCCAGAGCAGTCTCTAAGAGTGGCTCAAGTGTTCCCAGGGTGAGAGGACCTACCTTCAGGCAGTTACTGCCGGCAACCACTCTCAGCTGAGATATCCAACGGGAGTAAGTCTCAGGATGTGCTCAAGAGGCCTAGCTAGTGCTCAGGGCCTCATCGTGGGGCCCCATCAGCATTGATTGATTTCTGTGGCAAAGTCATGTGTGACATTCCAGTTGCAGCATGCCCAAGAAACCGGGGCTTATGAAAGTGCCGTAGGGGACGTGCTCTTGGGGTGAGTGATTACACGAAGGATGTGGTTTGGGATTGAGAGTGACTTTAGCCTGGTTCCCTGGGACTGAGGAAGAGAAGTTAAACCACAAAGCTGGTCCTGTTCCAGGCACCAAGATGGGTCTTTTGTAGTCTCCTTGTCTGTCAGTCATTAGCAGTGGCTTAGAGCAAAGGGACCTGAACAGGACAGGACCTGCCTCTGGAGTCAGATGGCTCACACTGTGCTGAGGTCACTTCCCTGAGGAGGGCAGTGGTGATCAGATGCCACCAGCACTCACAGGAGCTAGGGAGAGTATGCCACCCAGCCAGGATATCTGGGTGGGCACCTGCAGCATCCCATTGCACCGTGCTGTGGTCACTCAGCCAGGCCCAGTCGGCAGACTCCAGCAAGAGCCAACCTGGTGATTCTGACTTGTAGAAAGTTCAGAGAACAGAGAGTCAAATGCCATCACCCCCAAGATCCTTTCACAGACACCCCAAAGATAGTGCTTTGTGCATCTGTTGTCTCTGTGCTGTTTGGTAGGTAAGGAGTTAAAAGGGACCAAGGAAAACTGAACTGTGTCTTGGTAGCTGTGTCCTCACTGCCAGTGACCCTTTATGGTTAAACATCCTTGAAGTGTCAGTTAGGGTGTCCATACTCCTCTACTCTGTCAGAAACCAGGCCGCTGCAGCATTTGCTCACACGTGTGCACTCTTAGAAGACCTGACATCATTATAATATGGTTGTGTTGTGGTCACACACACACACACACACACACACACACACATACACCCATTCTGTGGCCTTTTCTAGAGAACCAAAGGAGAAAAAGTACCATAGATTCAGTCCACTGTGATAGTACACATCTCACCAATACTCATAAACATCTTTAAAATCAACAACACAGAACCCACCTGGCTACTCCCCATCTTGGGGCGGCACACCCCCGTCTCTCTCAGGAGTGCTTGCTTTGCTGGGTAAACTTCTGCTTGAATGCATCTCGTGACTGAATTCTTTTCTTCAGGAAGCTGTGAACAGAGAAATCCCTATAACATCTGCCCCGGCAGGGCTGCAGGGCTGTGGCCCCATAGATGGCCGTGCCTGGGCCTCGGGTACACTCCTGGCAGTCAGGGCCAGCCCTGTTAGTGAGGAAACACATGGGGCACTCGTTGGAAGGGCTCTGTGACAATCAGAGGCCTCTGTCCCCAGAGCTTTTAGCACAAGTTTGCTCTGAAACACAAATATCCGCCTCCGATGCGGAAGAGAGATTAAATTAGGAACAATCTTAATTCTTTCTGGCAGAGGGAAGCGAAAGAGAGCTGTCAGTTCCCCAATGATAGATTGTTAAGGAAATCCAGGTTTAAAGGTATTTCATAAGTTTGTCTTTGCCTGCTAATAAAGAGAGTCAGCTAACGGAATCCGATCACCAGGCGAGCTCGTAATGAGATAATACGATGTACTCCACAGAGACCCAGCCAGCTTCTTGAAATTCCTTCGAGAGACATTCTGAAGTAGCTCAGTGTGATGGGAAAGGGAGAGGACTCAGAAAAAAAGAGAAAGAAAAAAGATGTAAGTAGCCAATTAGATGAGGGAACTCAACAGAGATCACAGCCTCCACAGGTTCCTGGGCCTCGTGTTTACCACTTTGTGTCTTGTATGCTTCCTTCTCTCCTGGGCTTAACACACAGTGGGACAGCAAGTTCAGAGCTGTCTTGAACATTCAGAGACCTAGGCCTGTTTCTAGAAAGGAGGCTGAGTGGCTTGTGAACAGCCTTGCCCTAGAGCCCCCCAGGCCATTAGTCCTGGGTTTGTTCCAATGACAGTGGTATCTGGGCCCTGCCCTGTAGCTTATCTCCAGTTTGAGCTATACCCTGTGCTTTTGCTGTGGTCTGGATGACGAATTCTGTGTGTGAACAGCTTGTCTGGGCTGTTTAGCTGGCCAGAAGAAAGGACCCGTCAACCTGCAGAGAAATGAGTCAGGTTGTAAGGCAATCAAGAAAACTCCACCCTATGGGGCTGGAAAGGTGGCTGCTCTTGCCCTTCCTGAGGCCCCAAGTTCGATTCCCAGCACTCACATGGGATGGCTCTCAACCACTTGTAAACTCCAGCTGCTGAAGATCCAGGCCCACTTCTTGCCTCTGAGGGCATCTTCACACATGCGACAAAACATACACTACACTAACACGCAAGTTAAAAAAAAAAAAAGAACCATTTTTAAAAAGAACAAAAACAAACCCACACTCTAAGTGACCATGGAAACATGGCCTCTGTACCCATCCTGCCTTCATTCTGCCCTCAAAGGCTGAGTGACAGTTTCGTTGCAAGGGCCTTTAAGGGGCAGAGCACAGACACTCATCTAAGTCATCATACCGGGGAGACTGAGTCCCTGGCTCTAGACAGGTTAGCAGAGAATCACACGGGACAGTATGGGACAAATACACCAGAAAGGGGTGGAGGGAGCTGAGGCTTGAGTCTGCAAGGGAGGCCTGGAGAACGGCAAAGGCCAGGTATGGCCAGGAGTGAGAGGAATGCCAGACTGTTCCCTCTGTTTGCACCCATCAGGAACCTGACCCTTGAGCCGATGGCCGCATACTTACACGCTGGCCATCGGCTTTGCTCTCCAGATGGGGCTTCTCTCCCTCCGTGCTCACTGAGGTAGGGCCTCCCCATAATTGTGTATTGTATTTTGGCCGTGGAGTATCCAGAGGAGGTTGGGGATGCAGATCGAAACCTCCCTCCCATGAAGGGAGGGGGTTGATGGAGAAAGAAGGCTTGGGAGTCAGGGTTCTCAGAAACGACCAAAATGAATGCAGAAGCTACAAAAGACAGGGTTTCTCTGTAGTGACCCCTTCTTTCTTAGAAACTCAGTGAGCAGGGTCCTAAAACTTAAGATCCGGCCAGTGTTACTGGAGCCCCTCCTACATGCCAGACTCTGCTAGGTACTGGGGCTCAGCCGTTGGCAGGACAAAGTCAGCATATGGAGCTGCTCAGCCAGCGCGGTCTCTTAGGGGGCAATGCAGCCCCTTCTCCACCTCCCATCTCCTGAGTTGAGAAGGCAGGCATCAGCAGTCCTCTGTCTCCCCTGTCTCTAGGTCCCCCCTGGGCCTGTCACTTCTCTCTCCTTGAGATTGCTGGTTGGACACTGGCTTCAGGTATCCACACATCACCCGGATGCGCTTAGGACCCCAGCATCTTCCAAAGGAACAGAAAGAAGAAAACTTTCCAGCATTGGAGCCCCACAACCTCATTTTATAGAAGATACTGGGGTGCCCGGTGGTGCCCACTAAGACGCTGTTTCCGAGACAGCTCCTTGCATGTGGAGTTGGTTGTGAATAGAGGGGACTTTTGTAGGTTTATTTGTTTGTTTTTAGTCAGTGTCTCAAGCTGGCTGCAAACTTGCTGTGCAGTTGAAGATGGCCTTGAACTTCTGATCTTCCTGCCTCCACCTACTGAGTTCTAAGATTACGTGCCTAGCCCACAGCCTCTGGTGGGTGTCATGTTAGAGAGTGTGTCATGCTTAGATTGCATGCTAAGCCAACTCTCTACTGACTGAGTTGCAGTCCCAACCCAGTAGGAGGGAGTTGGGGGTCTCTCCATGTAGCCTTGGCTTGTGTCAATCTCTCCTCATCTTTGTTTTATTTTTCCCGCTGACTGGCATGCTGAGATGGTCCAAGCAGGAAGCTGAGCACCCTCTGCAAGTCCTAAGTCCTTCATTTGTCCTCAAAGAACCCCTGGCCTCTGGTCTCTGACGCCCCCTGCTGTGACCCGGAAGCTGTTTATTGCTTTCCTGCTTTGTGGGAGAGGCTGGCATTACAGGCTAATTAAACCACACACAGACTCCACAGCAGTTGGCAGGGACCGTGGTGCTGTTATAACAGGAAAAAGCCAGAAATGACAGATGGAGGCTGTTCAAGAGGATGTCACCATCTCCCCAAAACATGGCTTCCACTCCACCCCCTCAGTGTAGGGGCATGCTCCACTGGATGGCCACTCTGCATCGAGGCACTGTACACAGATGGGGGTGGGGAGAAGGACCCCAGAGTACTGCAACCCAAATTCAGTGTCAAGAAATAGCAACCTAACCTGCACTGGGGACTCTCTGGAAGGTGATAAATCATTCTGAGGGCCCTCTCAAAGGACGAATAGGAAAGTTCTTCCTGAAGTCTAACTGAAATATCTTCTGCTGCTGAGGATTGTAGAAAAAAAAAACAAACAAACAGATGGCTTGCCCAAGGATGGGGGGGTAAAAGAGCTGCGGAAGGCACCTTCAGGAAGATACCTTGTCTCTCTTAGACAATCCTTGACTTCCTGTTGTAAGTGCTGCCTGTGATCAACAGTCCTACATGTTACACATCTTCCTCCTCTTCCAGGAACCCCACCTTGATGAGATGAAATCAGTACTTGACTTCCCCGGAGGGAGAAAGAGCCAGCCAAAGGATCCACCTCATCGTTTTTAAGATTTATTGAGATGTGTGTTCATGCTTGCTTAGATCATATGAGGTCCTGGATTTGACACCTAACACTGGAAGACAACATAAACAGGAGTAAAGCCTGTGGCCTGCTACCGCCATCCAGTCCCACACGGTCCCCTTGGCTCTGAGGATCCTCCCAGCACACAGGGACCATAACTGCTTCTTCCACTGTAGGAAACAGCTTAGGGGGCCTGCCTTGGTGTGGGGAAGAGGAGTCGGGGGGGGGTGTTGTAAAGATCAGGAGAAAACACATTTTCCCAAAGCCAATGCATAGCTCGTCACCCACCCCGCAGGGGAGTTTGCTGCCCCAAAGCCAACCCCCACCTCTGTACACTGCATTCTTCCTGGCCTATAGAGCCGGAAAAGACACTCTGAGTTCTAGCTTGACCCTCCTGCCCCCGCCCCAGGTGCCACAAGGCTGCTGGGGGTGGGGTGGGGGGAGTGCGGGGCCACAGCAGCAACCAGGAGGAGAGGGCCAGTGATCTAGAGAGAGGCTGGGCTCCCTCCTCCCTCCGTGGGGAAGGTGCTGTCCATTTAGCCAGCTTACTCATCTGTTTCTGTCTCCGCAGAACCCACAAAGTCACTTGGCCCCACTGGAGTCCCAGCTGCAGGCTGACATGATGTGAGGTGACAGCCCGTGTCCTCCACCCACCCAGTCTACTCACAGAAGCAGCCAGGCTATGGGAGGCGGGACAAGGAGCATTCTGCCCTCAGGGAGCAGAGGTGCTAAGAGACAGAGAAGGACGGGAGGGGTGGGGCAGGTCAGAGCACTCCTCGCACCATTCTGGGGCTCAGAGCGGCACTATTCCGGAGTCACGCTCCTGGGGTTGTCTGCTGGACCATGCCACAGGATGGAGGTTCTGAGAGAAATGGGCAGGAGAAGAGGAGGATGGATCGGTCCCTCTCATGCCCCAAGGCATGTCCTTGCTCTGTGCAGAGGACCAGGCAGCACCCCTGAGGCTTCTCCACCATGTCCAGCCTCTTTACTGCCCCTTTCTGGCCACTCGTGTTGTGAAAGAAGGGGTCTAACCTCTGGAGTTTCCACTCAGTACCAGGACTGTGCCAAGTGCCAAGGAGACCTCATTGAAACTGAGTTGTAAGAGTCACGGTGGCAGCCGGGGACTCCACAGAGACAATGACATACTGTGGGAAAATTGGAATTGTTCGTAGAGTGAAGGAGGGGCTTAAGAGAGATAGCCCACTATCCTCGGTGGGGGTGGGGTGACGACATGTGACTTTCTCCTAGAGAGACAGTGGGTCCTGCCTCTGGGAGACACCAGCTGTCTGGGAAACTGCTGTCCTGTGGATCCGTGGCCCTTGATCAAGGGATGCAGCCATCTTGAGGGGACTCTCTGAGAAAGAGCAGACACATGAGTTCCTTGATTCCTATCCTCCTGCCCTCCCGTGTCCTGCTGATCACCCACCAGCCTGACCCACACCAAAGTCAGAGAACAGGAAAGCTGGCTGGCTAGCCAGTTGGGGAAGCTGGAGGGGGTGGGGACTGGGCCAGAGCAGTAGCATGCCAAGAGTGACCTGAAGAGGAGGCAGCAGATGTCAGCTTACACAGACCAGTCCTCTTCCCAGTGCCCAAGGTCAGTGCTGATGGCAGAGCCAGGCCCCGCACACATGTTCTCACTAATGGTTTCTGGCTGAAGTCTCATCTCTGAGAAGGTGAGACAGGAGGTGAGTGGGGACGCTCCCGAGGTCCTTTTCGCTCATCTGGTCCCAGCTTCCTACTCCTACAGCTCCCTAGCCCTGACACACTGCGTTCCTCAGGCCTACACTGGGGGACAATTCTAACACAGCTCACTGTTGACTGACCCTGACCTTGAGAAGTCCCTTGGCTCTCTCTGAGGTTCAGTTTTTGAATCAGTAAAAAAGAAAAAAAAAAAGTTCTGTCTATATTTCCATTGCAAATACCCTTTGAAAGATTAAAAATTAGAATGTGTGCATGCACACACATACACCCCTCTTTGGCATTTAACCCAACCTATAAGTCAAGAAAAATCACCCTTTGATTCCCCCTGTTTCTAGAACAATGTCAAGGCTTCTCATTCTTTCATTAAGGTTCCATTTTCATGAAGGGAGATCAAACAAACAAGTACACAGTTGTCACGTGGAGAAAAGAGCTGGGAGCAAGGGGGCAGCAAAGACCTGAGGAATGCCAGGAGCCGGGGTGACAGTTACCTACAGGTTGGTGGGGCAAGACCTAAGCGTAAAGCAAAACAAAACAACTACTGAAGAGAAGCCTGGAGGAAGGAAACATTAGATCCAAGGAGAGCAGACAGCAGGTGCAAAGGCCCAGAGGCACATAGAGCATGTTAGAAAAGAGGCATGGGAGCCAGTACAGTCAGCAAAGAGGAGGGGCACCACGCAAGGGGTAGAGAGCCTCTACTGTGTCAGTAAATAAAAGGGGAGCAAGGGGCAGGGAGCTCTCTTAGCGACGACTGTAATAATGAGCGGGGAGGCACCGTCAAAGGCTGAATGGAGACTGAGAAGAAGTCAAATATCTGTCAGTAGGTTGGATGGGGGACACGAAAGACAAAATGGTGTGACAGCAGATGGCAGAGTTTGAGGGCCACACAACCGGAGAAGGATGCTGATGAGTGTACAAGTGGGCAGGACAGTTTTGAGGGGGACCCTGGGGCTTTGCTTTTGACATAGTCAGTAGGGGATGGTTAGTCACACCGTGTGTCACCTGGGACCCGGGACTGCCCTACGGTGATGCATGAAGAGAGTACTGAAGCCGTGGGTCTGGGGAGATGAATGACAGGACAGTGAGCCCTTCAGTGCTCCAGATCAAGGGTCAGAGGGAGGGATGGTTGGGACGTAATGATGGAGGAAACAGAAGCACCAGACAGACAAGGAGGGAGCGAAAACAGATGAACAGGGCCCAGCTCTTGTCCAATTGCTGAGTACAGCTGCCGGGATCTAAAATAACAGACAAGGAAATCAAGCCAGGCAGCATGCTGAAGGAAATGTATCTCATGTCAAATCTGAGCTCATTCCGTTCAGACAGGCTGATTCAGTGTTAGGGAATAGACTCCACAGCTTGTGGGATACTCCAGGAAGATCTTACCATATGCGAAAAGAAAGTTTGTCAAAAGTCTATGTACACACACACACACACACACCAAAGAAAATAAAGAATTATTTTATAAAATACATTCTTTTTGTGTTAGTTTATGTGCATCATAAGTGTGCAGAAACCTTCAGAAGCCAGAAGATGGTGTCAGATCCCCTGGAACCGGAACCCCAGGCAGTTGTGAGCCATCACATAGGTGTGGGAAAACAGAGCAATAGTGTTCTTAACTTATGGGTCATCTCTTCGGCTTGGAAACATTCTTAAGCAAGCAAAAATGTTTATTTTTATGTGTGTAAGTGAATTGTGTGTGTGCATGAATGTGTTGTGAGCATGAGTATGTGAGTGTGTGTGTGTGTGTGTGTGTGTGCGCGCGCAGGTGTCTGTCAGAAGAGGGCATCAACTCCCCTGGAGTTGGAGTTACAGAAGGTTATGAACTACCACAGCAGGTGGTGGTCAACTCTTAACCACTGGACCTCCTCTCTAGCCTCAAAATAAAGCCTCTTAGTTATATTCCCATGGCCACAGGAGTCTGGCTGCTGGACCCCCAGTCCTGGAATGCTCACACCTTTCCTATCAAAGCGGGTAGCATTATTTGCACATGACCCGTGCAGCTCTTCCTGCATACTTTGCTTAAATCATCCCTCCATCACTTATGTACCTGATACGGCTGAACACTGTGTAAATATTTGTTATCTGTATTGCTTAGGGAATCATGCTCAGAACGAAAGTCTAAGTGTTAAAGACAGATGCAGCTGGCTTTCTGAATGTTTTTTATCTGTACTTGGCTGAATTGCAGGATGCATGGACATGTTTCTCAGAACCCGTGGGTACGGAAGGCCACCTGTGCGTGCTCTCAGAAGGCCTTTGGAATATGCCTCGTTCTATCTGAACAGAATACTGGGCTGCTTTGAGTGAAGAAACAGCAGGTACAAAGGTACAAAGGGAAGGAAAAAGCAGAGGAATAGAAAAGGATTGTTATTTCCAGATGACGTGATTGTCTTCATAGGGCATTCTAAGGCATGGTGGGTGGTAGGGTCCCAGCACAGAGGAGAAATGTCAGCCAGCAGCCAACAACCACAACTTCCACCACAGGTCCTGCTAAAAAGCAAAACAAAAAACAGAACAATGGCAAATGCTGCCAGGTTTCAAGGATAAACCCAATAAGATATGAAAGAAAACTGATGAAATCCCACTGAGTATCATTTTTTAAAAAAGATTAAACAACTGGTGAGGCCTCTGTTGTTCCTGGGTAGGGACTGCTCACACTATAAAGATGTCACTTGTCCCCAAGTTCAAAACAACCCCTACCAAAATCCCAAGAGAATTGGGTGGAACTGGGTAAGTACCACTTCAATTCATCTGGAAGAGAGAAATAAGAATAGGTAGGAGATTCTTGGAAGAGGAGTGTGAGGAAGAGGGGCTACCCAGCCAGAGGAAAGCAGGTAGATGACACAACACAGCCAATCAGGCAGGAAGATGCCCGCCTAAGCGGAGCCGGGTATGTGAAAGACCTGTCTGTGCACAGGAGCCTGTACCCAGTACATCCTAGCATTTCCAGTGAGACAAGCACAGGACCAATGCTCTCTGTATTGATTGGTCTGTGACTACCAATGAGAGAGTGCTTGAGTCCATCGGGCACCCATATCAAAGTGTGAATTGTGCACGTAGCAGGTTCGGAAGTACATAAAGCAGCACCGAGGAGCAACCAAGATCAACACCTGTAAGAGAGCGAAATGGATACATTAACTATATCAAGATTGATTGTTTGTGCTGCAAAAAATGAAACCTATAAACAAAGTTAAAATGCAATTTTCAGACTGGAAAAAATAAATGAAGTATGTGTAACAGATATGTAGTACTTAGGAGTAAGTCAGATATGTTGGCTCAAGCCTTTAATTCCAGTGCTGGGGAGGCAGAAGCAGGAGAATCTCCAAGGCCAGTCTGGTCTACATAGTGAGCTTGAGCCCAGCCAGAAACAACATAACAAAACCTTTTCTCAAATACTAATACTATTAAATAAATAAGTAAAATATTTCTACAAATTGTGCAAATACTATGAACAAGTAATTCATAGATGAGGAATTCCAGATAAGAAGTCTACCTGTGGAAAACACTTCCTGGAAATCAGGAAAAATCAAAGAAAATAAAAATATCTTATTTCAGTTAAAAACTACAGTGTTGATAATGCCCACTCTTTAAAGGAGTGTGCAGAAGTGAGAGGCCTGATCCACTCTTATGAGTGTAAATTGTTGGGTGGGGGATTGTGCCGACAACATGTGAGACTCTGGGTTCAACCCCCAGTACTGCTGGACAAACAAACAAAACAGTATAAGGTGCCTAAGAGTATTCATTTAGACTAAATGTGCCTTTACCCTTTTATCAGGAATTATACTGTAATTGCTTTTCAGCCTTTTGGCTAAGATCAAGTAAAGAATTACATTCTAAGTCGTTCCCTATACTTGCAGGAAAACACAGACAGGGATGCTCTTTGTTATTATATTTCTAGTAGTGAAACATAAGTAGTCCAAATGTCCAAGACAGGGGAAGAATTAAACATCTATGCAAATGTGTGCATGCATATGTAAATACACAATATGCATATGCAAGAGAATATTATTTAGCAGTTAAAATGAGTTAACTGCCAGGGAAATTACTTGAAATAACTTCAACTCCTATTTTTAAGTGAAAAGCAAGTCACACATATCATACATACCATATTTTGCCATTTATGTTAAAAAAGCATCACACATTTCTATTTGTATTTATATGTAAAATGCATGTACAGCTGTCTGGAAGGACCTGTGCCATTCCCTGTAAACCAGTAGGAAAGGACTTGGACAGGTGCAGGGGAGACTTTGGGATTTACTTCTACCACAGGGATCTTTCAAATGAATCTCTACATCTTCTGTGGGGTTAGATCCAGTTTGCTCATTAGGCCTGGGCTGAGGGACATGGGGGATGCGCATCCTGGTTCACCCGCCTTTGATTCTCCCACCTCAGATGAAGACAGTATATAGAGTCCAGTTTCTGGCCAGGGGTCCCCTGAAAACCTGGGCCATGCTGTGGACTCCCAACTGCCTACTTTGGAGGCAGAAGATTTTAGAGTCTGAGTTGTGCCTCAAGTTCTTGCTAGCTGTGATAACTGGTCAAATGAACACCCCTAAGCATTGGTGTTTCCATCTGTAAAGACTGCTAACACTTATCTTGCCCAGTTTCTCTAAAGTAAATGGATATTGAAATTCCTGGGAATTGCTGGATGGTGGTGGTGTATGCCTGCAATCCCAGCACTCGGGAGGCAGAGGTAGGCAGATCTCTGTGAGTTCGAGGCCAGCCTAGTTTACAGAGCAAGTTTCAAAACAGGCAGGGCTATGCAGAAAAATCCTGTCTTGAAAAATCAAAAAATAAAAATAGAATAAAATTCCTGGGTCTTAGGCGGGGTGGGGGAGGGGCTCAATGGATAAAGCACTTGCCACACAATCATGATGACCTGAGTCTGAGTCCCTGAAACCCACATAAACCCAGGTGCTATAAACCCAGCACTCCTTCAGTGAGATGGGAGGAAGGGTCTAGAGAATCCCCCAAGCCAGCCAGCCTGGCTTCTGCATCAGTGAACAAAAGCCTGGGTATGAAACACGGTAGAAGGCAAGGACTCACACCCAAGTCTCACCTTTGACTCCCATAACTGCAGGTTTAGGGGTGTCTATTCTTCCCAGACAGCCTAGGGGCTCCCCTGCAATATGTGAAAAGCAGAACGGTTCCCTGTTCTTCCTCTACTCCCACGTTCCCATCCTCTGATGGGTATTTCTCACTAACTAAAGAAGAAATCCAGTTTCATCCCCTTAAGTCTTTGTCTTTCTGGTCCTCCATCTCATACTTGTTAGCACAGGCTACCTCTGTCTCAGGGAGGCTTCAGTTTCCAGGGGCACAGCCTGCCAAGACTAGCCTGGCATCTAGGAAACACCCACTGAATCAGACATTTAGGGGTGCTTCTCCCCTCTCCTTTTTGGGGCTGGATCTCTCTTTACAGATTATCTATGAAGAGCTAAGTACCCCGGTGTGCTTTCCTCTTCTACCATCCACCCCTGAAAGCAGGGCGGAAGGGAGGGAGCGGCGAACCTCCTGTGCCTGCTCCCTGTCTGCTGGACAGCAGGGCCACCATTGCCAGTCTTGGGACATGCAGTTGTGATGGGAAACCCAGAAGCAGTATCCTGGGCAAATGCTCTCCCGCCACTCTCTGCTCCATTTATCAGGCTGCCGCCAAGAGCACGTCCATCACCAGGGAGCCCAGTGCATCTCTCTTTCACGGCTTGGGATTGAGGAAAACAAGAAGCACAGGAATACTGAATACAAGTTCCCCACATCTTCTCTGTCCCTCCCTGCTCCCTAGGAGGCTCCAAAACCACATGCCCAGCAGTGTGTGCAAACAGGCAGGCATCACCCTCCAGGAGCCACCTGCCGCGTCTGAAGATTGCTCTGAAGTTATGCTCTGCAGCCCCTGCCTGCCTGGGGCCCAAGAAACCTGGATCTTCCCTGCCTTGTTTCTAAAGATATCTGAGAAAAAAAGGATGCAGTCACCTTCCTTGACCTTTAGGACCAGCCCAAACCTCTTGGCTGCATCTCCTCACTCAGGGCACTGCTCCCTTGCACTTCCACTGGCTCCGTGGAAGACCATCAGTTACAGGACCAACTGCGTTTTCTTTTGCATGCCTGGTGTCCCTGCCACACTGTACCACTTGCATCTAAAATCTCTGCACTTGGCACAGTATGGTCACATATTAGACATGCATGGGTGGAAAGATGAATGGACCGATGAACAGAAAGTCTCCTTCCAGTGCTCATAACCCCTCAAAATTCCTAATCCCCAGGGCTGTGATATTTGGAGGTGGGGCCTTCTGTATATCTGGAGATGACCAGAATCACGAGAGGAGTGGATTTATGATTCAGAGGGACCCCTCAGGCCTTCCTCTGTATGCTGATGTAGTGAGAAGATAGCTGGATATTAAGCCTGGAAGCAGACTTTCCCCAGACAGTCTATTGGCATCTAGATGGTGGACTTGCCAGCCTGCAGAACCAGGATTTATTAATCATGGTGGTTTCTAATTCCCCAGGCTCCACTGTTCTTCTACAGAAGCCCAGGCAAACCAAGACCTCTTCCGTGTTCATCCTGCCTAGTTCTAAGAAGTCAGAGCTCAGAATCCCTCCTGCTTCCAAGAGTTCAGCCATTGTAACCCTGCCGGCCTGTGGGTTATTTATTGCCGAGTGTCTTCATAGCCATCCATGAGTTTAAAAGACTCCTCTTTCAGAGACATCTGAGAGCAGAATGAAAATTTCAAACCAATTTGCACAATTTCAGTTTCTCTTTCTCTACCCCATCTTTCTTGGAGACTTGGGCAGGCACTCTGCCACAGACAGCTCTCAGAATGTAGCTTGCAGAGACTACTGAGTGCAATCATGAGTCTATGACCCTTGAGCCGCCACAGAACAAGGGTCAGGTAATCACCATGGTGGTTTATGGAGACCTGTGCAATGGTCTACATGCAGAGACCTGTTCCCCTCCCTCGCCACATGCACAGCCTGAGCTCACTGAGATGATGTGTATGGTGGGCACATGTACTGGGCTCTCAAGGGGCCCAAGACCATTTCCAAGAATCTCTTACTACTTGTTTCTCCCAAGCATATACTCATTTCTCATAAAAGCAGGCAAATGGGGGCCCCTGCCACCAATCCCTTGAGGGTTCCTTATTCTCATTTCAAAACAGTGTGCCAGATGGACATGCTCAGGATTCTCTGAAATCAACCTTCATAGCAGTCCCTAGGCTGGTGGGACAGAACGTGGTTAAGGGCCACCTTGGGTCCACCAGAATAAGAACAGAAGGAGGTAAAGCTCTCAGACAGAGGCAATCTATTGGTGAGCCACAATGGCCAGAGACAGCAGCAGCCTGAGGCTGGAAGTGAGAGAGACATTAGGGCTCTACCCTTTCAGAGGACAAAAGCCATGAGGTTGAGCATTGTTTACCAATTACAGCTTCCTAGGGACTTCTACTACCATCCAACTCTCACTTCTAATCAAATGCCTTCTATCTTTCTTGGCCAACTTCACTGACCTCTGCCCTTTCGGTGAACACATTTCTCTTTTAGTGACTAGCCAGCCTGTTGTGAACTGTGAGCCCCCAACACCCCACACCCATCCCTCATCTTTCTCCCCTTTACCCTCCATCCCAGAGCCTCTGTGATGACAAAAGAATACTGAAAACAGGAGTGGCCCAGAAGGAGTTAAATTCACCCAGGAAATAAATATTGTGAATTCTCAATTTCTGTGGCCCATTTGAGGAATAAGCTGTGATTAAAGGACAGATAATTTATTTTGGCTTTTGAAGGAGTTGGGGGTCTTTCCAAACGCAAATGGAAAGGCAATCGCATGTCTGGAATTCTGGACATTGAGAATAAAAATTTTAATGAACATTCAAAGTAAAATAAATAATGAAAGAAAAAAGTCACAACTCAAAGACCAATCTTCCAAGGGTCCGTCCCTTTGCCTGATCCGACCACAGCATGCTGGGAGGAGACCCCAGGCGAAGACTGCTGAAAAAGGAACAGCCTAATAACTGTGCTCTCTCTCGCTCTCAATTCTCTTGCATCTGACTTATCTTCTAATGAGGGTGGAAATGTGCTGCATCGTGATTAGACAGATATAAGAAGGCCCCTTCCCTGCCACACTGAACTGAGTTAGGCAGCACATAGGGGAATGTGGCACAGAGGCCATCTCCTCAGGAGTTCTGTGGTACCCTCCCTCTTTTTCTGGAAGCACACAGGTAGCACACACACACACGTAATCAGCCAGTAGGACTGTATTTTCCCATTACACATACACACACACACGTAATCAGCCAGTAGGACTGTATTTCCCCATTACACACACACACACACACACACACACACACACACACACACACCGTTCCCTCTACTGATCCTTTCCTGGTCTTTGAGGAACCTCTTAGGGAAGTCTCATCACTGTGGGAGTTATTCTCACATTTATAAATTAGAACTGGTGATAGAACTGAGTGACAGAACATTCAGAAGACACAAGACCCCAGGGTCCATTCCTAGGGTACACAAGCCACACACAAAACATAGAACAGAATAAACCACCCCCGAAGCCTCTGACTCTTGTCTCATACAACCCGGGACCTGCTCAGACTGTCCCCTTGAGGAGCCTGGTGAACGGTGACACTGTCCCTTGGTCCATTCTTCCTATGCTTCCTCCTCCCTGACTCATCGGCTTCTGTGTGGACCTCCTCTAAGGTCTGATAGGGTGAAGGTGGGGGAAAGGGAAGAGGACAGGGAAGGTGTTACCGGGAGACCAGCAACGCAGGCATAGGAGGGTTCTCGCTCCAGGAGTTCCCTTGGTGTGAGCAAGGCTACTCTCAACCCTGGCCCCTTTAGGCTGCCTGCACAGGATGCACCTCCCTTCAGTCCTGGTGTGGAGCCTTCAGCACTGCTGGCTTTCACTGAAGGTCTACATTGTCCCTGAATGAAACCAGGACCCTTCTTGCTATCTAAGGCCACCTGCCTCTCTCTGGCTAGAGCTCCCAGCCTCTGTCAAACTTTCTAAGAGTTTTTCTTTTTTCTCAGAAAGTCCTTTTCTCAGAAAGTAGCCTCCACCTGACTGCAGACACTTCAGAGGGACCCACCCAAGGCATTTTCCATCTCTTGGTGCCTGCTGATGCCCTTGAGGGGGAGACCACTATAGTGTCAGTGTCACCTACTTCTCTTTAATCTACAACACAGTTTTAGGTTGTTTTGCCCAGTCCTGATAAGGCCGAAGATGCTAGACAAGCCGAGGGTAATGTTGCAGACCTATAATTCAGCACTAGGGAGGTGGAAGTAGGAGGATCCTGAGTTCAAGGCCAGCCATAGCTACATAGGAATCAGAGGCCTTCACAGGCACTAAATTGTAATTTTAAAAACCTGGCTATACATGGGGACCATGAGAGAGGGCTGAAAGGGAGGGGAGAAGAGAAAAATGTATAGTTCAATAAAATCAATTTTTAAAAAGGGGGGAAAAAACCTGACTATAGTCCTACAACTGTAGCCCGAGTGCTGGAGAGGAAGAGAGAAGTGGATCCCTGAGACTCCTCAGCCAACCAGCCTAGCCTAAGCTCTCACCAGTGAGAGCTCTCACCTCAAAAAACAAAAACAAAAAACCAAGATGAATAATCAGGTGGATATCTCCTATTGAACATCCCGACGCTGACCTCTGACCTCCACACACGTGTACATACACACGCATACGCACCCCACACACGCCTCTACACAAACAACATTTGCAACCGGATCTCTGCACACAGGAAGCAAACCTCCTAGCCCCAGAGGAGGCTTCCTGTCTGTTTGAAGGAAACTGGCTCTAGCCTTCAGTCCTTGACACCCAAGCCATTTCCACACCAACCTTTTCCTCGAAATACTGAAATACTGCGAGGGGAAGTTAGTCTAACTCCAGGCTCTTTGCATTCTGTTTAGAGACAGATAAAAACGCGCTCATTATCCCATCTGGGGCCACTCGCACAGGAGAAAAGTGCCTCTGTATTAGGCGAGGCAATCCACCCAAACCTTTCTAGTTCTATTTAAAAGTGTGAAGGTAATTTACCAGGCTGCTCCTGTCAGCGTTTGAAAAGCAGAAAGCCTTCTTTTATCTTGTTTTATTTACAGGTGAAAGCCCGGAAGAGGCAAGAAACTTGCAGAGCAAAGGACTAGGATGAGCCCTGGGGAGACAAAGCAGCCACCAGACACTATCTAGCTCGTTAAATACAGGCAGGACGTGGCCACCTGTCCTTGATGGAGGTAGGCAGTCCTGTGGCCCTGTTGTTGGGCCCACCCACTCACTCTGGCAGTCACACTGCCACCTGCTTAACTCTCCAGCTGGGTTTACACTTGCTGCCTTGGGTTCATATGGAAAGCAGGGAGCAATAAGGGTGGGGGGTGCGAGGGGGCGGGGCATGCGCTTTGGAAATGACAAGCAAGTGGGAGGGGTGACTAAAAGGACCTTCTGTTTTCAAGAAATGGACTAAGGGCATTCTGACACTACTTTCTTTTCTGGACATTTCGATGACGTGACCCTCCTTTCTGAGGTGGCTTCTGTGTTGTGTCTCCACTCAGATGCTTTGACTGGTCTTTTGGAAACTCTCCCTGTTCCCCAACACAATGCGGCCTTTATCATCTTTATCGCTGTTGGCACTGAGAGGACATGGAGAGAGATAGAGGGCCGCTGGCTGGTACAAACAGCAGACCAGGGTCCAATAGGACATCAGCTGTGGCATGGGATGCACTTGGTGCTTCCTGGGTGAAGGGCCTATCTCCTGCCTGTAGGGTGGTCAGGTTCAGCCACACAGCTGGGAACAGCCGTGCTGGGAAGTTATTTTACCAAGCTGACAGAGAAGACAAGTAGAAAAAACAGTTCACCCACCAGGAAGGCCCACAACACAAGCAGGAAGTAAAATTATCCCCCTGTGTGCTATGGTGGGGATGGCTGATCCCAGCAGCAACTCACGGAGGCTGAATCTCCTGGAGGGAAGCCTTTTCACTTGGTCTCAGGTCACTGGCGGTGGGAATGGTGGGACCCAGCTCCGTCCAGCCTTTGTCTTGATGCTGCTCAACCACCATGAGCTCCCACCACAACCAACTGGGCCACCCTAGGTCCAAAGTGACAAGTTGAAGTGACCAGAGACAGACATCTTTGTAACTGTGAGCTGAAATAAATCTTTCCTACTTAAAATGATTGTCTTGGGTATTTGTCATAGCAACAAAAAGTTGACTGGCACCAAGATAATGTTTCAAGAGAGATCTGGATAGAGGCAGGTTGGTGGCTCTGAGGTGCCATCCTGTGCTACGCCTAGGTCCCTGTGGTAGTTTGAATGTAATTGGCCCCTATAATCGCCTAGGGAGTGGCTCTATTAGGAGGTGTGGCTTTACTGGAGTAGATATGGCCTTGTTGGAGGAAATGTATCACTGTGGGGGTGGGCTTTATGATTTTCTATGCTCAGGATACCACCCAGTGTCTCAGTCAACTTCCTGTTGCCTGCAAGACGTAGGATTCTCAGATACTACTTCAGCACAATGTCTACCTGCCTACCACCATATTTCCAACCACGATGAAAATGGACTGAACCTCTCTGAAACTATAACAAAGCCACGCCAATAAAATGTTCACTTTATATGAGTTGCTGTGGTCATGGTGTCTCTTCATAGTAATAATATCCTAAAAAAAAATCTAATCCCCATTTGGGGGTTTCCATACATTCAGCCTTCCTCTTCATCACTCTGGTGACCCTATCTGGTCACAGTGACTCAGTCAGTCCTTGTGAGCATTGTCCTAGTAAGAACCTTAAGCAGATTCCAGGGAACTCCACAGGAAGGAAGCTGCACCAAAAGCATCCTTTAGGATATAAACTGAAGACTACAGTCACCGGGAGAGTTAGAGGTAGACTCTGATGGGGTCATAGGCATTGAGACCCTCATCTTATAGTCTCTTTTCTTGTGAGTATCAGCAGTGAGTTTGGATTTATCTCTCCCACCATCCCCTTTGGTCCTTTTCACTATGTAGCCCAGCCCTGAGCTCCTGGTTCTCCTGCATTTGTCTCTTAAGTTTTGAGTAGCACAGTCTATATGGCTCAGCCCTGCTTTCAGGGTCCTTGGCCATCGGGAGACCGGCTTTCCTTTACCTATCTGCCCTGCACTCCAACCCTTAACTCCAGACTCTAACTGCAGGGGGCAGTCTCCACTTCCCTGAATGCCTTCTCTTTCCACTCCACCTGTCTGGCATGGTGACTCCCCAGGCTAGGTGGAAGGCAGGTTACCTTTGGGAAACACTTTCTGTGTGTGCACACGCTTGCATGCACACGAGGGGTATGAAGTGGGTGTGGGTGTGTGTGCAGGTGTGTGTCTGTGCACACACGTAGTAGAGGCCAGAGGAGGATATTTGACGTCTTGATCCTTTACTCTCCACCATATAGTCTTGAGACAAACTCACTAAACCTGGAACCAGACTGGCAGGCAGCAAGCCCCAGCAATCCTCCTGTCTCTGTCCCTTAGGACACTTGAGAAACAGTTGCACTCACTGGGCCACACTCAACTTTTAACGTGGGTACTGGGGATTTGAACTTAGAATCTCACACTTGTGCAGCAAGTGCTCTTGCCAGTGGAGCCACCCTCCCCCCTCCAAGAGAAATACTTTTGCTACCTGTGATCCTTGGGGAAGATTATGGTAGGTTTCACCTTTCTGGAGTGGGCTCTGGAACCCAGAGCTGCTGGGTGGCTTGCTGAGCTACAGCTAATGATGGTTCTTGTGTCTTCTAAATTCCAAGCCCAGAGCTCTTTCCCCTCTGTGGGGGTTCCGAACTCTTAACTTCCCAGGATCCCTTTTATTGTTTTTCCTTCCACAGCCCCTGGGGACTCCTATGATTTCATCCACAGCCAATCTTAGCTCCCACTAGCGTGAGCTAACCACTGGTAACATGCTGCTGAGCTGACACGATCCTGGTTTAAAAGCAGAGAAAGACGCTGCTTTAGTTCGGCTGTGTAGCCTGGGCGTAGATGACAGCACAATTTCCTCAGGGCTATTTCAGACATTGTCAGAAGCCCTCAGAGCCTTATTACTGCCTTCCCTAGGGGTCCAAACACCTGACACCGTTAGCTACTGTACTCTTTCTGCAGTGGCCACAATTTTCAGGAGGAAATCAGGACTCATGGTGTGAGAACTATGAGCACACGTGGGGGAGGGGACAGGCTGGACAGCATCCACGCTGCTTTCAGACACCTGAGGCACATGATGCTCTGGTCTGATCTGAAATGTTCCCCTCCAGGTCCCCAGCATGGCACTCCTAAGCAGTGGTGTAGTTTTTAAGGGGTGGGGCTTAATGGGAGGCTTGGGGTCACTGAGATGTGCTCTTCAGAGGGATTATGGGATGTTGGTCTCTTCCCTTTCATCAGAGTCCCAGCTATAAGGTGAAGTAGTCTCCACTGCCTATGCCCCTGCTATGACATGCTGCAAAACCCACCCAGACCCAAAGCACCTAAACCAATAGACCATGATATTAAACTCTGAAACCGTGAGCCAAAGTAATCATTTCTTCTTCCTGCCATGACAAACCCTTAAAACAAGGACCATTCGTGAACTCACCTATTCACCATTTAGTAGGCACCTGCTATGTGCTGTGGCAGTTGCTAGTGGCACAATGAAGAGTGGAGTCTGGCTCATTCATAGACTGACCTGTTTATGAATTATCTTCCTATGCTGTATAGAACCAGAGGAGGAGGGAAAGTCTGGGACATTCTGAAAGGCCATCAGAGAAAGTGACATCTGAATTCAATTTGGGGGAATAAGCAAAAATTGCCCACAGGTAAGGACATAAGTAAAGAGGTAAGAACATTAATAAAGTCTCAGGGATATCAAATAATAAACACTTCAGAGGCATCAGCGGCTTTGGGAATATAGGATCGAGACAGAGGTGAAGAAAGCTGCTGACAGGATTGAGGGACAGGAGTTGGGTGTGAAAGGTCACAGATGGCAAGAGTCCCCATGAACCCCTCCCTGCTTCAATTATGCGCAGCATCTTGACTGGTCTTGGCATGTGCATTCATGTGTATGCAGGTGCATGTGTGCCTGTGTGGAGGCCAGAGGAAAACTTTAAGCATCATTTCCCAGGATCTGGCCATCTTGTTTGTTGAGATAAAGTCTCTCATTGGCTTTGAGTTTGCTGATTAGATCAGGCTAGCTCACCAGTGAGCACCAAGGATCTGCCCTTCTCCCTTTAGTCTGGGATCACAGGTATGCCTCACCACATCTGGATTGTGAGATCTGGGGATCAAAATAAGGTCCTGGTACTTGCAAGGGAAGCAGTTTGCTGATTGGACCCATCTTCCTAGGCTCCTCCCACCCCCATGTGTATTCAGTTGTGTGCAGAGCCCAGTGTTGAACAAGTGTCCCAGGCGCTCATTCCTGCCCCCAATCACTTTCTGTGCTATTCTTCCTTTACCTCTGGGATTCCTGACACCCGTTAATCCATTCGTTTAATCCATTCCTTCCTTCCTTCCTAACACAAGACAAAAGTGACCCCTGCCCTCAGGTAGTTTTTTCAGCCTAAACAAGAAGACAAGCGTACATCTAGTATTCAACTGTGTAAACAACAGCTTCCAAATGTCAAATGTAAATTATAAATACTAAAGAGGTGAGCTGTGCACTGGTGACTGTGGCAGAAGTGGGAAGGCTTCTGGAAGAAGCGAAAGCAAAGCTGGGAATGGCTGAACAAGCAGAGGCAACTGTAGCATTGGCTGTTTTTATATTGCTGTGATAAAGTACCAGGTAGAAACATGCTGTGGGAGAGCTGTGGTCAGCGTGCCTTGGTCCTGGGAACCTGACTGTGGTGAGCAGGAAATAAAGGACAGACAGACAGACACAGGTGCAGAGAAGCTGGGAGTGGCTTGTGCTCACCCTGATGGAGAGCACTAATTATTACAAAAACAACCAGGAACCTCAGCCCTGTTTGTTATGTAAGGCAGAGGAAGGAGGAGTTAACTAGTTAGAGGTCTCTGAGGGAAGCAATCCCAGGCTATAGTCATCCAGGAGGAGGCTCCTGCTGTTCGCACTGCCAACATTGGCACACTGACCAGAGGAGGGTTTTACCAGTCCTCACGCCTCTGACGTATTGGTCCTTGTCAATAATTCACATTCACCGAAGACCTCATAGGCTTTTTACCTGCTCACTCAGGGCTTCCTTAGTTCCCTACATGGGGGCAATAGTTTAATTTGGCCCATGGCTTCAGAGGATCTCTGTTCATTACAGCAGGAGGGGCATAGCCAAACTCATGGAGCAGAGCCTGTGGTGGAGACTCTTACATCATGGAGAAGCAGCAACAGAGAGAGAGTGGTGCAGAGCCAGGGGCTGGGCTATCATCTTTCAAGACCCACTCCTTTGACTCCCTCACCAGCCAAGCCCTCCAACAGGTTCCACAACCTCCCAGAATAGCTGAAGTGCTGAAAACATGAGTCCCCAGGAAAGTTCCAGCTCCAGCTAGCATACTTGTTTGGGGTGCTTTCGATGCCCATAATCTGTTTGTCTATCCCCTTTCCTTTTGGCCTTTGCTTCCTACTAGGTTCTCAGTTTTATTCAATCCAGACTTTTCCAACTTCCCCAGCCTGGGCTAAGACAACCCTTCCTCCTGACCCACCCGCCACCTTCTGCACCCCAAGGGTAGAGTGACCCTAGGGTAAAGGGCACTGGAGGACTTTTAGCAAGACTGCAGTGTCCAACGCCAAGTCTGCCCTACACGCCTTACTGGATCTCCAGGTGCACTCTAGTGGGGTTGATTCTCACCCCTTACCTACCATAGTCAGACTTCTTTGTGGTCCCGTACTACTCACTGGCTGACTGCTGGCCCTTCTTCACCAGTTCTATCCACACTCTTGCTCAACTAGAAACCCTAGCCCAGTGGATCTCAACCTTTCTGACGCTGTGACCCTTTAACACAGTACCTCATGTTGTGGTGACCCCAACCATAAAATTACTTTTGCTGTAACTTTATAGCTATAATATGTACTATAATCTTGCTATTCTAATGTAATTGCCTGTATTTTTCAATGGCCTTAGGTGACCCCTGTGAAAGTGTTGTTCTACCCCAAGGAGTCGCGGTCCACAGGTTGAGAACCTCTGTAGAGGCAGAAGCACTTGGGACTACTGAGTTGCAGACAGAAAGAAGGAGGACCAAGTCTCTGACTCAAAAGTCAGTGAGCTGGAGACTAGCCTAGACACAGGAGGCGGGATCAAATAGGATTGGTGGTGAAATAGCTCAGGGAGGCAAAGTTCATGCGCTTGAGAGTGGAGGCAGGATAAAATGTCAAGGTCGGCCTGGGCTATAAAAGATCATGTCACAAACAATGACAAGAAAGCCAAGAATGTAATGACAGTGAACATCCAGGAGCAGGCAGCCGAGAAGGACAAGTGGGCCTGGGTCTCAGCTGCGTGCTTGAAGTGGAACTCGGCATCGTCAGCACAATGCCGGCATCTCTCACAATTATACAGTGGGTACATATTCCATTGTCTAGGAAAACAACCCGATCCAGCCAGCAACAGCTGGACAAAGTCACCGGGTTGACACTGGCCAGTCCAAGTGGGTCCTGGAGGAAGGGAAACTTAAAAAGAATGTTGAAGAGTGCAGGGCTCTAGAAAAGACCTTCTAGTCCAGAAAATGGGTATTAAGAGCCTTAGAGAGACACAGAGGAGGAGTATAGGGAGCCATGCTTAATGAGAGACACCAAGACACAGAAGAGCATCCAGTGCAGACGATAAGGATGTGAGCAAGGAAGGAAAGATACCGAGTTCACAGCTGGCAGCTACCAACTGAATGTATGACTTGGGCAAGTGACTTGGTGTCTCGGTGCCTCTGTTTCCTCTTTTATAAAACACAGATGCTGATGCAGGGGAAGTCTTTGGCAGTGTCACTTCCAAGTACCTGCTACATGACTCCTAAGTCAGTGAAGATATCCAAACAGACAGACAGCTAGAGCTAGGTATACAAGCAGTATTTATCACTTGAAATATTTCCCACTTTAGTAGAAAATGCAACTTCGCCACTTTTGCCTCTGAAGCAAGAAACTGATGCAGTTCCTCACTCCTGAAGTCTCCATCCTCAAATGTGGGTCATCCAGGTGGCTGCTTAGTCTGTAGGAACGGAGGGGCTGACAAGGAGTTCCAAGTGCGATGTATATCAACTGCCACCTTCTCTGCAAGCCTTTGGCTCAAAGAAATACAGTAATAAAGGGATTGGATATCCAACAGGAAGACATGGGGATCTTGGCCAACCTCTCCTCCTTCCCCACCTCCCTTTGATCCCATGGCAGCTGCTGGTTTTCCCTTCAGTGTTTATTTTTCTCTCTTTCCAGTAATAGAACTTTCATAAGCATGTATAATCACCAGAGAGCAAGATCCGCCTAACCCATCCGCATCCCTTGCAGCTAGGTGTGTCCACGGAACCAAGTTGTGACCGAGGGCATGCAAGCAGATATGCATAGCAGGCTTCCTGGCTGTTGAAAGCTTTGTCCTTCCTTACTTGTCCCTTCCTTCCAGAAGCCATGTGAAACAAGGACACCTTAACTTTCAGGTCAGAGATTTCAGAAATGAGTGATATGACCAGTTTCCTGTCTCAGAGGCAAACATGACCAAACTGTTTCCTGGTGATGGTAGTAGCCATCTTGAGCACTGAGGACAGAGGTACCATGGGGATTTCGGAATAGTTGACTGCCAAAACTATGGATCCCTGAGGAGTGTGTGGGCCATCGCTTCCCTCTTCAACATTCCCTGCAGCTTCCAGATGTTCATGTGAGAGCAGTGTAAACTCCCATCTATAGAAGCCACTGCTATTTTGGGTACTTCTGCTGAATCCTTTCCTAAATACAGCCCCCAGGCAGCCCACGTTCCCAGTTACTTTGTAGAACTATCTCAATTGCTACTAATTTAAACCAAGTGAATGAGAGAAGTTCTACTGCTTCTGACCCCAGTCTCCATCTGGCCAGAAATTCCACCAGAATCATAATAACAACCTGTGTTTATGGAGTGCTGTCTTCAAGAGTGAGCTCATCAGAGTCTCATAGAAGCTCTGTGATGGAGCCAGGGCTGCTAGCTTCATGCACTCCATTTCAAAGATAAAGAAGCTTGGGGGAAGGGGTATAGTAATCTTGCAAACATTACACAGGTGCAGAGGCAGAGAGCTGCAGCTTAGGGCTCTTAACAGGACACGGGGCTGCCAACCTGCAGATGGTCCTGGAGCAAGAAAGGGAGAAGGTAGGACGGGCCGAGGGCCCAGGTTTTTAAAAACAGGTGTGTTTTTAATTACTTTATATATGCTACTATGTTTTTATTGTGACAGAAATCCCCACACGTGGCACGAGATGTATTGTCTTAATTTTTTTTAGTACACAACTCATTGCCAATGGTAAGCACAATGGTATGCAGTGGGCCTCTAGAATTTGAACCTTGTATGACAAAGTCTAAATCCATTGAACAGCTCCCTCCTCCCTGAGCCCTTGGAACCCACCATCCCCTCCATCTCCATCTCCAGTTTGACTACTGTAGATACTTCCTCTAAGTGGGGCCATGCAGTGCTTGTCCTTCGGTGACTGGCTTGTTTCACTTACCATAGTGTTCTCAAAGTCCATCCATGTTTTCCCATAGGACAGGACTTCCTCCCGTGTTAAGGCAGAATAATAGTTCATTTCAGCATCCCCGAGAACCAGGATGTGGACGATACCCACACTCCCATCAGTGTAAAAATGGACAGAAAGCTTGTGATATACATGTATCCTGAGGAGCTGTTGAAGCCTGCCCCGGTGGCATGTCCCACTTGGCATTCCTCCTGTGGGTTCCCCTTGGCAGACAGACTCCTGAGATGGCTCAAAGTTTCTTCCGGGTTCATCGAAGTGTTTGGCATTTATAGCAGGTACCCTGCGAGTTGTTACTGGGGAACAACACTCCGAGCAGGCTGCAGAGTGAGAATATCATTTCTAACACAAGTCAGAAAGCAGCGAATGACAGTGAAGAGGAAAAGATGAAGTTCAGAGCAATCTGACTCGGTCAATTCTTTTGTCCAGCCTGTGCCAAGCTCGCTACAAGGGCCTGAGAGCATGGGGGCAGTGTGCTCCTTATGCCTTCTGGATTTTATTTAACTCTGTTAAATTCCCAAGAGTCACCAGGTCCCAGGAGAGTAACTTCAATGCCTGAGAGATACCTGGACATGTGAAAATGGGGGACAGAGTAGGAAATACAAAAGTAAACCATGTATCAAGAGGAAGGAGGTAAGGAAAAAATGTCTAAGTCCTGGCAACACAACACCAACAACACGCCAAGTGCCCACAGACAGTTCAGCTATAGTACATGTGACCAGAGCCCTGGAAATGGGGGCTGTATTGGGGTGGTCAAAGAGGGCTTCATGGAGGAGGCAAGAGTTCAACTGGGAACCGCAGAGGGAAGAGGGTCTTGAAGAGATGGAGAAGAGAGGCTCATAATATTATGAATAAAGCTGAAATGCAGAAAGGAGAAGACCCAGCTGGCCTGAGCAAGGGTTTTAGGCTAGAGAGTCAATACCCGGCCCAGTCATTTGAGCTTGAACACCAGGCCAGGAATCTTGGTAACAATAATAATAACTCCCTATGTGGCGGGAGCCGCTGGAAATGGATTTGTTTCAGAAGGAATGTCATCGGGATAGTGTCTGTGCTTCAAAGAAGCCTCTGAAAGGATGAGTAGACTGGGCTGAAGAAGCACAATAAATGACAGCCTTGGGAAGGGATAGCTGGGTGGGTGGGGGTCCTCAAGTGGCTGCTAGTAGGGCTGGGTATGGGAGACAGCAGGAAGGACAGATCCACAGGCCTCAGGATATTTCCATTAAAGGGGATGTCACTGTTGACCAGAGAGCTTCCAGGGGAGGATGCTGAGGGACAGAATCCTCCAAAGCTTGCCTTTCAATAGTTGGAAGTGCCCACCTAGCAGGAATCACAGGAGGGCATCTCTGGAGCCACTGTGTTCTCCACGGGACTCCACCTGCGTGTGTGCCAGGTGCATCAAGTAAATCCCTACAGGGCTCCTGCAGCAGAGTTCGAACTCACCTAGGGTTCTCACCACCTCAAAGGCCCCAGGGAGTCAGAAAGGAGTAGAGCCTTTTAGGCACGTCCAAGAGAGACACCAACCTCCTCCCTCAAAATGACACCTCATTGCTCCCACCTACCCATCTGCCTCCTGACTCCACCCTAGGGGTGTTCAACTTGGCAAGGTCCAAGTTCAGGCTCAAGAAGGTGAGGTGCACACAGCCTGAAAGGCTCTACCCAGAGTGGTGGCCTATCCATTCGTTTCTTCCAGTAGTCGACACTGGGAGCCCTAAGGAGGGGTCTCCTGTGATGGATGATGTTTCCAGAGCTTATTAACTGAGCTAGACTGGGCCTCTTCCAGTTGATCTATGATCCAGGGACAGTTTTAAAGTATGTGGCTTTCCAGACCTGCATTATCGAAAAGAGTTAAAATTGAAGTCGTCACTCAAACCACTGCCATCTGTCACGAGCAACCGCCTATGCCAAGTCAGGGCAAGACGGGATGGTAGGCAATGAGACTTACTCCCATGTCACAGCTTGGAACATTAAGAATTTCTGTTGTCCTCCTTGCTGCCTAGGGTATGTACAGTGGATGGTTCATTCCTGCTGGAGACAGAGGTGGAAGCTGGCAAGGTGCAGGGGTGGGCACCTCAAGCCAGCTTTCTGTAAAGCAGATCCTCATCTGAGCATCACTGGGGTGCATGCTGACAGATCATGTGGCATCCATGACGCTGACCTGGTCGGCATTTATTGAGACTCTGTTCTCCACCAGTACCTGGATGTTTTCCCTGAATCCCAGTAACCCAGTCATGTGAGTGCTGGCGAAGGAGGAAGCCAGGGCAGGGAGCTGGGACGAGAGGATGCATGTAGGCCACACTGCAGGAAGACACCGCCAAGGTTTGAAGAAAAGGGTCTAGTTCTTGGAGTCTAGATTCTGGACTACACTGATGAGTGGCCTAGGTTGGGGGTCTGGAATTTATGTATGTGTGAATGTGCACACGCATATGCGCACACGTGTATGCACACAAACACACACACACGAAAAGAGAAGAGAGAGAAGAGCAGGGCAGAGGAGAGGGGAGGGGAGGGGAAGGGAGGAGAGGAGAGGAGAGGAGGAGAGTGACTCCTCTCATGGAACCTTTCCCTCAGTGCCCCCAGAAGGCTCCCACCTCCCAAGCTCAGCTCTTCAGTTCACACACAGCCTCTGGCCCTCTCCTTCCTCTCACTCACCTCTACCACACGTCATCCCTGGCCACAGCTTTAGCTGGCTGTGTATTTTTTAGATTTCTGCCTTCCCTACTGTACTGGCACCTGCCCAGGGAGCAGCAGCACACACAGGGTTCACATCACAGAGCACACTTTGGGTCCAGCTGAACAGAGGCTCCATTGCCATGCCCTGCTCCCTTCTGCCCAGCACGGGGCACTGAGTCAGGAGCAGCAGATGCGTGATAGGAACTGAAGGCCCTGGACCCAGGGTGATCCGTGGGTAACTATCATCGTTAACAACGATCTGCCCATCTTCTCCAGGCCCCAGGGGACAGACCCAAGTAATTACAGGCGTCTGTGTCACTGTGCACACACACACCATCTAGGCTCTCCAGCAGAGGCATGGAATATTAACCAGGGATTAGCGCAGTGGGCTGCTCATCTCCATACCAGGCAAAGACCCCGCGATGAGGGGAGGGGGCGTCAGGGACCCTCATGGAACAAAGACCAGGCTGACCACTGGTCACTGACAGTTTGCGCAGGTCAAGTGACCTTCTGAGACCATTGTCATGATTCCTGACACAGGCTGTGCCCTGGGGTGAGGATTGGACAGCTTTAAACCCTGCATAAACTCCATCATTTGGCAAATCAACATGCTAATACGTGTTTCCTGGTGCTGGAAATTGACCCCCCTCAATCTTAGGTGAAGCTGGTGAGCAAGAACATTTCTGTGTTTTTCCTTAGGTCTATTTTGTCTATTTATGACAATCTGTTTTTACAGCAGCTGTGTTTCCTGGGATGCAGATGTAACTTTGGAACAAGGCAAGGAACCCAGGCCTCCCTTCCCACCCCTAGCCTTCCCTATCCATCCCAGCCCTCCTTACCCACCCCAACCCTCCCCACTCCACCCCCATCTCAGCCTAACCAGGGGAAGGCTGCTCTGGCTCCCCCACCCACTGTATCTCCTGCTGGTGAAGGACCACCCAGGACCACCCAGGATCCCCAGTCTTTGAGGGCAAGCATTCTACCCATCAATGACCTTGTCCTCAGCGTGACAAGAGTCCCATGCCTTGTCCCCCTCCCTCTGTCTTCACCATCCTCCCCCTAGTTCCCTTCTGAGACCATACTCCCCTATTCTCCCTCAGGTCTCTCTGTTCCCTCTCTCTTTCTGCCTCATCTGTTCCCATTCTCTTTCTCACCACTACTCCCAAGCCCTCCTCCCAACTCCCTGCTCAATTTGGTTCAGAGATAACTATTTAGAATGATGAACTGGTTTCGTATTTTTGCTTTTTTAAAGCCCAACCCCAAGCTGTTGATTGAAATCTTTCTTCTAATTAGTTTTACGCTAATTTTCAAAACAAAAATTAAAGAAAACATTGCCAAAAAAGCCAAGTAGAACAAGTAAAAATAAATTATAAATGTTTTAAAAGGAGAGAGAAGGACCAAATCGAATGTTTTTCAAGTCTTTATAGCTTCTTTCAGAGCTTTGTTTCATTTTTTATCTAGTGATTTTACTGTTTAAATGAACATCACAGAGAGCAGATGAGCAAAACGAGGAGCCCACCTACTCACAGTCACCGAGAGCACCTTGAGATTCACCCTTCTAGATTCTTCTCTGGGTATATGTATGCATTTTATGACTTCCCAAAGAAAGTTCCAGAACGTCAGTCTCTTGAGTTATAAAACAGAAACATGAAAGAATTTTAGTCCCTCGAGCTGTAAATTAAGAATGCTAACAGCAACAGAAACCTGGTCGCATTTTTCAAATTATTATATAGTCCTCATCTTCCTGGAGCTTCAGATATTCATAGTAATGAATATTTATTCTAAAATTCATTGTAAATGAATTTACAGCCTTGGAGAGATTGTCAGTTAAGAAACCCGATAACTTTGTTGTTTCTTCCAATCATTGATTCCAAAGCAGCCCTG
>JAQHUG010000003.1:3616971-3684412 GCA_028555095.1 Dicrostonyx torquatus
TGGGAGCAGAGACAGGAACTCAGATGGGAGCAGAGACAGGAACTCAGATGGGAGCAGAGACAGGAACTCAGATGGGAGCAGAGACAGGAACTCAGCAGCAGAGACAGGAACTCAGTTGCCTACTGGTTTGCTCTTGGGCTTAAATTCAGCCGTCCTTCTTAAAGCTCCCAGGACTACCTACCCAGGGGAGGCTCCACCCACAGTGACCTGGGCCCTCTCACCTCAATCAACACTCAAGAAGATGCCTAACAGACAGACCTACAGGCCAATCTGATGAGGAACACTTCCCAAACTGACTTCCCTCTTCCCAGGTGACTGTAATTTGTGTCCAGTTGAGGAACGTTAACCAGCACAATCACAGTCTTTGTCTCAGTCTTGAAGTAGTGAAGTGTCAGTTTGTCTTGTGATAGGGGAGGTCTGGGTGCACGAAGACTCCACCTCAGCTTCTCAGGAGATTCTCTTTTCCCATTCTGGGTCCTTTCAGAATAAAGAGCTGCAGGCATCAGTCTTGCAGATGACACCCACTTCATCTCATGGTAGAAAGAAAACTCACTGCCTCTCTTCCATGCCCAGTCCCTGCAGCACTACCGTTCACAGCGACACACACCTAAACCTTGCCCCCCAACTCCCATGCATTCACAGCAGCACACACCTAAACCTCGCCCCCCCACCCCACCCCACGCATTCACAGCAACACAACCTAAACTTTGCCACCCCACTCCCATGCATTCTTCATAGCAACACACACCTAAACCTTGTCGTCCCCCCCCCCCGTGCATCCTCCCTGCTACTGTGTTCAGCACCTGCCTCCTTATCAACCTTCTTGTTTCTTTGCTTTGCAGCCACACCGACCAATGCATCGTTTTCCTTTGCTCAGGTTTGTCCACACTGCTGTCCTGGTATCCAACTTGTCTCACTAGCCCTGTGCCCTTCCAGAGGGACAGCGGGGCTTCCAGGAAGTTTGTTCTTTGACATTTCCCATCCTCACGTCTGTGTTTCTGGAATCACATGGAGGGTGTCTAGGCCAATGGTCCTGGAAAAGCTCAAGGTCACTGCTGGCCTTGTTTTCAAAAGGGGTTTGGAGAAGGACTGTCTTTACCAATATCTGCAATCACTGTGGATCATTGATGCATAGTTCGGCCTCACAGTAGGGACCGGAGAGGACGATGGTCAGGCTTGATTTGTGGGGTGGAGAATCCTGGTCACGTCCACCGACATATCTCTGCAGCTCAATTTCATTCTCTGAATAGAGGAGAGTTCCCACTGCACAGAGCAGTATGGCTAGACATAGCAAGAGTGGCTCCGGGACTAAGTGTAGCCATTGTGATGGGCGAGGGAGGCTGCTGTCCGGTTGACCTTAGCCTGGCCTGCATTGAGAGGGAGAGAATGGAAGAAGATGAGGATCCCACATGGTACAAATGCAGTTAAGAAAGCCGTGCTTAGGGAATGAATGAACTTTGGCTTCCCGTACCAGACAGAATCCTGACAGAATCCTGGGACTGCTGCTTCTAGTCCCTCCTGGGCCATCAGACAGATCTGAGACCAACCCCCAGGAGGGAAGGACTGATGTGAAGTTGCACATCCAGGTAGAAGCCTATGTGACCACCTAGTCGCAGGCTACGTGCGTTAGCATGAGCGCTGGCAGACACACCAAGGTCAGCAGGACAGGGCACCCACAGCCATCAGCAGTAGAATGGGGGTTCTGTGACAATGCTCCCTAAGTTGCTCTGCCTTCCTAGCCCATGTGCTGGAACTGCTGCCTGACTGAGACACTGTGACTTCAAGATGAGTTCATTTGAAAAGAAAGCTGCTCCCAGCCCCACCCCCACCCGGCTTCCAGCCTGCCTAATGTAGTGCAATGAGCCTATGCCTGGTCTAAAGTCCACTTTCTCCCATAAAGGAGAGAGGGTCAGAGAAGTAACCTTGTCCCCACACAGCGGCTCTGGAGCACAGAGCCTAGGATCTGATGCCACCCAAGAAAGGATGACCCTCCTCCCAGCATTCTGTCTTCCCTGCCTGCACTGTTTATGGCATAGCCCTTGATGCCCGAGCTGTAAATGCACTGAGACCCCCAGAGTCATGCCTAAGGCGCCCCTCTCACACTCAGGCAGCAGGAAGGAATATTCTATGGAACATGGGGCAGGGTGGAGTGGGGATGGGGGACGGACGACCAGACACTAGACAGAGTACATCAGACTTAGACTCCCTGCTTAGAAAATGCCATGCCAATCTTTGGTTCTAGCCAGGAGAGGGAGGGACAGAAGCAGGTCTGGGAGGGGGGGCACAGATGGCACTCTGGAGATCAAGAACAAAGGAATGATCAACACAAAGTGACCCTTGTCTTCCACACCCAGTGACACTCCCAGTGTTGGCCCAGAGAGGATCCAGCCTGGGTACGGAGCTCATCCTGTCTTGTGCTGTCTGTAGGTCAAACAACGGGTTTTGTTTTGCAAACAAGGAGACAAAAGTCCAAGCTGATTAAATGGCTAGCCCAAGGTCACCCAGATGTTCAGTCTTCCTGCTGATTAGTTGTATTTCCCTCTAGTTTCATAAACAATTTGAGGAGATTTGTTCTAAAATACATGCCAGTAATTAAGTACTTTGAACACGCTCCTGCTGTAGATAATCCGGTATTCTCTTTGTGCCTGACATTATCCTGGATTCACAGGTAGATGAAGAAGGACTCCCAGCTTCCATGGGGCTTTGGCCTAGCATCTTGTAAACTTCATGCTAAGTCCTGTGGAGGAAGTTAGGGTCTGGGACTGGTTTGAGAGTCCAGAGTCCAGACTCTACAGAGTTAGCATTTAAACAAGGTGAAGCCTTCAGGGCTCTGAACTGGGGATGTGTTCACTATGCAGAAAGGCCACCAGAATGGCTAGGGGGAGGAAGACTGGGAAGACCTAGCCAGATGAGAGGCAGAAAGGCTGGGCGGAAACCCACCAGGACAGGAGTAAGACTTCAGACCTAGCAGGAAGGGAAGCTGCTGGTGACTTTGAAGGAAGAGTGGCAAGACCCATGGACATGCTGGACCGACCTCTCCTGCTGCCTTAGAGAGAACAGGCCACTGAGAGGCAAGAGTGGAGGTGGCTTTGACAGTGAGGCAGATGAGCTGATGGAGGTGGACCAGGTATGTCCTGGCCCTAGAAAAAAGAAACAAGATAACAATTCCAGGACCCGTAAGCCTTCAAAGACAGAGCAGGGGAGAGAGCGTCTGTGAGGGGAGCTATCTCATCAGACCCTGGACATCAGGGTTAGGAACCCTGGGTGGGGCTGAAACCCCATTGGAAATAAGACATTGTATGGCACCAACTAACTAGGGGCACCCTGGGGACACTTCTTCAGAAACCCAGGTCTCATCCTGAACAGTAATAGCTCCATTTTGCCTGCAGGAAGGCCCCGAAGAGCATGATATAAGCCAAGGAGGACATGTATGCATCACCGCTGCCAACCTGTGCCCATGACAGACATTAATAATCAATTCTGATACTCCTTGGTGAGCACAGATGCTGGCTCAATATGGCTCTGCAGGCAGCTACCTACTTCCAGTCCATTGGTAATGAGAAGTTAACCCACCTTTCATTCCCCATACAGAAAAATAAAACTGAGATTGTTGTCCAAAAGTTTCCAGGTTCAGCCCGCCCAGCTTTCCACTGTGTGGTTGCATTAGTGTCTGTGGTTGACAATTTAGCCTAAATTGTGCTTTTCCATTTGTTAAAGTGAATTGTTATCCAAATGTCACATGTTTGCTATGAGGACTAAATGAGACAGTATATGAAAGCAGTTAGCTAGCTGGCTTCTGAGACAAGTAGACATTCATAAATGTATAAAATAAATAAAATAGCCATAGTCAGTCCCCTTTCCCTTACCCACAAGATGAACACATACACTACGTAATCCTACACAGTCTCAGACACTGTGTGTTCAGATACACACTTACACAGTACACACTCACACACATGCCTCAGCGGATAGAAATATATACCCTAACAGCTGGTGCTGAAGTTGATCTTAGAGAGGGAACAGTCTTTCATTCGAGAAATTACCTTGATAACTCTCTAAGGGTATGAATTCAGAGAAGCCAAGGAAACAAAAAGATAACTGGCCTGTTCTGCATTAAAATGAGACAAAATGAGGGAGGGGACTAAACGATGTAGAGAATCCCAGGAGTGTGGGCAGTGTGTGTGTGCATGTGTGTGTGCATGCGTGTGTGTGTGTGTGTGTGTGCGTGTGTGAGTGTGTGTGTGCGTGCGTATGTGCATGTGTGTGTGCACGTGTAGATGTGGGGGGGCACAGGACACACAGAGGACTTAGGAATGAGCACTTCAAGCAAGCAACAGAAAGCTGTTGTATTTTGTGCTGTGTATGAGAAACCTCTCTGTCTTCAAAGAGCCCATACTGCATGATTCATTTATCCAAAAAGCCCAGACACCAACCTATCGCAGCAGTCACTGGTTGCTCAGGCTGGGGGAGGAGGAACCTCCCAGGGTCTTGTGCTTGTCACCGCCTTGACTGAGGTGATGGTCTCACAGGTGCGTGTCTGTGTCTCTATACAGTTGTAAGTCTATCTGTCAAAACTCATCAGTGGGAACACTTCAAACATGTCGCTTTTTGTATGTTAATTATACCTTTAAGAGCTGGTAGGGTGTTTTAAAAAGAGGTTTATATCAATTTGATCCAAATATTTTTATCTCTCCTGTTTTCAGATGAGCTCATCTTCCAACCTTTCTGCAGGTACTGACCCCCTTGTAACACTGCTTTCTATCTCCCCATATTTGGTTAAGCCTAACACAGGGAGCTGCACAGTATGGGTTGTGAGTAGACGTGTGTGTGCGTGCATGCGTGTGTGTGTGTGTGTGTGTGTGTGTGTGTGTGTGTGCGCGCGCGCGCGTGTGTGTAGCCCAGAAGTTAGCACTGGGCAGTGTTCCTTAAATGCCGTCCTTTTTTAAAAGACAGGGTTTCTCCCTGGAACTTGACAGTTAGGCTACACTGCCTGGCCAGCAATCCCCCAGGGTCCTCCTGTCTCTGCCTCCCCAGTGCTGGAAACACAAGCATTCCACCCCACGCCTGATTTTTTTTTTTTTTATGTAGGTTCTAAGGATCGAATGTAGGCCCTCATGCTTGGGTGACAAATACTATACTGACTGAACTATCTTTTCAAACCAGGTTTAAAGCTGAATTTGAAGGAAGAAATGGAATTGAATCCCACATCTATAGCAAAACCACTGGTGGGGTTGGGGTACGACACAGTGAATAGCAAAGCAAATTGTGTAGAGTGGGCTCCAAGGTGCTCCTGAGAGCTTAAACTCACTTCCTTTTCTAGATGTTCTGAGAACTCCCAGGAGTCAGCACTGAGCCGTGAGATGGAAGAGGGTTCAGGATGGCATCTCAGACCTAGGGTCAGATCTTGTTCCTGCTGCAGACACAGGCTCCCACAGGCACACAAGTCACACGCCCACATGCTCGGTACCTTTGGCTATGTATCACATTAGCTACCTCTCAGGACTGTGATCAACAGGGTCTGAGAGAGGAGGTGGCTCCTGACTGAACCAACATGGAACAGAAGTGGAAAGACATGGCAAGGGTGGGGAGGCTAGCCTCCTCAGAACACTGAGCCTCTTTAGATCTGCTCCCCTCCCTTGCCCTTTTGTGTATGTGTGTGTAATTCTGTGCAGGCACAGGTCTGGGTACACAGTTATGTAAGTGATCAAGGACGATCTCAATCGTCATTCCGTGGGTGCCATCTACCCTGTGTTATAAAAGCACAGTCTCTCATTGAGGTATGGTTCACAGGTTAGGTTAGGCTGGCTGATCAGCCAGCCCCAGGGATCCACTTCTCTGCCTTCTTGGTGATGGGCTTACAACACACACAGCCACAGCAGCTTTTCTTAAAAATATGAACTCTGACTGGGCAGTGGTGGCATCCACCTTTAATCCCAGAACTCGGGAGGGAAAGGCAAGCAGATCTCTGTGAGTTTGAGGTCAGCTTGGTCTACAAGAGCTAGTCCTAGGACAGGCTCCAATGTTACAGAGAAACCCTCTCTCTCTCTCTCTCTCTCTCTCTCTCTCTCTCTCTCTCTCTCTCTGTGTGTGTGTGTGTGTGTGTGTGTCTGTGTGTCTGTGTGTCTGTGTGTGTCTGTGTGTGTGTATGAACTCTGGGGATCAAACTTAGGTCCTGGGCTTGCATGGCAAGACTTTATTGACTGTGCCTGCCTTCACCTCAGCCTCTGACTCTTTCCTCAGGCCCACAGAGGCTGTCCATCTAACCAGCTAGCAAGAGCCCCTCCCAGCAGGCACATAAACATCCAAACCAGAGGTCAGTTTTTCTCCTGGAAAAACCTGGCACAGATCTTCCTCAGCTCAGCCAGGTGCTCCTCTCCCAAAAGGCAAAGCTTCCTGCAGTCCTTGGCCTCTCCCTGCTCCAGCTCCCCAGCCTCCCAACACCTTTACCCGGAACACTAACTAAATCAGCCATTCCACTCCTTCCAAGGGGATAATCAAAGTGCAACGTCTCCGGAGAGGACCTGGCTCACAGAACAAGTCTTTAATTTCAAGCTGACAAGGTTGGGAGCATGTGCTGCAGGCACTCAGATAGGCAAGATGGATGGATGGTCAAGGAGTGCAGATGGTGAGCTGGAGGATGGAGGGGGCACGGGGGAGGGGGAAGAAGCCCTAGGAAGCTTCCCAGCACCAGGCAGAGGGGGTCTGTCTAGTGCCTTCAGAGTGAAGATGAGGACATTTCTCATCCCACCCAGACCCCCATTCAGCATCGGCAGCCCTGCCTGTCTCCTGCTGACTCAGGAACAGATTCCGTGGAGGGCCACAAATCACCCAGAGGTTAGGGGTGAGACTTAAATATAGACTTGGACCGAGCTTCTGTCCCCCTTGTGTCCCTTAGGACTTGCTCTCAGAAGGTGAAGCTGCTTGGAAAAGTTGTCCCTGCTGAGAAAAAGCAAACAACCACAAAAACAAATCTATGACTGGGTGGGAAAACTCCAGGTGCTTCGAAGCCGGTGTCATCCTGTCCTCAAGAGAAAGCAGGCTCAGAGAGAGTGGGAGTTGTGCTCAAGGCAAGTCTACAATAAGCCAATAATAGAATACAAAAGACCCTGGGCATTCATAAACAGTACAACCCAGAGCTTCGGTGCAGCCCCTGTTCCCCCAAAGCAACAAGGGATTGGGGAGACTACATCAGAGTCCCCTGCCACAATAGCAGAATGGCAGTAAGGCCTACAACCTGTTATTGACTTCTTGCATCCATCACTCAATGGTTCAAACCAGTGGCTCGGTGACAAGATAGATAATTTTGGGCTGATCATTATGGAGGAGCTGAAGTGACAGCAGCACCCAGAAATCTAGTGGTCTCTTTCACAGTTCTCTGCTGTGAGTCCGGTGGCCAGCTCTGGCTGCTGCCAGCCCGTGTTGGACTAGGGCTCAGGGAATCAGAAGGCTTCTGTAGGCAAATGAACAAGGACAGAAGGAAGTTCAGTCTTCAGGGAGGACAGCTCCAGCTCGCAGACCTGCAATGCATGGGCACCCTGACCCTTGCTCCATTTACCAACACTGACCCTGGGCATTGTGCATCAGAAAACAAGTACCTGGAGGTTAGCTCCTTTTGAAGAAGCCTCTTTCTCCCAGCTCAAAGGACACTGCAGTCCTATTCCACAGCACCCTGACTTCCTGAAACTTGCATGATCTAAAAGGTACAGCATAGTGCCCAGCCCTTAGTGGGTGCTTAGACATATATTAAAGTAACCAAAGACTGAAAGTATTTGAGAAACTGTGTTTGTATGGGACATGCACACACTTCTCCACTCCTTTGCTATTTTCTAAATAATAGAATCTAGTAACCACTGGTACTCTCTTCAAACTGGAGATCAGACCCAAGACCCTGTGCATGACAGGGAAACACTCTACCAATGGGCTACACCCCAGTCCACCACCTATCGTATTAGGTGTCCCAAGTAACTGAGAGATGTTTTAAAATATGCAGGAAGAAGCCCAAAGACTGTACACAAACACTATACCATGTTAATATTTTTTACATTTATTTGTTTTGTGTGTGTACTTATGTGTATATGATTATACATGCCATAGCTTGCATGTCAAAGCGAAAGTTGGTTCTTTCCTTCCATCACGTGGGTTCCAGGGTTCGAACTCAACTCTCCAAACTTGATAGCAAGTGTCTTTATCCATTAAGCCATCTCACAGGCCCACTAAACCATTTAATATAAGGGACATGAGTACTCAGAGATTTGAGTATTCATGGGGTCCTGAGGTTCCCCTGCAGCCCTAGGTGCCAAACAATGACCATATTTTGTAGTAGGAGATTGAGCTGACAAAGGGTGCAGAGGTGATGGCCTTTAGACGTGAGCACCCTAGGCCACAAGAATGGATAGATAGAATCCCGGGTTTTCACACTGCCAAAATTTACTGAATAGCAAACCAATGTGTCACCTGATGTGTAACTTAAAGCAGGGTACGGGCTGATCTCAACACTTTAAATTCCTTCTGACACAGCCCAGAACCTCATCTCCAAGGCCTTGACTGTGCTTAATTAGTACTGTGACTGGTTAAACAGGAACATACTGAGCCAGGTACCTGGGACCTGCCTTCTAGGCCCAGTGCACCATGACTGCAGGCAAAAATGTGGAGCTGGGCTCGCGTCCACAGTGTCTCCTTTTCCTACTTGCGAAATGGAAGCAGAAGGCCTGATGTATCCCTTTCTTGGAGATGCTATGGGTGAGGCTCCTATAGGGTGACAGGAAGGAAAATGTCTGGGGAGATTTGTGTTTTGCAGGGAAGATCTGCTTGCCATCTATTGCTGAGCTGTCCAAGGAGTGTCCTGAGGTGGTGAGAAAGCCAACCCTCACAATGCCAGCTACAAGTCTATAGAGTTTTGATCTGCCATTCTCTGCCTGTTCACATTCCTCAGACCCAAGAATCCAACCCTCCCGTGGCAAGTTCTGGCCTGTGCACTTACCTGCTAATGGACTCTGAAAGGTCTGTCTGCTCCCCACATAGAAGATTAAGGCTCATCTTTGTGCCCCTTTGTTCAGCCATCTTGGCCCACCAGCCCTTGCTCTATGAAGTGGTCGAGCTAGGCCCCGTTTAGAAGAGAGGCTATAGAAACTCCCTCTTGACTGCCTTGACATTTGACACTCTCAGGGAGGCAAGAACAAGAAAGGAGATTCAGAAGTAGGTCTTTAGTGCCCTGTTCCAGACTGGTCACCTCTGCTGTTGCCTTGCCCGTAAGCCAGCAGGCCCCTCTGCCCAGCCACACTGTGAAGCAGGGTGATGACCAAGTTGATTAAGAACGGTGACTTTCAGTGACATAGGACGGCAGCTGCAACGGACGCCCCACCCAGAGACTGCAGATGCCCTCATCCTGTACCCACATGCCTACTCCCCAGGGAATCAGGCAGAGTATGAGCTGGCCCGCTCCTGCTTCTTGCCTCCATCCTTGGTCTTTAATATTCATGAGCCCTCCCTGCAGGGGAGCTAAAAATGTTCCGCTCCTAAATCTAACTGCTTCGTGGAAGCCTAATTAAATTCTTTGGTGGAAAGTGGGAAAGAATGACCTTCAAAACTGCCCAAACTAGTCAGAGTGGTGTGTCCCACAATCTTCTCCACTCCTTCAGTGAGAGAAACACAGAAGAGTGGGCCAGGGAGAGAGATGACTTGGCGGGTGAACGCATTTGATTGACAACCTGAGTTCGATCTTTGGGACTCACATGGTGAAAGGAGAAAGCTACAGAGGTTGTGTTCTCAGCCACATACAAGCCATGGCATGCTCGTGGTAGCCTCACACATACACACATGGATAAATACACGCAATAGAGAACAGCAACGGTTCTGAAGCCTTAGCCAAAGGCTGGGATTGGGAGGAAGATGAACAGCCATCAGGAAGGACTGGTGCTGATGTAGACAGAGAAACACTGCCATCCTTGCTACACTGATACTCTGTTGTTGAGTGCTCTGGAACTCTCCGAATATCTCGTGTATGCATCCTGGAAAACCCACATAGATACAGGGTAGAAAAGAGCCCTGGGCACGCTTATTCCCAAGAGCCTTGGATTGGCGCTCAAACTCCAGCTGGCTCTTTCATTTACAAGGGGCAGTAGCAATCTCCCTAGAGTGGCAGTTCTCAATCTGTGGGTCATGAGCCAACTTTCACAGGGGTTACATATCAGATATCCTTCTTATCAGAGATCTACTTTATAATTTATAACAGTAGCAAAATTACAGTGATAAAATAGCAACAAAAATAACTTTACAGTTAGGGGGTCACCACAACATGAGGAACATGCTAAAGGGTCACAGCATCAGGAATGTCGAGAACCCCTTGTCAGGTGATGCCAATTTGGGGGGTTGCTAAGTCAAAAGGTCTGATCATCCTGTCTTCCCTGAGACCCAGCCTCCAGAGAAGATAGAGGAGAAGGTAAAGGCACAAAGCCCCTTGCTTGAACAGGACCAGGGCTCATACCCTAGGGAAAGGCTCAGACCCAGAGAAGTTTTTGCAGGCTTGGGCAGAAATAGTAGTCAGATTTGCATCCCTGTGACATGCCTGAGAGAAATGATTCAAGTTCAGCTGGATCCATAGCTTTGGGCCTGAGGTGAGGCAGAATATCATGGTGGAAGAAGCACATGACAGAAACTACTCACTACATGGCATTCAGAAGCAGAGAAATAATAGGAAAGGGCTAGGACCAGATAACCCTTCAAAAGTGTTCCCCTAGACAACCCCAGATCCCACCCCCTGATCCTCCAGGGTCTCCTGACGATGTCAGGAAATGACTCCAATGATGGGTTAATCTAAGGATGACATCAGAGCCCTCACAACCTCACCATTTCTCAGTGATTGGATTCACCACCTGAGAACCAAGTACTCAACACATGAGACTTCTGAGGTACAGGTCCTATCCAACCCACAAACCCCTCTGCATGAGAAGGAAGAAGCTGACTAGAACCCCCAAGGCAGAAAGCTGGAAAAGATATGGGGCACGGCAGCACAGGGCCCTGGTTCTCCTCCACCCTCCACGAGCACCTGCTGACACTATAAAGGCTCTGCTTGTTGGGTAGATGAGGGGCGTCAGAGTCTGAGGGGTCCCTCTGCTCTCTTCTCCCTCCTGGGAGGAGGTCATTTTTATCTGGCCCAAACTGCCTTCTATTGATCACTATGGCATCATTTGCAAGCAGTGTCACAGCCCACAGCAACGACAGTTTGCGACACCTGGCTTTCAATAGGCTCATTTGTTCCTGAAGAAAAGTTTTCACATCCGGTTCCGGGTCATTTTGAACTCACCATCACAGACCCCTCTTGGTGCATGCATTCCCATGGGTAACCACAGCTGCTTCTAGAAGGCAGAGGTACTAGGCAGAACAGACATCAAGATGTGATGTCTTCTCCAAACAGAGAACTCACTGCACTCTCTACTCCTGGTCTGTGCTCCCATTCCTGTTTACTCCTGGATAACCCCTGTTGTGGGAGATGTGTACACTGTGTGAAGACATACGATTGTGATTGGTGTAATAGAAAGCTGCACAGCCAATAGTTAGACAGGAGGTATAGGCGGGACGTCCAGGCAGAGAGAGAGCACTGGGAAGAAGAAAAGTAGTCGCCAGCCAGACTTGAAGGAAGCAAGATAAGCAGTACAGAGATGAGGTAATGCCACATGACAGAACAAAGATTAATATAAATGGGTTAATTTAAGTTATAAGAGCTAGTTGGGGACAATACTAAGCTAAAGTTGAGCATTCATAATTAATAATAAAAACTAATTGGATTCTTCTTCACACTGTATGTGGAACACCAAGTTTTGGAGCTCATAGTTCTATACTGGAGCAAGTAAATCAGGAAATGCAGGTTATATAAGTCAGGAAATTTAAGTAAATTGGCTCAAAACCTTTATTATTCTGTTCAGAAGTCAGAATTACATGCTATTCTCCTGGTATTATTAAATTTTCCAGAACCTCTTAATATAGTTACTGACTCTCAATATACAGAGTTATTTAATATTACATACTTTACTCACATATAACATATATTCTATATTACATATAGAAACCACTGAACTTATTCCAGATGATTCAGAATTAACTTTGTTATTTATTCAATTACAAGAAACAATAAAAATATAAATCATCCTCGTATATAACATATATCAAATCCCATAGGGTCTACTAGGCTCTCTAAGACAAGGAAATGATGAAATTGATCAACTATTGGTATGAAATATGATAGAAGTCTCAGAATTTCATAAAAACACCATGTTGATAGCAAAGGTTTGTAGAAAGATTTTTCTATCACTTGGCAACAAGCCAAGGAAATTATAAGGAAATGTCCTACTTTTTTTATATAACCAAACTCCATTATTCTCAGAAATAACCCAAAAGGTACACAAAGAAATTAAATTGGCAAATTGAGTTTCATTTTGCAGAGTTTGGAAGATTAAAATATGCTCACCATACCATAGATATATTCAGGATGCCAAAGGACACCTGCTTTGAGTTCTGAAAAGGCCAATTATGCAATTACACATTTATTAGAAGATATGATCATTATGGAATACCTGTACAAATTGAAACTGACAATGCTCCAGCATATGCCTCTGATAAGATGAAGCACTTTTTTGCATACTACAACATAAAACATAGTCTAGGTATACCACACAATCCTACAGAACAAGCAATTATAGAGAGATTCAATCATACTTTAAAAGATATGATTAATAAACAGAAAAGGGTAATAAAGACCCCCAGGGATAGATTGCACAATGCTTTATTAACTTTAAATTTTTAAATGTTAATGAGAAAGGAACAACAGCTGCGGAGAGACATTGGATAGTAGGGGGAAAAAAAATCACTGAATTAAATCAGCCTGTATGCTTTAAGAATGAGTTGACCTCAGAATGGAAACCAGGATATGTGTTTTGTATGGGAAGAGATTTTGATTTTGTTTCCAAAGGAGAAGAAAAGTTATGGATACCATCAAGATTGATAAATATTATATTTGAATAGGAGAGACCTCTTGATTCGGAGAAGTGATAGCTCATCAAACAGCTTGGTCAACCAATCCAATCTAACATATTAGACTAAAGAATGCCTTTCATTTGATCAGGTATAACCTGCCAAAAAGGGAAACTCTCCAAAATTAGGGCTGGGGAAGGGTTTTGTTTTTGTTTTTTCATGAGAATAAAGGAATCTGAAGACCACTGGACAAATGAGACATCTGAAGAAAGGAGAATCACCATAGAAAATGTCCGAAGGAAAACAGTAAATTGGCCTAATGGTATAGCACATTTCACAAATCTTTCCAAATGTTTGTTTCTGCTGTTCTCTACAGATATCTAATGCAAATGGTCTTTTTGCTGTCCCAATTCAATTAAAAATTAAAGCTGGCTTTGGAGTTGAAGTTGTGGCTCTCTCCTTCCCTAAATCCAAGCATGCTTATTATAGGAAAACCCAAAATCTATGTCTCTTGTCAGAAAAGCCACCTGGTATGGGACAGAAGAAAAACAAAAATTAATAGACTGTTCTATTGCCACTAATCTCATAATCCTTTGATTTTATTTTGATCTTTAAAGTTTTTCTTAAGATGTAAATATCATCTCTAAATTTATATGATTAATATACATATATTTAAACTTCCTGTCATGATATTAGTGGTCATATAGAGCCCTAACTAATTCTAGAACTAGGCTTCATGTAGCTTCCTGTGTGTGATTTCAGGCTTGAGTTTGAGGCAGGAATTAAGTTTGTGTGCTCCAGATGTACTTAACAAACTGAGGTCCTTTAACCTTCCCAAGAGCTGCTGCAGCCATGACCGTTCCAAAAGGATGGTGGAGCCCTACAGCGACAAGTCCACCTGGATTATGGTAACATCATTAAACTGACAAACACTACACAAAAATCAGTTTCAGACAACAAACTGCTCTGGACAACTTCAAAGCTGCAAGCTGAAAGGGTCCAGCCTCATCAGCTACTCTAGCAAGGGCTTCAGAGAAGTACTGCACTTTCTCAATACAACAAATGTTACAGTTCGTTTCCCCAGGACTTCACCATTATCTCAACTTTCTCAGGGCTCCCTAAAGATGCCATCACCCCCAGACGTAATTTTAAGAACAAAAGCCCACATTCCCAGGAGGTAGGCTGTGTGGTGTTTGGGTCATCACTTAGAGGGGCTGGTTGCACATTGTTACTGGTCATGGTAAGGGAGGAAACTAAGCAAGGGAGGTTAGATCCAAGGATCTCTTTCTGAAAAGAAAATGGTGGGATATAGGAATGGTAGGATACTAAGCATAGATTATTGAATCTACTTTTGAACTAAAAAAGCAAGTACTAGTTTTTTTGGATTTTTATGGATTTTGTATTTTGATACAGATTTAAGTTTTTTTTTGCTATACCATTTATATGTTTCTGTTCTTGTTTAAGGTAGTGTACCTATGCAGCTCATTTAACAATGTGATGTAAATTTCTAATTCTTGAATGTTATTATAATGAATTATTTAGGATAATTATGTAATACAGATTAGTAATTAGTCATCTACAATAATCAAACTTGTAGTCATGTTAGGTATGTTTTCAGAATCAAACAGAGATATATTCAAACACTTCAGAGATCTATGACACTTATGTTGTTTTAATAATGTAAGTCTGGGTATATTTCCAAAAGATGTTCAATCATACCAAAAGGACATGTGTTCAACTATGTTCATAGAAGCATTATTTGTAATAGCCAGAACCTGCAAACAACCTAGATGCCCCTCAACTGAAGAATGGATAAAGAAAATGTACATTTACACAATGGAGTACTACACAGCAGTAAAAAACAATGACAACTTGAAATTTGCAGGCAAATGGATGGATCTAAAAAAAAAACTATACTGAGTGAGGTAACACAGACCCAGAAAGACAAAGATAATATGTACTCTCATAAGTGGCTTTAGGCATAAAGCAAAGAAAAACCAGCCTACAGGTCACAACCCCAGAGAAACTAGATATCAAAGAGGACCCTAAGAGAGACATACATGGATTTACATAGAAAGATGAAAAAGACAAGATCTCCTGAGTAAATTGGGAGCATGGGGATTACGAGAGAGGACAGAAGGAGAGAGGGGATGAAGGGAGGGGCATGGACAAAAATGTATAGTTCAATAAAAGCAGTAAAAATTAAAATTCCAAAAGAAAATTACATTTCTCATAAGAAAAATTCAGGAATAGGCAGTTTACTTATTAAGCCTTTGGAATCCAGTTTTGGCTTGCTTTCTCTGGAAATGATTCCTTCATTTTTGGGTCACAAGAGTTTAAATGATGCAAGTGGATCCTGGTGCTGTGGTCCAGGACTTCTGTTCTCTTTAGAATAATCAAGGAATCGCAGGAGCTTCTGTTTACATGAGTTCTCTCTCCTAACCTTTGTTATTAATACATTAGAAATTAAAACTGAGGAAAATTTAAATCCATTAGAATTCACAATCATAAAAGCCATTACATTAAACCCACAACATTTAAAAACTAGTTATATTTTAGTTATATGGGTCAGTGTTGGAAAGGTATTTTATAGTCTTTACAGATAATTATAGGATTATTCTTTGATGCTATAAAGACAACAAGAAGTTCCTTCCAAAGAGGGAACTGGATTGGAAGAAGGGGCAACCTTCGTGTGGAGTGTCTGACCAACACTATTGAGGGTGTGATGAAAGCTTACAGAAAGGCTTTACAAGAAAAACATCATTCTGTCACCAAATGCCTGACAAGCACACCTCAAAACTGTTGAGGTCATCAAATGAGAAAAGTCTTAGAAACTGTGACGAGAAAGGACATTAGGCCGAAATAAGGAAATGTGGATTAAGTAGAAACTTAATTATACCAGAGCTCAGGAGTTCAATCTCCAGATTGTGTACTGTGAGAAGCTTTGGTTGCTTCCTGGGAGTGAACAAGAGACACCCAGCTGAATGGGCAGGAATCGGTTGGGTAAATAAGGAAACCCATTCATTCTACTGATGCCGGGTGGGGATGGGTGGTGAGGATGCCAGGTGACTGAGATGAACCTGATTCCCCACCTTCACACGCCTCAGTCTGGGTGAGCTCAGGTGAAGGAGTAATGCATGAAGATGAGGGTGGTTTGGATGGGTGCAGATGTGCACAGACAGACCTTGAGGAACCCAACAGTGGTCCTCTGACCAAAGAATGCCTCATCCTGTCCATGACATCTCTAGGTCCAGTTCTTCCTGCAATGGCTTCTTCAGAGCTGTTTCTCCCAAGGAATGCTCCTTTCCCTCCCCAGTCTTGCTTCCGCCAACCCCGCATATAGAGTATTACCCCTGCACCTTAGAGGCTGAGGCACACCCGATGCTCACACGTGATTCCCCTCCCATGTCACTTTTGAAAGCCTTAAAGCAAAGATGAACACACAGTGCCACCCCTCAACATCCACCAGCTCTAAAGAAGACACAGCCATCCATGTCCAGCCCACAGGGAAAGACTAGGGTGACAGCATATCCTCATCCTTGAAAAACAAAGGGACCTGTCTGACAGTCCTGTTGGTCTATTCAGATGGCCTCATGACAGGATGCATGGAGGCGTCCTAGAACAAATGAGGCCATCCTAGTGCCCTCATCAGGAGGAAACAGAGGTATCATCCTCTTCAGAAGACCATTTAAATGCTCTTAGACATGACCTAACAGCTGCCCAGATGTTAACGTGTGTTACTCTGAAGAATGAAAATAAACCATGTTTCTGATGTACAGATTAAAACAAAAGGATGCATACTTTCTATTTTATTACAACAAATTTAATACTGGAACAAGGCTTTCACTTGGGAATATAGGTTTTCTTAAGCAACCCAAGATAGTCTCAAACCTGTGACCTTCCTGCCTCTACTTCCCAAGTGCTGGGATTACAGAGATGGGCCAGCACACCTGGCGTGTCTTAACATTGCTGCCATGGCCCATCCAGTCTCTAAAGAGAATTATTTCCATACTTCTAGCCTTAGTTCTCCCATCATCCCTTTCCTGCAGTCTCTGTGGTGGGCATCCTAGGACCCCCCAGAAATCAGGCCACTCCTCCAACCACCTGGACACTGCCAACTTCTGGCACCCATCTGAGTCCTTCTCCACAAACATCCTTGGAAGCAAAGAACCACCCTTCCCTATAGCAGGCATCCTTCCTCTTGATAGGTACCATCTTCCAGGGCAGCATGTAGTCAGTCTGGCCCATTGGGAAGGGAGGACAGAGGCTTTACCCCTCTGCCTCTGTCAGCCACCTCAGGGGCCCTTAGAGATCTCCCCTGCCCAACGTTGCCTCCCTGTCTCCCTTACAGGTGTTCTCTGATTGCTTCCCATAGATCTCTACCTTGGAGTTGCAAGTTGGTGAGGCAGCCACCAAGATGCAGTCAGCAAAACGTCATATGGCACAGTGCCCTAAAGTATAGAACTCTCTTAGTGAGAGCTACTGTGTTTCCCCTTGGAGGTCACTGTTGCCTAGCCCCGGCTGAACATCAGATGTGGAATTTAGAAAGAAGAGTCAGGTCCCAAAGCCAAAGCCATTTCCCCCTGTTCTGATTCAGTAAGGATTTCTCCAGTTTACAAACTGGTGTTTCTGATTGACAGACAACCAGAGCTGAGGACCACTGACCAGGGAGGGCTCCATTCTTTAGTGCTATCAGCCTGGAAATGTGCAATTTCAGAACTACAAACCCTCGAAGGACAAAGTGAGTGTCCAAGGGCAGATGGTAGCTTAGTTACCCAGAGAGGGTTCAACTTGGTATACTTGACCGGCAGGGCCACTGCCACAGTGAGATCGTAAGGACCTTGATTCTGCTCTTTATAACATAGGTGCAAGGTTATCACTTTTGTCAGGTAGATGCAGGAACATCTGGCAGGCGTGAGCAGGTACTCCCTTCATGATACAGCTGTGAGTATCTGGGGAAGTCCTCAGTTCACTGTGGCAGTCTGGGAGGACTTCCAGGAGGTGGATGGCTCTGAATTAGATGGTGAAAATTCAAATAGGGAGCATTTGGTAAGGATGCCAGACCCCAGGATGGTTGTCTCACTCAGTGTTCAGCCTGTTTCTAAGGAAACCAGTCCTGATCTGTATTCTCATCTTCTCTCTGGTACAACTGGGGCGTTGCAGGGGCTCTCTGACGCCTGGACCAGCAGGCAGCGATTGACTGGTTTTTACAAGTACACATTTTGTTCTAAAGATTAAAACGTAGGCAAGGGCTTGTTGGAAATTTGTTTAATCTGCACTTCATTAGCCCTACTGTTCTCTAAGGATGGGAGTCTCGTAGCCAGGTGGCTTTGCTACTCACAAGCTATGCAACCTTAGCCAAATTACACAGCCACTCTGAATCTCTATTTGTTTAACCTTAAAGTGGGAACAAGAGTTCTTATCTTTCTTCCCCCTCTGGAGTGTTTAAAACGATGGAGCAGGATCACAGTCACAGTAAGGCTGTCTGTAAACAGCAGAATACGTTCCCAGCAAAGGCTGCGGCATCTTTCCTCATTTTCCCTTTGAGATCTCCAGATGCTAAAGCCAGCAAGGTTCCTGCCACTGCCCAGAGCATCCAGCCAGCTCCACACCCCCATCATCGGAGCAGGGACAAGACAAGAGTCCTCACATTCCACTCAGAGAAATTGGCTTTCTCCAATACTGAGCACCCTCTTCTCCAATGTCTTCTCTTGCTCATTTCTCAGGCCCCGAGAGGAATCCTGCGTTTCTCCTTAAGCATCCTGTGATGCATTGTCATCCTGCATTCCCTCCACAGCAGCCTGCCAGCTGCACTCTCCCCACCTCCATGCAATGCGGGGCCTTTGTCTCTACTCTTAGCCCTCGTACTCTTGTCCCTTGAGGTGTCCTAAACCCAGCTCGAGGTCAGACCTCCCAGTTGACTATCACTGCTCTCTAAATCCAGCCGTGGGATTGCTCCTCCTGCTTAGACCCCTGGAGGACCGCACCTTCCTGATGTATTTGGAGCAAGGCATTTAGCCCAACACTGCAGACAAATTCAAGCACACACTGCAGGAGAACCCTTGATCACAACCACTGTGCTAGTCAGGATGGAGGGGATGGGGCCACTCGTGGTAGCTGTGTGTGGGGGGGTTAACTCTTGATTCCCAGTCTCTACTTCTTCTCTCTATCCTAGTGTCTTCATTTATAAACTAAACCCCATGCCTCCAAAGTCCTCCTCCTGGACTGTGATAGTCACAGTGTTACTAGTGATAAGCCTTAGGAGACCCTTATACTTCCCGTCCCCACCTCTACCTCATTCCCTCTGGAAGCACTCCTCTCCAGGTCCAAAAGCCCAGCTTAGGCTCTTCCAGGAGACAGGTCACGTCTACCACCCGGGGGTGCAGTGTGAGCCAAACTAATCAATGGCAGAGCGGTAGATTAAGGGGCCTTGCTCAAAGCCATCTATCACTGTCGTTTACCCGGGCCTGTCTGGCTGCAAATGGAAAAGGAGATGATGTGAAGCAACCCATCTGCAGGTTCTTAACGCTCTTTACAAATTGCTGTAGTGAATAACTTGTTGCCTGTATTTATCCCTTTTCAAATTGTCTCTTAGCTACAGTCATCCGTCTTCATTCTCTCCACCATGATGGCATGCACACTGCCAGTTGGGCAACCTCATTATTTTGCTGATGTTGCCGCCTGGAGGAGGAAGGGGAGAGAGGGAGAGAAGAAGGAAAGGGGGAGAGAGAGAGGAGAGGAATAAAGAGAAGGGGAAGAAGAGGAGGAGGAGAAAAAAAGGAGGGGAGAGGAGGAAGGGTATGGTGTGGTATGGTGTGGTGTGAGCCATACTGGTGGAGAAAGGGCCTCGGCAGTAGACCTGGCTTGGGCAACGACCTAGTGAGCTCAGGCCTCTCCGCCAGGGGCCCCACTACCCTAGGCTTATAGTGAGAGAACTACTTCCTCCTCCAGGGAATTTGTGAGCAGTCATGTCCTCCACGCCAGCTCCCCTGTGGTTGATCAGTGGTTACAGTCCAGGTCAAGGTGGTGGAGTGGGACTATGCATCGTCCTGTTCTCAGAATGCAGATTTCCGCTGCACTGTGATAGGAAACTATCTTCGTCTTTCTGTTGTTGTTGCTCTTGGATTTTCTGGGTTTTTTGTTTGTTTGTATTGACAGGGTCTGACTCTGTAGCTCGGGCTGACCTAGAATTCTTCGTATAGCCCAGGCTGGTCTCGCCCATGATGTCTCTCTCCTTGCCTTTGCTTGACAAGCACTGAGATTACAGTCATGCGGCACACTGTACTCCAATGGTAAATTTCATACATTACATCATCTTTAGCGTTCCTCCCCCCTTTGTCCTTCAAGTGTGGGCTCTCCAATGAGACCTGATTCCTCAAAGCCCTGGGGCTAAGCTGCCATTCTTTCTCTTCCAGTAGCTATCTGCATCATAAAGAATGTTTATATTCCCCAATTTCTGTGTTGGAATTCACCACCAGGTGTTGGCATTAGGAAACAGAGCCTGTGACAGGTTCTTAGGTCATGAAGATAGAGACCTTACGAACAGGATTCGCCTCTTCCCAAAAAAGATTCCAGGGAAACAGTTCATCCTGTCAGCCTGTGAGAATTCAGCAAGAAGCCCTTGTCTCAGAACCATAAACCCTTACCAAACAAAGACTCGGGAAGCATCTTGAACTTTGACTTCCCAGCCTCCAGAACTTCAAGAAATAAATTATTATGGTCTATATGCTCCTCGACCTAAACCAAGTAAGATACCCACTTGCTAGCCAGATTCCTATTGAGCTGGAGATGTGGCTTAGCTGGTAGAGGACTTACTTAGCATTCATGAGGCCCTGGTTCCATCTCTAGCTCCACATAAGCCAGGTGCAGTGGCTCACACCTGGAATGCCTGCTCTCGGGAGGTAGGGACAGGAAGAGCATAAGTTCAAGGTCGTCCTCAGCTACATAGCAAGTTTGAACCTGATGTACAACCCTAACCCTAACCCTAACCCCTAACTCTAATCCTAACCCTAACCCTAGTGAGACCTTATCAAAAACAAACCAACTAATTAAGTACTCTTGACACAGGGCCCTGTGGAGCACAGAGACCAGTCATCATTCACCCTGTGTCACACAACCCCTTAGCCTACAGTGAGCAGGCTCTGGCCTTGCAGTCCCGTGATATTTCTCTTAGGCAGTAGAAGCCATGTATGTATCCATTTATCCATGGATCATGGATCATAGATCCAACTCTCTAACTCCCATAAGAGCTCCTTGAGGCTAAGGTCCTCTAATGTGTCCCAGTATCCTCCTCCAGGTTCAGCACAGGGCTGGGCTCATTTGTGATGAGCAGAAAAGAACAGATCCCTGTACTCACTTCTTCTGGAGGAGGAAACCTCACAGGCAGAAAAAGGCAGCTGGCCCCACAGGGCTCCTTACTTGCCCTTCTTTTTGCTGGTTACTATGGCTTGAACCAAAATCTGCCTGACTGCCAATCACTGCGTTCCTAACACTGCAGCTAGTATTTCCATCTAGTCTGCTACAGGAGACCTTTAAATATTTGGGGGGAAAAAGCTGTCAGGATCCACTTAGCTGTTCTGTGTCCTAGGTTTACGTTCCCTAGCAATCGCAACTACTCCCCACGTGGCATGGTATCCTGACCTTGGGCTATCCCATTTCCCTCCTCCAACTGCCACACCATTTGTCAACATCCTCACTCAACCGTTGCTCCTGGAATGAAACACAAGGCTCCAGATGTGCTCCAGCCACTGCCAAGCTCAGAGGAGACTCACTATCACCTCCCCTCTTCTACACTTTGATTAATTTAGCCCAAGACTGTGTTCCCCCTGGCAGCTCCCCACATGGTTGGCTCACATGGCACTTTGTCTGCTAATCCATCTAATGCCATTACTGTCTTCCCACAAATCTCCATCTTGTCCTGGAAGATGATATCATAGTCTTTACAAAACACCTGCTGAAACCCAGATTTGCCACATCCCTGGTGAGCTGTCTGTCTAGAAGCGCAGAAATCCGTCAGCTAGAGGACAGAATTTGTTTCAGCTGAACTTGCACTTGGTGAACCCAGGATAACTCTTAAGGATTACCTTTTTTTTTTCCTACATGCCCATGAACCATCTACTCAATAATTTTTTTTCACAGCCCTCTATGGAGTTTTCTTCCCCCAAGGTGCTTGCTCAGTGTCTGGATTGAGCAACGGTGACAGGTTGCCTGATCGATCGCTGTGGCCGAGGTTGCCCAGGGAAAAGCAGAGAGGGGAGTGTGTCCAAGTACTGAAGACTTGGGGATGCCCAGGGAGGCTGTAAATAGCACGGCAGAGGGACTTTGAGTCTCTGGGTTGGAAAATTTATTAACAATGAGACTCTATTTCACTCCCTTGCACAATGTTTGAGTCAAAGAAAATAGGAAAGCATCACTGGAATCCCAGTTCCTCCAAAGTACTTCCTCTCTGCTATAATTAGGCATTCTAGAATTTTAGCATCGCTTTTGTATGTGTTTGTTTCTTCTGATTTCCAGGCTATTTTTAGGCCAATCATGACTCACTTTTCAAAAACCTTAAGAAAAAAAAAAAGGCTTTTTCCTCAGCAATCAAATGTTCCTGTCCTCTGGGTGACATGCATTTAGGTAAGTCACAGCTGAGTGACAGATGAGTGGGGAGCAGAAAGCATCCAGGAGGAAGGCTTTGCTGTGGGAGGAAGGACAATGAGATGAAATATCCATCTGGGGGCCTGTCAGCCCTTGTCAGCGCTAATGATAATCCCTACTCAGTCTTCCAAAGAGGAGTTAGATCGAGGTCCTGGGCCCCATCGCAGGAAGAGCCTACAAGATTCTAGAGAGCTATTTCACCCTGGGAGAAGCATCGGGCCTGGTGTTCTGTGGGCAGAACCCAGGAAACAGTAACTAGGAGATACAATGGGCTCAAGACAGGAGAGAATTAACTCAGAGATGTTCTTTGATATAGGAAGTCCAAACCAAATAGCAATTGTTGTGTTCAACATTTCTCTCAATGCTGACTGTGAAATCCGCAAAGACAGACACTGACTGGGAGAGTCCCAACTCCAAAAGAGAAACCAAGTCACAATCTTCATAGTCTCCTCCAACATCAGGATTCTGGGAAAGGAGGCAACATCTGGAGCTACATCTGGACTTGATCTCAAAGCAGACAACATAAAGGGGCAGGGTCCTTCCAGGAGGGATCCATCCTCCTGAGCCCCTTCTCCCACCTTCCACACCAAAGGGACTCTGAGGACTGCAGATAGCTAGATACAGAGCCCCTCCCCTCTTCTTTAAGTACTTTTCCCCAGAGTCTTTCTCAGGCCCAGTTCCTTCTTCCTGAGAATTTAGACCCTAAGTAGGCATGTGGTCATAAACACATGTATAACATGTGCTGTCATACAATAATAACTTACACAGAGGGAAGGGGGGTGAGTGAACACATGTGTCCAGAGGAGGAGGGTCTCAGATCTATTTTGAGCCACCTCTAAAGTGTATATGCCCACCAATTCTGTGTTACAGTTTCTTTTCTCTGTCACCATGACACTTCAAAATCAGTTCCCACACAGGGACCTATGAGATAGATTAAAGAGGCCCCAGGAAGGTGGAGAACCTTTGGAACAATGTTACAGTTTTCCAGTCCTAGCCCCCTGCATCCATTCCCAGAAGCTCCTGCCAAGCTGTGAACACTGAGGACATGAGAGACATCCGTGGTTCCTGCCTTAGTGTCCAACTCACATGGAGCTCACCAAGACATGAGACAATCAGAAAAGCGTGGGCTCACACCCCTCAGGTGAATAACACAATGCTCTGAGTGTGTGACTTTGTGATTAAGGACTCCTGGAGGAGTTGACATTTGGCCAGGAACATGAGGGATGAGGGTCAGGAAAGATAAGAGTATTTTGGAGGGCTGAACGATGAACTCCTTGAAATGGGAGTAGGGTGGGCAATAATTCACCAGATCACCATGGAACTTGTACCTGTGTTGGATGTTGCTAGGCACTGAAGACATATGCTTCCTCAGCCAGCACTGCCCTCCGGATCCTGCAGTCTAGAGAGGAGAAGGTAGGCGGACAGCTCAAAATTTCACAAATAACCATATGGTAATATTCAGAAAAGCACTTCCAAGGAAATTTTCAGTCCTGGGGAAAAGAGGAACAGGACCGACCTAGGGCATTCTTAGGAAGTGAGATTGATTGGGTTTGGTGATTGCCTGAGCAGTGGGACTGAGAAACCCTGGGGAAGTGTGGAAAGTTTTGACTTTGGGTGACAGATGCGTCAGGGAGCCATTCACAGCCATGGAAAATGGGGAATGTCAAGTGTGGTCCTTGAGTGTGACTTGGGAGTGTCGGTTTGTCCAGCTGTCTCCTGTGGATAGAGTGAGGAGAATTAGGGAAGGTCCCAGGAGAACCTGCTCTGAAGCGTGACCTTGGGAGAAACCAGAACCTAAGGTCTGAGGCACTTAGAGTGGCTTGCTGACAGGACTTCTATGCTTGGTGGGATAAGGTAGTACCCAGGTGTGATCAGAAAGAAGGATGGAGAGCAAGACAGGCAGGAATGCCAAGGGAATTCAATTTGTCAGGGGTAAGTAAAGAAATATAACCCCAGCAGCACAGACACTGGGAGAAACAATTGATAAATGGGACCTCCTGAAACTGAAAACCTTCTGTAAAGCAAAGGAAATGGTCAACAAGACAAAATAATAGCCTACAAAAATGGGAAAAGATCTTCACTAACCCCACACCAGACAGAGGGTTGATCTCCAAAATATACAAAGAACTCAAAAACCTGGTCATCAAAAAAATAAATAATCCAGTAAAAAAAATGGGGTACAGATCTAAACAGAGAACTCACAACAGAGAAATCTAAAATGACTGAAAGACACTTAAGTAAATGTCCAACATCCTTAGCCATTGGAGAAATGTAAATCAAAACAATTCTAAGATTCCATCTGACACCTGTAAGAATGGCTAAGATCGGGGGCTGGAGAGATGGCTCAGAGGTTAAGAGCACTGATTGCTCTTCCAGAGGTCCTGAGTTCAATTCCCAGCAACCACATGGTGGCTCACAACCATCCATAATGAGATCTGGTGCCCTCTTCTGGCATGCAAGCATACATGGAAGGAATGTTGTATACATAATAAATAAATCTTTAAAAAAAAAAAAAGAATGGCTAAGATCAAAAATAGTGATGACAACTTATGCTGGAGAGGATGTGGGGTAAAGGGAACACTTCTGCATTGCTGGTGGGAGTGCAAACTGGCACAGTCCATTTGGATATCAGTGTGGTGATTTATCAGGAAATTAGGAAACAACCTTCCTCAAGACCCAGTAATAATAGTTTTGGGTATATATCCAAAGGATGCTCAATTGTGCCACAAGGACATGTGCTCAACTATGTTCATAGCAGCTTTGTTTGTCATAGCCAGAACCTGGAAACAATCTAAATGTCCCTTGACCAAAGAATGGATAAAGAAAACGTGGTACATTTACACAGTGGAGTGCTACACAGCAGAAAAAAAATAATGACAGCTTGAGATTTGCAGGCAAATGTATGGATCTAGAAAACTTCATATTGAGTGAGGTAACCCAGACCCAGAAAGACAAATATCATATTACTCAATCATAAGTGGCTTTTAGACATAAAGCAAAGAAAACCTGCCTACAAATCACAATCCCAAAGAACCTATACAACAAAGAGGACCCTAAGAGAGACATACATGGACCTAATCTACATGGAAAGTAGAAAAAGACAAGATCTCCTGAGTAAATTGGGAGCATGGGGACCATGGGGGAGGGTTGAAGGGGAGGGGACAGGAAAGGAAGTAAGCAGAGAAAAATGTATAGCTCAATAAAATTAATTAAAAATTTTAAAAATTTTTAAAAATTTGAGAAAGAAAAGTACATGGTTCCATTTGTTTTCTTTAAAAAGAAAGTCGAGTGGGTTTGTGGAGGAGATGATGGCTTGATAAGAGTGGGAGAAAGTCAGTGAAGGGGTTCACTTAGGAACTTGAACCAATGGGATATAAGACTCAGGGTGTGGCAAAAATAAGCAGGAAAAGAGAACACATCCAGGGTTGATTTTCAGGTCAACTAACTCGCTTTGGGGCCTTGTGAAACAGACTTAAAGGCATCCAGAAGGTGGTCAGATGAACGCATCTGAAGCTCAGCAGCACAAGGCTGAGGTATGGGCTTTAGGCACTTGGGGTATTACAAAAGCAGGTTGGAGCATCTGTGAGTACCAGCCCCAGGGACAGCTCTGCACCTGACTCTGTGTGTAGTCAGCCATGAGTTCTGTTGCATGAGGAAGATTGGTTTCCTTTACACCCTACTCCTCACGTCCAAGCCACAGTTGAGCCTGTCCATCTTTCCTCCTAGATTTCCACAGTTCCCGGGCTGCAATAGTCCCTTCACATCCTGGTCCTATGCTTATCCACCCTGCATTCTCCTGCCCATCTCCCCCATCACACTTGAGCGCAAAGACCATGTCTTTGTGACTATCACAGTCCCTGGAAGATCCTAGTACATCAGAACAAGAAGCCTGGCCCCGGCTCGGCTGACTGACTCTGCATAACCCTCTCCCACGTCCCATCTTCTTGCTTCTGTCCTTTCTGCCTCCCTCTGATTCTTCAGCCTTACAGCCTTGGGCTGTGCTAATCTCTGAGCCAAAATTCCCATGACAAAAATTCTCCTAAGGTTTGACTCTTATGGCGTGGAAGTCACCTTCTTGCAGAAGCTCCCCTGACCACTGTTGGAAGCAATCACTGTCCTTGCTTCTCAAAGTCATGGGCTACTGTTCAACACAGTGCTTCCCTGCTGGATATCTGATGTCTGTAAACCGGCTTATTGTGTGTTGTGGGTGCTCTCTCTGTGCCTGTTTCTCTCTCTCTCTCTCTCTCTCTCTCTCTCTCTCTCTCTCTCTCTCTCTCTCTGTGTGTGTGTGTGTGTGTGTGTGTATTTCTTTCCCTCTCTCCCTCTCTCTGCTTGTAAACCAAGATCATGCTACATTCTGCTGGTACTAGATGCCCACAGATATCTGCTGAATAAGTAAAGAAATAAACAAGGAAACAAATTAACACAAGGTAGGTCCCCAAAACTCGGACTTTATAGCACCAAGCTATAGAGAGAACATGCAATTGTGAAGAGAAAGCCTGGCTAGAAGAGAAGAAAGAGAATGAAGAGCCACCTTAAGAAACAAATCAAGAACAAAGAAAGTTTCAAAAGGAAGGTGTCATATCTACTGCTGTGACAAAAAGAAACAATTTTTGCTCTCTGAAACAATTCAGAAGAGGCAGGCTTTATTTTACCCACAATTCCAGGTTACCGTCCATCACTGCTGGGACATCACAATTCCAGGTTACAGTTCATCACTGCTGGGATGTCACAGAGGCAGGAGTCTGAGACTTCTGAAGTCAAGAACAGAGCGAATAAGCCGGGCAGTGGTGGTGCAGACCTTTAATCCCAGCACTTAGGAGGCAGAGGCAAGCAGATCTCTGAGTTCAAGGTCAGCATGGTTTACATAGTGAGTTCCAAGTCAGCAAAGGGTATACAATAAGACCCTTTCTGGGGGTACAGAATGAAGAGAGACTAAATATATGCATGTTTTGTGACCAGCTAGCTTTCTCCACCCTTAGTCCTAGGCTCCAACCGAGACTGGTGCTACCCACTTTCAGGTTGAATCTTTCTGTGTCTATTCAGACAGTTAAAACACTCTCCTCCTGGAACATCCAAAGGCCAACCTGATCTAGACAATTCCTCCCTGAGACTCTCTTCTCAAGTGATGCAAGGTTTTGATGAGTTGACAATTAAAACTAAGTATCATAGAGACATTTAAGCATTAAATGCTGCCTGTCAGAGACTGGGAAAGATAGAGTCTAAAGTCATCACAGCTTTCCAAAAGAAAGTGGTTGTAGGAGGAGGCTTGTTCATTTTCCAGCCACCCAGACTCTCAAAATAATCACACAGAAACTATATTATTTAAATCACTGCTTGGCCAATCACTTAAGTGTATTGCTAGCTAGCTTTTACATCTAGAATTAACCCATTTCCATTATTTTATATTTTACTTCGAGGCTTGTGGCCTACTGGCAAGGTTCCAGCTGGCAGCTGGCATCTTTCCCCTCTGGCAGCTACATGGCATCTCCCTGGTGTCTCCCTGACTATGCCTACTCTCTCTCTTTATCTTTTCCAGCCTGGCTATATTTTGTTAAGCCATTGGCCAAGAGCAGCTTCTTTATTCATTAACCAATAAAAGCAACACACATAAGGACTTCCCACACCATTTCCTCTTTTCTGTTTAAATAAAAGGCAAGTTTTAACTTTAACATAGCAAATTTACATATAACAAAACAGGTATCAAGCAAGAATTACAGTTACAATATTTGTATCTACTTAATCTTTTATGATAACTAAGGAGACTATAATTATAACTATCTATTCTTCAACTCTATCAAAGACCCCAGAAAGATATTACCTAAGTTAACAGGAAGTACATTATAAGCAACTTCCAAATCTCTAGAATTGAGAAAGATATCTCACTGCCTGAACAGTCACCCAAAGTTCTTTTGTATCGTTGGGGCATCCAATATTCAGCCCACAGTCTGGCAAACTTTTCCATGAAGTAGGGAATTTGAAGATCTTTTCTGCTTTGTAATGGCAAAGTCCATCAGTTGCTTTCTTCTGTGTCCTGCAGAATGTTTGGCTGACTCCTTCAAGAAGCAGGAACCCTGAAGGACTACCTCACCTTTAGGCAAGTTCAGCAGTCATTTCTCTGTGGGTCCTGTATGTCCAGTTCATACAGCATAATATCAAGCAGTCCACACAAGAGCAGTCAGTTTCTTGACCATATGGCTAATAAACTCCATAAGGTGCCTCTTTGATGTCCGACATCCTCTTGAAGTAGACTGGTGCTACCAGGAGCAGATGTGTCTCATTGTCATGAAAAGTCCTAAATTTTTAAGCATTTTAAATGCCATATTCTGAAGATCTCTGAAAGATTTGAAGAATACCTATCTAACTGAAATATATCTCTATATATCTAGAAAACCTAACCAACATGACTACGAGCTTGACTATTATAAATAATTATCTATTAACTATTTCTTAATTATACATTGCATTTTTAAATGAATTGCACAATCATAATACCTTAATCAAGAGCAGAAAAATATATATAGCAAGACTGACCTTAACTTTGTATCAATAGACCAAGATCTATACAAATGCTAAGTATTAATCGCTATATCATATCCCCTTTAAATGTAAACAAACATTTATATATATTTAATATTGGTTTTTCGAGACAGGGTTTCTCTGTGGCTTTGGAGCCTGCGCTGAAACTAGCTCTTGTAGACCAGGCTGATCTCGAACTCACCCAAATTTGACTGCCTCTGCTTCCTGAGTGCTGGGATTAAAGGCATGTGCCACCACCGCCCGGCATTTATAAACAATCATTTATGAAATTTGGGTGTAGTTTTCTCCAAACTGCTTCCTGCTTTTTGTTGGGTGAAGTAATTTTGGGGTTGTTCACAGTGACCTTTCAGGGGGTCTTGATCCATCAAACCACATTAGTCTGGAACAAATCCATAGGTTCTCATCTTCTATGGAAACAAAAGCAGAATCTCTTTTCCAAAGCAACAAATCCTTAGACCCAAATTTTGTAATCAAGATACCTTTAAAATATATTTATAGGTTGGTTTAGCTTAGCAGCCCATACAATGAAATGTCTCTCTGTACTTAGTGCCTTCACAGTCAAAAAATTCAAAGAAAACACAATAATATACATAATCCAGTCTCTCTGTGCATATTTCATCTTTATGTGGCTCATTTTTCTTGCTCCATTACTATGACTGTCTGTACTCTTTTTTACATTTCATTACTGTCTCTTTACTACTCTTTTTCTTCTGTCTTTGAAGCCTACATACATTTTTTAAACATATTATGTCTCATTTAGATGTCTTTTATGTCTGAATCTGTTTTATTATGTATCTGTAATTATTTTCTAATTAGAAGTGTCTTTTTTTATTAATGATAAGTGGGTATGGCTAGGGCCAACAAGGCCCTGCCTGCTTGCTCCACCCAGTCCAACATGGTAGAGGCATGTTCACTGCCTCTGAGAGTCATGTACATTGTCCCATTTTTAGGCACACAGTGGATCTATGTTGCCATTAAGCAAGCTGTAGCATCTGTCCACAAACCCCATTTAACTGCTTGGTCTCCTGAAAGAGCCAGAGATCATGCTGGCAGCATGGCCCAGAAAAGCCATCATTTCAAAACTGTAAGGTTGTTTTTTGTTTTTTTTTTTTTTTCTTTTCTTGCTACTGCTGAATCAAGAGACCTCTCTTAAAGGAGTCATGTCATTAAGCCATGATTAACTCTGTTCTTTTGTGTCCAGAATTCCTTTTTAGGCTTTTTCAGGTTTCATATGGATATAGTTAACCATGGTAGAGCACCAATCTGTAGTAAGAGAAGGCTTGTTCATTTCTGAGCCACCCAGACTTCCAAAATAATCACACAGAAACTATATTTTTTTAAATATTTATGTATTATGTATACAATATTCTGTCTGTATGTCTGTATTTCTTTATTATGTATACAATATTCTGTCTGTGTGTATGTCTGCAGGCAAGAAGAGGGCACCAGACCTCATAACAGATGGTTGTGAGCCACCATGTGGTTGCCGGGAATTGAACTCAGGACCTTTGGAAGAGCAGGCAATGCTCTTAACCATCTCTCCAGCCCCAGAAACTATATTATTTAAACCACTGCTTGGCCAATCACTTAAGTTAATTGCTAGCTAGCTCTTACATCTAGAATTAACCCATTTCCCTTATTTTCTATTTTACCTCGAGGCTTGTGGCCTACTAGCAAGGTTCCAGCTGGCATCTGGCATCTTCTCCCTCTGGCGTCTCCCTGGTGTCTCCCTGACTCCACCTATTCTACCTTTTCCAGCCTGGCTATATTCTGTTAAGCCATTGGCCAAGAGCAGCTTCTTTACTCATTAACCAATAAAAGCAAAACATATACAGAAGGACTTCCCACAACAGAAAGTGGTTGCTAAGGACGTTGGTATGGGCAGAGGAGCAATGGTGCCAAGGGTGTGTGCTGGGCACATGTAGACTACATGAGAAGCTAGGCTGCACAAGAGGACTGGGTGGAGCAGCTCAGAAAGGCAGACATCTGCAAAGACCAGAGTACATGGCAGGGATTCAAAAATGGATCCTCGGGTTTACAGAAAGGACTGCAACCCTAGCCGGGCTCATAGGTTAGCCTTCATTAGCACTCACATTTACTAATTCTATACAGACTTGAAGATGATGTCAAAAGCTCTTGGGGACGGGAGGCTAAAAGCAGCTATGGGTGATATGTGTGCCTTACCCATAGGTTCTAAGCCATTTAGATCTAGTCCCCAAAGTGTGCCATACTCACCCTTTAAGGCCCTCTGACACAGAGACTCCTTAGGCAGCCTGGGTGATCAGCCATTGCTGCTTGAACCTGGACCCCAGGCGGATGCTCACCCTTCACTTGAGCCAGACCCCAACCCACAAGAGGGATACAAAGCATGGATATTTCCAGGGGTGGACTCCTGCTATCTTTGGGTGCCAGCTGCGATGAACATTTCAGCAGCTGCATATCTCGGCTCAGATCCAGGGAGGTCCTTGACATGAGCCTGGCACTCCGTGAAACCCTAAGCATCCAGTGGACAGAAGGGTTAAGAGAGGCTGGAATGGGAAGTAAAGAGAAAAGACATGAGTTTCCAAGGCCAGAGAAGTGGAGGAGCAGTAGCTAAGGCTCCAATGAGCAACGTCACTCTTCTCTGCAGGAATTTGCTGCATTAAGATGCAAAGGAGACAGGTCTAAATCCAGGCACTGTCCTTCACCACCTCTGTGATTTAAGTAGGTCATTCACCACCTCTGGGTCAATAAAAATGAGGGGGGCAGGCAGAGGGAGCTGACTCCGAACTCTCAGTCAAGACAGTTCCAACTTTCTCTGAGATAGTCTGAATACCTGAGGCTGAGAAATCCTTATGTCTCTCAGGTTCAACTGCCAGCTCTCAAGAGCTACTTGCTCAGATATAGCTCTGCTGGTAGAGTGCTTACCTAGTACACAGCAAGTTTTGGCTTCAGTCCCCAGCAGCACATAAAACAGTGCAATGGAACAGTCCTATAATCTCTGCACTCAAGTGCATTAGATGTTCAAGGTCATCCTTGAACTTGCGGGGAGCTAAGGCCAGGGTGGAGTACAGAAAACCCTCTCTTAAAATGTCTGATCCGTAGGAGTGTCCTTGAGAGGTGCTTGGGGCAATTGAAACCTTTGAGTTGGGACAATGCAAACCTTTGAGTTGGCACCCGGTGACAGGCTGAAAAAGGTCTAAAGGAACCTACTAAGAAATGTTTGTTTTCAGATCAAGGATGTGACTCACTAAAATCAAATATCCCCTGAGAAAGGAAATGTGTTTGTTTTCTTCAATTTGGTTTAGATGGGCTATTTTGTTAGTGGTTTGAGGTTTTCTGTTTGGTTTTCGTTCTTGTTTGTTTGGTTTTAGGTGTGTTGTTGGTTGGTTGGTTTAGACAGAGTCTCCCTCTGTAGCCCAGGTTAGTCTTAAACTTACACTCCTCTCTGTCTGCTTCCCCAGTGCTGGATGATAGGTGTATGCTGCCAGGAATCATGTCCTGAGCACAGGAGGAAAGAGAAGGGGAGAATCTCCACCCCAGGAGAAGGAAGACACCCAGAAATCAAAAACCCACCAACAATGGGGCTACAGGAGTAATGGGAGGTGCCAACAGCCTCTGCATCACACAAATAATCCTGAAAACATCCACTTTGGACCGAATTTAAGGTCACTGAGGCTATGAATTGGCCCCGAGGCAGCAGAGGTTCATCCAGGTTGAAGATAAGGAAGAATCAGCAGTAGCCAGAAAATCATCCCCAATAGTGGACACCGGTATCAGGGGCAAGCTTGAGCTAGTGTGTGTAGATCGCCTCATGGGTTAGGTAGGAGGCTACAATTGTGTGGTCTTGTTCATTTCAAAGCAGATGGCCCAGGCCCTGGATCATGTGACCAGCAGCACTGGGAAGGAGCTGGACTCACATATCTGGGGAGACGCTGTAATGCTCAGCGAATTCTGGAATCTTCCAGTCAGACTGCATCAGCCTAACCAGAACCCCTCAAACACTGGCTCACAGGCTTGTTGGTCTTTCTTCGTGAGTGTTCGTTCTTTGTCTAGCTCACTCTGAGGCCATGGCCCGGGATCATGAGGATCACTTTGGGAAGCTACCTGAGATTCTAGCTGACTCTAGACAGTGCCTTCTTACATAGTCAAGGTATAGAAACTCCACTCCTTGCTGGGCTCTGGTGGTTAAGAGGGACAAGAATCAGATACAATACAGACAGTGCTCCCCATGTTGCCAGGAGAGCCTGGGCCATGGCCTCAGCTCCACATACACAACAGAAAACATCCACATGACACTACCCACTAAGTACCCACTAGGGTGGCCTAGCCTGGAGAGGCCAAGTCAGGTTTCAGCACCCTCTTATACTACCTGTGAGCCAGCCTAAGCCAGTCAGTTCTCCCCTGCCTGTGAACTGAAGTTCATCTGCCTTACCCTGTAGGAGCCCAGAGGCATTCATTGAAAGAGAACTTCCGCTCCTGTGGTTTTGATTTCAATCTGGACCATTTACTTTCAAAGCATGAATGAGGAGGAAGTGAACATCTGCTTGCCTTTTCCTTAGCCTTCCTTCGCAGGTCCCCTAAAATGCTATTTGTCCTATACCCACAGTTCTCTGCTGAATCAACACTAGCCTTTGCAAGGACCCTAGAACATTGAAAGTAGTGTGCTCCATCCTGCTGGGCGCCAGCACTTCTTACCCACCCTGTCCTTTGCTCTTGCACCAACTAATTGAGGTTGGCGTGCGTGTGCAGCCACTAATGGGTCTCCTCTGCATGTGCTCTCAGATGGAAGGTACATGATCGCCTCCTTTCTGGGCCATTGAGTAGCCGGCATCATGCCTTAGCTCCTGACTAAACAGCAGGGCGTACGGACTAGAGAGGTTTGGGGCCACAAATCCCCATCCATCCCTGCTCAGATGATAAAGGTCTGAAGGCCTTTGTCATCTAAAGGTCAGGGCTGTTGTTTGCTGAGAGACCAAAGGACCAACTCCCAGGGAGAACAAACTATCAAGAATCCTGGCCAGGAGACAGGACAGCCCCCTCTGGGACACTCTGGAGAGGGTCTTAATATACGATGAGGAAGCTAAGGTCATCCACCCTCTCTGCATCCTAATAGAACACAGTCTTCTCCCTCTACCCCACTAAAGTCTGTCCACGTCTTAGATTTCACCTAAACATTATATCCTCTGGGGAGTCTTCCTTGATCTCTCAAACCAGATCAGATCTCCAAATATATATTCCCACAGCGCCCTGAAATTTCTTTCAGACCTCACCAAAGACATACCTACCAGCATTGGAGCCCTCACACCCCATATCGCCAATGGGTAAAGATAAAATCATGTTTTTATAGCTTATCACCCCCGACCAATCTCCCCATGCCTACAGAGCTCAACCAGAATGGATGTTGGCTGCATTGTCGGTAAACAGCAACCCTTGTCTTCCCTCATAACAGCCATACCTGTGCCCCAGGAATAGAGCTGCGGCTCTCTCTATATAGAAGATTCCAGAGGGATATTCCCTGTCCCCAAGTGACTTCCCTATTGGAGTTATTTCTTCCAGCTTTCTTTCTTGGATAACCTTGGGAAGGCACGGACCCCCAAATCCATGTGCAGCCCTCTGGGTAATTTTTCAGCTTCCAGGAAATATCCACAAACCACCTGTTCCTAGGTGTCCAATTTGGCATCTTCTAGCCCTGTCTGACCTTTCCTGGAGTCCCAGTGGCACCACCAGATGAAGCCCCTGACACTGCCACCACCTCCAATCATACAACTGTCTTCTTGTTCTGACCCCAAGGCACTTCCTGTGTTTGTACATCCCTGTCTCGGGACCATAGAGGAACTTCCCAACCCCAGCACAGGCACCAGCGCCAGACTAGAGACCCTCATTCAGACCACTCTACACCATGCCTAGCCTGGTCTGCACCAGGGCTAATTCTGGGCCATACCAAACTGCACCTGCTCTGGAGGATTGTTCTAGCCACCGGCCATGCTCAGAAAGCAGGTCCCAGGCCCAGTATCCCTAGGCATCAGCAGCCCATGGTGTGGGGTTTGAATAGGCAGGGCCCGCAAAGACTCAGGTGTTTGAATGCTTGGCCCATAGGGAGTGGCACTATTTATTAGGAAGTGTAGCCTTGTTAGAGTGGGTGTGACCTTGTTTGAGGAAGTGTGTCACTGTAGAGGCAGGCCTTGAGGTTTCTCATATATGTTCAAGCCATGCCCAGTGTGAGTTCACTTCCTGTTGCCTGCAGATCAAGATGTAGAACTCTCAGCTACCTCTCCAGCACCATGTCTGCCTGCATGGTGCCATGCTTCCTGCCATGATGACAATGGACTAAACCTCTGAACTGTAAGCCAGCCCCAGTGAAATATCTTCCTTTAAGAGTTGCCATGGTCGCCAGGTAGTGGTGGCGCATGCCTCTAATCCCAGCACTCGGGAGGCAGAGGCAGGTGGATCTCTGTGAGTTCGAGGCCAGCCTGGTCTACAGAGCTAGTTCCAGGACAGGCTCCAAAGCCACAGAGAAACCCTGTCTCGGAAAAATAAAAAGGAGTTGCTGTGGTCATGGCATCTCTTCACAGCAGTAGAAACCCTAGCTAAGGCGCTAGGGAATACCTAGCTCCTACTTGCTCTACTCTGGACTTGCTCCAGTGGTGGTGACACAGAGGAATAAGGATGCCACCATCCAACCAGAAAAGCTCCCCAGTCTGGGCCAAGAGGTTGACTTCTGTGGTGTTCAGACTCCCAGCTTTGCCCTGGTCATTCACAGCGTTGCCTCATCAATGTGCAAATGCATTTTCTCTCTACAAATTAGCCCGTCAAGACTATGATTCCACTACAGTCTTTAAAAGAGCAGAACAATGCTCTCTAAAAGAGCAAAACAACGTTTTGTTCCACGGCTATACACGTTCTTTTATGCTTTCCTGAATCTAAAAGAAAGGTGAAGGTGACAGCCTTCAGAGTGGAACTTTTTAAAAACCCGTCACCACCACCACCACCACCACCACCACCCCAGCACTCTGCAAAAGTGAGCCCTGCGAGTGTGGATCCCAGAGGCTGCCAATTTCCCTAGTCCCGCCCATCTCCCCCAGGCTCCTCCCATTTCCCTGGGCCACCTATCAGCTCTGGCTGGGGTTCCTTGACCTAACCAGCAAGTCAGACTGATATATAAACAACTACTGCAGAAGAGGCACAGAGAGTGCAGGAGAGTGCCACAGAAAAGATGCAAGGGTCCCAAGAAGGTCACACATGAAACAGGGCTCATCAATTAGAGGGCAAGTTCTCCACGTGTCTTTTAGCCCTTGGCCCCACACTGCTGTCTTTCCATCCGCTGTGTAATTTTGCTAGTCAAGAACAGTTAGTTAGCTTTGCTCTTGGTAGTTTGATGTACAGAAAGGACACACAAGTTATTGGAATATTTTCAAGCTACACATTCTCTGGCCATATCCCCAACCCCTCACCCCGGCCACACCTCCCTGCAGCTTTCTGATGAGCCTCCGTGGGAGAAAAAGATGTGGGAAAGTTAAATCAAAACCAAGGATGTTTTATGGATGTTACTGAGGCTGGGACTTGAGGCTGGTTAGCACCAATAAACAAAATTGAGAGAACCCCAAGCACGGTAAGGTGGCACAGGCCTGTAATCCCAATACTTGGAAAGTAGAGGCAAAAGGATCAATCGAAGTCAGTCATAATCATACAAGGAGTTCCAAATAAGACATGTGACCTTGTCTCCAAAGGGTAGTTAGTAGTAGCAATGGTGAGAGGATTCTGAGAAGATGGGGGGGAAGGGCGTGCTCAGAGAGGGGTCAACACTGTTTCTGCTGCAGTGGGTGATAAGTTTGAGAGGCCAGCCTTGGCTACAGGTTGGGGGAATCAGCACTTGGATTGCAAAGGGCTGACCAGAAAAGAGCTTGCACAGCCACAGAGAGTGACCATCCAGGATGCCGATTCTCTGGCCTTTGCGCCTCTCTCCTTTCTTCCTACACCCATATCCATGCCCTAGGGACTGAATTGAGCTTTTCAGAGAACAGTCTTTCCACCTGGAACCCTGCCTACAAAGGCCTGCAGACACATTCTGAGAGAGTGTTCATGAGGCCTCTAATTGAAAGGACAGAGACATCAAATTTAAAGACTACCACTGACTATATATAGAACAGAAAATCTAACTTAAAATTCTTAAGAAACTTGGCTGCCCACTAGAGCTGGGTAATAAGATCCTATTTCTAAAGACATCATACACTTCATTGCAGGACACAGATAAATCAACTATAACTGACCTAGAAACTTCCTCTCTGCCGGCTAGCTTTCATAGTGCCAGGAGGTACTATGCAAACCTCGTGGGGAAAAAAAGAGGCATTATCAGTTTTACCCAGCCGGAAGCCCTAGAAACTACAGTAGCTATCTGCCAGACAAGATGTGCCTAGTGGTGCAATAGTGGCATGACCATTATAGGAGTAAACCATCACCTTCGGATTAGATCTGAGGCTTGCTCCACAGGAGAAATCTTGTGCCTAGTTCCGTAAGCTTGATTAAGAGTCTGTGGCTGAGCAGGTCAGAGACTATAAGGGCTCAACTACTGTTGTTTTGCCAGAGGGATGTGGCCAAGCTGCCTTCTAAATACTTAAGTTTGTACCCATAGATTATGTTGCTCTTAGCCTTGGTCAGAGAAGTTTGGGGTTTACTTTGTTTGCTTGGTTAGTTTTGGTTTTTTGTTTGTTCATTTGCTTGTTTGTTTTTTACAGCGGGGAGTCGTTAATAAAGATACTAATTTGTCAAAGTGCTGACAGTAAGTGGCTGTTAAGTACCTGGCCCTAGACAAAACATCTAGATTCACTCAGTCGTTCAGGGAACACTGGAGAAGAGGAAGCAGGGATAAAACGAACCAGAAGATGGAGAAGAATGCTGTCTTCTGGACACAGCTGGTCATTGAACTTGTGAACACACAGTTCACAAGCAGCTGTGGTTATCTATATAGGACAAGCTAGGGCACATCAACATTGCATCACAGATGGGTGCTATGAAGTCCCGCCCCCATCTTGGGGGACTACTGACAGTTGGTGGTTCTAGGGAAAGGAGGGTCGGTTTTCTTCAGTGCTGAGATGCCCATAGTCCATCAAAACCATCCTCAACCCAAGCTCTTGTAAACAACCCTGATTAAACTCAGTGGACTGCAAGCGAATACATACATAATCAAGAAAGTAGTGGGGGAGCTCCTGAGAAGAAGGGGTGAGAGAAGTGGTGGGTGAAATGAGAGAGAAAATGGGATGTGTGTGAAAACACCAAAACTCATTATGTATATGAAACAGACAAGAAAGAAAGAAAGAAAGAAAGAAAGAAAGAAAGAAAGAAAGAAAGAAAGAAAGAGAAAGAAAGAAAGAAAGAAAGAAGCAACGTGAACTATTGACTCATGTAATTGGAATGTCCAGAGGAAATGTAGGTCTCAGGGTAAGTTTGATCCAGACATTTCTGCTGTCAATAAGATGCAACTCCATATTTTGTGATTCTCTCTGCTCTCTCCTTCTCACAGATCAGCCTCATTCCCACACTGCCTCCCCACACAAGCAGACGACTTTATACAATTATGAACAAAAATCCCTCTCTGACTGAACCAGTCCTACCCTAACTGAACCAGCTTCCATCACAAGGTAGCTCTTGAGCCAAAGGTCATGGACAAATCCTAGGCACTGATTGGCTTGGTCCTAGGTTGTGTGCCTTCTCCTTAACCAATCACTGGAGCTGGGATGAAGAAGAATAGAAATGCTGGGATTGTTTCAAGGCAGCTGGAGACCAACCTAGGAGTTGCCCTGCTCATAAAACGTGCCTGTGGCATGCTGAGAGACAGGGTTGTGGACACATGTTCTCTAACATAGGAGCCTATCTTGCCTCCCGCATAAAAGCTTAGGTGAGAAAAGGGAAGTGAATTAGCTCCTTTTCTCATTGCTATGATCAAATACCCAACAAGAATGATTGAAGGGAGAAGGATCACATGTGTGCTCACGTTTAAGGGGTTAGAGCCCATCATGGAGAAGGCATGGTGACTGGTGGCAGGGAAGCAGCCAGGCCTCCCTCACATCTTGGCAGGCCAGGAAACTAAGAGAAAACAAGAAGTACAGTAAAACTTAGGGTCTGCCCCAGTGGCCCACCTCCTGAAAGCAGGCCTCTGCTTCTTTATCCCCCCATAAGGGTTCTGTTACTGTTCAAAACAGCACCACCCAGCTGGGAACCAAGTGTGGGACATTCCACATTCAAACTACATCAGAAGGTCACTCACAGACTTAACCCACACATAACCCAGGTCATATAAATTTGCTAGTAGCTATACTACAGTCATTTGCCTGCCTGCTTTCCTGCTTGCTTCCTTGCTTCCTTCCTCTTTTTCCCCTTTTCCTTCCCTCTCCCTCCATGTTTTTGTGTTTTCCTCTCTCCTCCCTTGCCTGCCTTCTTTTCCTTCCTTCTCTCTATCTCTCTATACCCACAAGGCTCTTACTCTGGCACGCTGGCCCTCCCCACCTCCTACTCTTTCATCTGGAGCCCATTCCTCCTCTGGCTCACATCTCCAGCCACCCTCTCCCCATGCCTCTGAGTTCAATTTCATCTCATCCAAATTGCTTTATTGCTCCTGCAAAAAAACAAGGCTAGCTAGAGCCATTACAGGCGCAGACGGTGTGCATTAGACTCAAAAAATATTTAAGGAAAATACTTCAGCAAATGGAATCAATAAACTCCAAACCAAACATTCCCTGGGAAGAAGTGTCCCTTCTAGTTCAGTGTGCCGAGAAACAGCTTGCCTCAGGCGGAGGACACCTCGTCACCCCACCCGCAGGGCACAGGGGCCAAAGCAGACCCTGGATGCCACATACCTCCACCTCCCTCCCTCCAGCCGCACCTCTCCTCGGTCCATTTGTCAGTTGCTGGAGAGTCTAGGGCCTTCCAGGCCTATCCTTAGCACAACGATCAGCAATGCCAGCTAAGGACAGAGTGATGAGAAGAGAGAGGAGAGAGAGAGAGGGAGGGAAGGAGAGAGAAAGAGAGATCGGAAACATTTGCACTGTGATATTTTTAGACCCAAAGATTAAATCTTTAATAATCATAATTTTTTTTCTTGAAAGAAAATGAGAGTTCGGTATGTGGTGCCTGCGTCCACCGCCTCCTCTTTGAGCTACCCTGCAGCCGAGGGGGAAGGCAAGATGGAAGAAAGAAAAAGAGAGAGAGAGAGAGAGGGGAAAATCCCAGAAGAGAAGCAGTGTCATCAAACCTAGTCTGCTTCTGCCTGGGCCCCCAAGGATCCTGGAGCTTCCTGGGAGGACGAGCCAATCTGAGGCACACTGGGGAGTCCGGGCTCTCCCAGGCCCTGGGTTGCTCTGGATGTGGAAGAGGCTGGAACATGGCCCTAGCAAGCAGCAACCCACTAAAGCAACATCCTGTGAGGTCAGGAACCCTCACTGTTTCCTATTGATTTGGTTGCTAATACAGCTAGTATTGATCTTCTCCCCAGGGGCAGGGCTCCTTCTTTAGAAGGGCTACCTTCCATGGACCCTCCACTCATTGATTTCCTTCTGAAGACCCCGGGAGATCCATTCCCCACCAAGCAGCTTCTTGGAGGCTCTTTACCACACACAACTCAATGCAAGAGCTATCTTTCTCCTACAGAACTCAGTAGACCCTCTCCACCCAGAGAATTTCATAGGAATTAGCATAGTCTTGAATGTTCATGGAGAATATTGTTTGTCTGGACACTTTCTTAGTAGAGGTCTTTATCGCATTCCCAAAGGCGTCTGAGAGCTGCAAAGGCTGAGCACCATCAGGGAAGTCAGTAGCCATGTTTGCTCGAAGCTCAAGTGTCAAGCTTTCCTAACCTCTGGGTAGGACAACAAGGACAGTCTCATCTCTTACTACCACCTCACAGGTGGGCTCCAGAGGGCTGCCATGCTCACACCATCACACAGACCCTTCTCCTTCTCTATAGTAGGGTAAGGCATCCCCCACTGAAACATTAACTTTTCCTGATGGTGAATAAAATATAAACACTAGATAGGTCTGGTTCTTGAATCCTCTGCAAAGCTGGTTTGGATCATCAGAGTTTGTTCAGATCCCAAATTTCCTTTTGTTGGCCATCTTCACAGTTTGGCCAACAACTCCTCAGGCATTCATTTGGGTCATTACCCATCCTACTGCCTGTATCCCTAAACCTACCATCCTCACGGGCTCCTGGACACCAAGTCCACGACACAGGTTACTTCATTCAAGGATGGGTATTTCCTTTTACTACTAAGAATGTTCTCTTTCTAACCAGATGACTTTGTAGCAACTCAGCCAATAGGCAGTGGCTGGATAAACAAGAAGTGTTGCTAATGGAAACTTTGTTTCCATCACTTTGCATCCCCTTATGGGAACTCAGTTTCTGTCTAGTCCCAGGATTTTCAGTCTGCTTTCTGACCCTCTGAGCCTGTGGGTGATTGATTGCTCCTGTGTCTGGACCAAGCTACTTTTGGAGCTTTGTGACTTGTGGACTGATGTCCCCCTCTCCTTCCCTGTCCTCTCCCACCCTGTGCTCTCCCACATCTTGTCTCTGTTCCTCTGAGACTTTGGTGAAATGCAAACTCAGCCTCTTGGTGCCCTTCCTGTCTTCTGTACTTTTTGTCAATTCATCGACAACACTCAGAACAGTTTCCTCCAACCTACATTCCAATTCAGCAATTTCCTCTGCTACTGTGTCTCATCTGGTATTAAACCAGTTCATCAAGTTCTTCTTAATTGCAGCGAACATATTTTAGTTCTGGAATCCCACCCCCGCAACCCGCCTAGATTTATTTGTTTTATTTTATGTGTGTAAGTGTTTTGCTTGCATGTGTGTACCATGTGTGTGACCGGTACTCAAGGGGGTCAGAAAAGGTTTTCAGATTCCCTGGAACTGAGTTAAGGATGGTTGTGAGCCCCCAAGTGGCAGCTGGGAACTAAACCCAGGAGCAAGAACAGCCAGTGTTCTGCTGAGACATTTCTCCAGTCCCTTTGGAATACCCTTTTAAAGATTTACTTTTATTTATATGTCTATGTGTGTGTGTGTATGCATGTATGTATGTGTGTATGTGTGTACTGCATGTGTGAAGGTGCCCTCAGAGGGCAGCAGAGGGCAGATGCCAGGGAGCTGCAGTTACAGGCAGTTGTGAGCTTCATGAAGTGAGTTACAGGAACTGAACTGGTGCCCACTGTGAGAAACAATCACTTGAGCCATCTCTCTGGTCCCATTTTAAAATGTCTAAATTTTCATTTATGAGTTTGCACACGTGTGTGTGTGCGCGCGTGCAGGTGCCCATGCAGGTCAGAAGAAAAATATCACATCCCTTAGAGGTAGAGTTATGGGCATTTATGAGCTGCCTGATGTGGGGTGCTGGGATCCAAAGTCTGGTCCCCTGATAGGGCAGTAAGGACTCTTAACTGCTGAACCACCCTCTGGGTCCCTGGAACCCTCCTTGCCTTTTAAAAACTATTATGTATTTTCAGTTTTCATTCTCATGATGAAGTTTTCAAGCTGGCATTTTTGTTTGTTTAGTTGTTTCTTTGAACATGGGAAACAGCTTGTTTTGTAGTCAGTGTCTGATTTCACAGTACCGGAAGTCACATGGCTCTTTCTCGTGTCTATAGGTTCTACTGTTTCTGTCTAGCTAATGATGATTGGTTCCTGCTTGTTGCTCATAGTTAAACATGGTGGACATACACCTCACCCAGCTACTAACTCTCCAATCTTCTTGGGAAAATCTGGGGACAAAGGATATTCATGGAGACCTGCTGTCCCTAATGGGGTGCCATTTCACACTGCTGACCAAAGTTAGTTAGAAAACAACTCAGAGAGGTCTGAAGTCAGAGTTCACTCCCACCTATACCCACCTACCCTTGGATATGCTGGAGTGTATTGGGGAGGTGGTAGGGAGGCAGCAGGGAGGAGCTCTGGGATGCTTCCATCCCACTGCAGAAAGCCATGGCTCACTGAGGGACCAGCATCCCTCATGCCTACGGCATGGATGACTTTCAGCCCAGCTTGCCTGGACCTTGACAAAGATGAGGCTTGTCAGAGTTTATTCCATCTATTTACCCACATACTGTTTCAAAGTGCTGCTGAGATCAAATGGGTTTGGACTGATATTTTAGAAATCAAGCTTCTCTTAAGAGATCAGAGCCGCTGACCACACTGAGCCCCAACTCCAGAGGTGCTGGCCAGCTGGAGCCAAGAAGCTCCAGCTGTTTCCAGAGCAGTCCGTGCTCCACAGGAGCAGCAGTTGCTGCCACTCTGGCAACAGATGTGTTTGCACTGGCTTGGCCACTTCCCACTCCTCTTAATGACCGCCCAAGCCTGTGGGGATTTAATGCTTCGGTCCTTGACCGGAGAGAGCTAAGTCAGGGATCAGAGAGGCCAGGGCACCTTCCAGAGGCTCTTGTGAGGATGTGCAACCGGGTCCCCTACTCCCACACCCAAGTAAGGTAGCAGCCAACAACTCCCAGGTGCCTACAAGACATCCTCAAGTGACACTCACCGCCCATAAGCCTCCATCGCTCCATTTGTCAAGGGGGTCAGGGATAGTCCCTGAAATTGTCGTGGTGTTCTTGACGGAAGTGTGGAAAGGGCCCAGCAGAACACCCTGCAGACTTCAGCCTCCTGCCACGCTGCCGGGGTTGACTGCTGCCTTCTCTGGCCTTCCCGCTCCCACAAGTTCTTATGCACTGCAAGGGCCACAGTCATGTCATTTTAACCTGTAGGTGAAGAAACCAAGTCTCAAATAGGGCCAGCCCAGCCAACTTGGGCTTGAAACAGGGACTGATCACAGCAACACAGAAAGGATGAGAGGGCTTCTGGGGGAACAGCAGACTTCAAACAGGACCTGGTAGAAAAAGTTTCACACACACTGGGACAGAGAGAGATTTTTCTTTTGTGCTGTTACCTCATGTATAAAAAATGAAAGCATTCTTTTTACTGTCTTTGAACCCCAAATAATAGTACTAACCTTATCCTTACCCTAATAGTTTTTCTACATGAACCATCTCAGAAGAAAGGCCCTGGGCTCCCTCCTTGTCTGCCCCCCGAAACTGGAACTAGACACACACACACACACACACACACACACCTACACCTACACACACACACACACACACACACACACACACACCACGTGCTTCCACTTCACCGTCATTGACTCCCTTCTGTGACAGCAAAGACTCACAGACTTACATGATGAATCAAATCCCTTACTCTAAGACCCCAACATTTGTCTTTGTGTTTCTCATATGCTGACACTAGGCTCCACCCCACTGGGACATTAAGAAGACCCCTCACCTTCCTAAAGGTACTTTTTACACTTCCTGCTGTCCACTGGCTCCTTCAGGAACTCCTCCCCAGTCCAGAGCTCCCCACCCGGGATCTTCCAGACTTCAGCTCAGCTTATCTCACCTTGGAGTCTCAACTGCCATCTCTGCTACGCACACACACACCTGCATGTACATGCATGCACATTCATGGGACTCTCTGGTGTCCTCGGCCAGTCTGGCTACTTTCCTATCACCCTCTGGAACCTGTGGCCAAGTAACGCTCTAATTTTCTAAACATATTATTTTCCCCTCTCCAAGGACATTTATCAGACTCCTAGTCGTACGTCTGTCCTGGACTTTAACATACTGGATCATCAAGAGGTTCCCACTAATCATCCACGGGAAGATTCCTTTGGAGGCCCTGGTACAGTGTTGCCTCAGGAGTGACACAGTCTAATGCTCATGTCAACAGGTCCCTCTGCCTGGGGAGAAGAGGCTATGCTGAAGGGAGATGAATGTTGAGACACTGTAGCCATACCAACAAACCATGGCTGGCACTCTGCAGCTTCCCCAAGTACAGGCAGGTTCTGATAAAGGCCCATTCCACTGAGACCTCTGAATCAAGGAGAGACATGCTGGAGGCGAGAGTCCAATCCACATGGTTTAGCCAGAACCCCTGATTCTAGGAACCACACTCATGCCCTCCTCTGAGGAAGACTGAGCATTTTAAGATGGGGGAAGGGGCAGGGAGAACCCTGGGGTGGGAAGGAATGCAACAGAGTCTGGGGGACCACACACTTCAGTCCCCAGGAGGTTCCCACAGGCCTGGGCCTAACCCAGACGCCAGGGTTCCCCAAACGCATGTGCTAGGAATGGAATTCTTATTGCAACAGTGTTAAGATCTTTAAGAATTGGCCATACTGCAAGGGCTCTGCCCTCATGAACAGATTAACACTGCTCAGCACTTCTGCCTTCTCTCATGGGATGGAGCTACACAGAGGCCCTTGCCAGAGGCAGGTTCCTCAACCTTGAATGTCTAAACTTCCAGTGTGGTTTTTAAAAATAATATTTTTCTTTAAAAATTGTTCAGTCTGTAGCATTCTGTGTGGCAGCATAAAATAGGCTACGACACCTTGTTTTTGTTGATGTCTGTCACTGCAACAAACCTGAAGAAAGTGACTTAGAGAAGACTGACTTTGGCTCTCAGTCTCAGAGGGTTTGCCACAGTCAACTGGCACTATTGTTTGTAGGCTACAGGAGGAGGAAGCAGAATGGTGGAGTACTGTGGGACAATGGTCTTCTGTAAAGATTTGTCACTTGCATTGGTTTAATAAAATGCTGATTGGTCAGTAGCCAGGCAGGAAGTATAGGCAGGGCGACCAGAATAGGAGAATTCTGGGAAGAGGAAAGACTCAGTCTGTAGTCATCACCCAGACAGAAGAAATAAGATGAGAATGCCTCACTGATAAAAGGTGCCAAGCCACATGGCTAACACGGACAAGAATTATGGGTTAAGATGTAAGAGTTAGTCAATAAGAAGCCTGAGGTAATAGACCAATCAGTTTATAATTAATGTAGGTCTCTGTGTGTTTCTTTGGGACTGAACAGCTGTAGGACTGGGAGGGACAGAAACCTCCATCAACAGTGGAGGAAAGCTACTCCCCTCACAGGGGTGATGAAATAGAAGGTGACACCAGAAGCACCCAGTGACAAGACACCCTCTTCAAAGACATGTTTTCAGTTACCTACTTCCTCCAGCCAGGCCCCGCCTCTTAACATCCCTTTCAGCTCTGAAGTCGGCAGTAGATGAACTTACGATCTAGTCACCTCTCAAAAATGCCACCCTGGTGGCTATGTCTCTACACATGAGTCTTTTGGAAGGAGTCTTCACTTTCAAACTCTAACACACAAGGTTAGGGCCTTGCTCGTTGTGATAAATCCCTGCTCAAAGCAAATAAAACGGAAGAAAAGTTTATTTTGGCTTAAGGTTCAACAGGATATTGTGCACTGTAATAGGAAGGTGTGGTGATGGGCAGAGCTTGGCAGCTGTGGCTGTGGGAGCTTCTCTACATCTGGGCAGATCACAAAGCAGAGTGGGTAGGAAACGCATTCAGGACCAGAATGTAAACCTTAGGGCCCACTGGCAGCAACCAGTTCCTCTGATGGTTCCACACCTTTCCACAGTAGCACCATCAGCAAAAGAAACACTTTGGCCGGTGGGGGACATCTCACATTCAAACCCTAATGCAGAGCTTATTATTAAGGCCCAGGAAAAACATGCAAAGAGGAGATTGACAGCAATAAAAGAACCGAGCAAGCCTTGCGATGCACCTTGCAGGGCAGAAGGGCCTCAGCTAAGAGGGGTCACCGCTCAGGTCCTTTGGCTAGAGAGGCTCACGTGGAGCTTGCTTCACCCCACTCTTCCCTTTCCTCCACCTGTGTCTCTCTTTCCCACTTGCACTCCTGCCTCTCACCTCTTAAGGAAGATTTACTTACTGTTCTTAAATGTTTTTTTTTTTGTTTCCTCCATTGTAAAATGGTGCCTATTATAAGACATTTGGAAAATGCTGAAATGCAGAGAAAAATCAAATGGCACATAGGTCACCCCAAGAGTTACCAGTGACATTTTGATGTTTATTTTAGATAGAAAGAAAAACATTAGCTTTTCCTTCAAATAGCGTGGGGAGGCTAAGAAGTTAGCTCTATCTTTAAAGTGCTCGCCACATAAGCATGAAGGCCTGACAACCCTAGTGCATGAACACATATACACACGCCGGCACACACGCTCCACGCATACACAAATGTATGGCGACCTGTGGTTGTAATCTCAGCAACTGGAGAAGCAGAACAGGCAGATCCCTGGAGCTGGCTGGCATGCCAGCTAGCCTAATGGGTGAGCCTCAGGTCCCAGTTAGAGACTCTATCTCCAAATAATAGGCGGGGCTAGGGATACAACTCATCAGAGTGCTTTCTTAGGCCTGGCATTGATTCCCAGTAACAATAAGGGGGATGTGGTGGTGTACACCTGTAATCCCAGCACCAATGGGGGGCGAGAGCAGGAGGGTCACAAGTTTAGAGTCATCCTTAGCTAGGCAGTGGGTTCGAGGTCAGCCTGAGTTACATGAGACCTTGTCTCAAAAAAAAAAAAAGAAAGCAAAATCCAGAGAAGACAGTTCCTGAGGAGCTAGACCTGAGGTTGACCCCTGGCTTCCACACCCATGCACACACACACACACACACACACACACACACCCCAACACTGTTTCAGTTTTCTACTCTGATTTTATCACTCTAGAGACAGTGTAAACTTTCCCACACATCCTTAAATCCTCTTGTAAAGCAGTACTTTCCTGAGCCGTGTGGCCACGCACCATGGCCTATCCCGTGCTGTGTGACCATGCACTTTGGCTTGTCCTGAGCCACGTGACCGTGCACCATGGCTCATCCTGAGCTGTGTGACCATGTGTCATGGCTCGTCTTGCCTTCTTATTGTCAATATCTATGTTGTTTGGGGCCTTTTGTCTCTGTGACAAAGCCCTACAGAACATACATGGACACAAGCTTCTCTGTGTGTGTCCCATCACCTCCCGGAGCAGTGTTGCTGGTCCAAGTGGTTTACACCTGTGTAAGGTTTGTGTCCATAGCCCCTTGCTAAAGCCCTAGTCTCTGCCACTGTCACTTCCCATATGCATGGCTTCTCTGAGTTCCTCATTGTCCTTCCTGATTCCCCTGTTATTGCCCCTGAACCATTATCATAGCAGCCTCAATGACCTCTGAAATGGTAGTGGCCAATGGTGTCTATAAAATCCTTGCCACAAATTCATGACATCTGCAGAGGACAGTAGTGACCCTGCAGTGCTCCCCTGGCCCATGACTAACCAGCACCCATGGAACAACCTCCCCCAACAGCCCGCCCCCACCCTCTCAGTCCTCCAGCTGCTGCCCATCATCTTCTGGGTCCTCCCTGGCCTCTGCTCAGTTCATCTACAGATCTCTTGCCACAAGGTCTTTGCACATCCCGTTCTGTATTCTAGGACCACATCCCCGCACTTCCCGTGACCGACTCCTTCCTCATGACTCCATTTAGTGCCACTGCCCAGGAAAAGCCTTCTCTAACCACCGTTTCCCACCTAGCTCCCACTGTCTCTGTTTTCAAACTCTTCACATTTCATGAATAGTTAGCTGCATTTTCTTTGCTTCATTTTCAAGTGGTGTATTATGCAAGGGCCAGGACTGACTTTTGCTCTGTAGTCTCCATCCAGGTCTCAAGCCAGGAAATGGCAGGAAGGAGGGCCTCACTTGGCAGAAAGTAGCATCGTCTTGTCTTCTGAAAAAAATGTAAATTCAGAAGCCTCCTGTGTTCTGTCATTCCCTCACACAACTCTGTTCCAATTTTTAACACAGAGAAAGAGAGACCATCGCAGTTCAACAGGGAGGCAGGGTTATTACACATGGCAGAAGGAGAAGGTTGGGTTATTATACACAGCTGAAGGAGGAGGCGGGGTTATTACACACAGCTGAAGGAGGAGGCGGGGTTATTACACACAGCTGAAGGAAGAGGCCGGGATTACAGTTTAGAGCTGGATCAAGGAGACAGGTTGAGCTAGCAGATCTCGGGGAGCAGTCTTCAGGCTGTAAACATTCAGGGGGAGAAAGCGATGCTGGACAGTCTGCACGCATTGGCGGCACTGGCAGTTGGTCCCCCGAGGAAGGTTTTATCATGCCTCTGAACCTCACCTCAGGGGTATCCTCTGTGTGCCTGAGGCTCTGGGGTTCTTGACATGGCCTTGCCCATGTCAGCAGCACACACCCACGCAGGACTTTACTCAGTCAGGGGCTTGGGCTGCTCCTGACCATCCTCACTTCCATCCCAGCAGGAATACAAGACAGCACGAGCTATTGTGTCATCATGCCACTGCTGGCTGTTGTCACTGTTTGAGAAGATTATTTGCCAATCTGATAGCAATTTTTTTATTGTTTAAACTTAAATTTGCACTATTTTGATTACTGACAATCATTTATTTATTTATTTACTTATATTTGGTTGCAATTGCTATGCCAAGGAGCAAAAACCAGGATCTTTTGCATGCTAGTCATCTACCTCAGCCCAAGGACAAACTTTTCTTTTTGTTTGTTCTGTTCTGTTTTGTTTTGTGAGACAGGATGTCACGGTGTAGCCCTTGCTGGACTGGAACTCACCACGTAGTCTAGGCTGGACTCAAACTTACAGAGATCCACCCATCTCTGTCTCTCTGGTGCTGAGATTGAAGGCATGCACCACCACATGCCAAGGACAAATACATTTCATGTTTGCTGTTTTCTCTGAGTATCAGAAGTGACAAGGCCTGTTTATGACCTTTGGTTCTGCCCTGCTCTTTAGCTGTCCCACTAAGAAAAGGTGCTTGGGCTTCAGCTTCTAAACTTCTTCCTACAGTGGAGCCTTATTCCTACAGCCTAACCTCCATCCTTTCTGCTGCTGTCACCTCTTTGGATGGTCCCCTCCCTGAGCCCTGTGTGCAGCTGCAGAGAAAGAAAGCTAAGTGCCTCTTAGCCCTTCTCAGCTGGCACCCCTCTGCTGCCCACTGCCCAGTGTGCAGGCCCAAAGCCCGCCTGTGCCTCCCCCCAACACACCCCGGTGCTGAGCACAGATTAAATGATTCAACTCAGGAAGGAAGGCTGCTGTGGTGAGATGCAATCATCTCTGACTAAAATCTCTTTTCCAGATATATAATGGTCTAATCAATATTAATAGAGAGGCTTATCTGTTTTCCTCATCTCCCATGTCCTTAAGAGTAGATAAAATGCTTGTCAAATGGGATCCTATTCAGCATATACTGATTGCTTCCAAAACGCATTTGCTCGAGATCTGTCATCAAGAGCGAGCCATTACTGGGCAGCCAGGCCCAGTACCACCGTTGACAAATTTGGGAAAGATTCTTTGATTATTTGGCCCAACATGTGATTTAAGGACTGCAGCTTCTCTTGCTTCTAATCTGTTCTTTTCTGTCCTGCAGGGGCATCTGGGAAAACTGGAAGTGTTTTCAAGAAATGAATACTTCGGGCCGGCTGGGGAAGTGAGGGATTTCCAGCAGGAAGCAGGTATCTTTTTGCCTTGGCAGTGAGGAGGGAGACATTGAGTAAAACACTGGTTAGCTGAGGGAGAGGTGGGGCAGAAGGACTGGGCAGTAGGAGGAGTTTGATGGCCCGGGTGGTCAGCTGTGACCTGGGCAGGACAGAGGCCTGGGTTTGGCAACCTGGCTTCACCCTCCTCCTCTTGGTCACTAACCAGCTGTGTGAGTCTTCAGGGGACCAGCCTCTCAGAGCCTTTGCTTTTTGCTTGACCTCGGGCCAAGAAGAGCCTTCTAGACTCTCAGTGGTCTCCCATTCTCTGTGTCTTAAGGTGTTCCTCACAGAGTCCCTGTGTTGGATTGCCTCTATCTGCACGATGGCATGGCCCGGTGAGTAGGGAGCCCTGAAACCATCCTGGAGCAAAATAACAATTAGAACCACGTGAAAACTAAATGAGCTGTTGTAAGCCTGTGTCCCGACTGTTTACCACATGTGACGTAGGTGGCAGTAATCCTTTAATTATTTAATAATGGAGAGCTGTGCACCAGCCCAGGGAGGGATCTGGGATACTGTAGAGTGACAAGCACAAAGAGTGAGTCACACCGTATGGACAGAGGAGACAGCAGGTCAGAGTTCCAGGACATGTATGACTGTTTAGGAAAGAGGAAAGACACATAATTGACTGGTGACATGCTATTTGGGGGCTGATGCCTTCAAGAGCAAACATAAGGACCCCAGAGAAGATTTCAGTGTTGGCCAGAGCACCTTTGAATCTTTTCTGGGATTTGTTTTGTGCATACGTGGTCATTTGTACACAAGCAAGTAGAGTCCAAAGACTTAATTGCTTTTTACCTTCTTTGGAAACCGCTTTACATTTATTTATTTATTATTTATTATGTGTGTGTGCCTGTGTGTATACACATGTGCCACAGTGTATATAGACAACCTATGAGAACCAGTTCTTTCCAGTTTTCTCCTTCTAGCATGTCTATCCCGGAGATCAAGCTCAGACTCATGCTTGGAAGGCAGTAGCTGAGACATCTCACTGGCCAACCATATTACTTTTGGAGACAGTCTTTCTTTGAACCCTGAGCTATCAACTTAGACTGGAGTGATTGTCCAGCAGACACAGATGCTCCTGTGTCTGCCTCCCCAGTTATGGGACGATAGACACATGTCACGTGACCATGTTTTTATGTGGAATCTAGGATATCAAATTCAGGCCCTCATGTTTACACATAAAGCACTTTACCAGCTGAGTCATCTTCTAACCCTCCCTTTTGCTTGTTTGTCTTAAGTTCGGTGTGTGTGTGTGTGTGTGTCACATGCACAGAATCTGAGGAGGACACAGGTTGTTCTCTTCTATTGCTCTCCACCTTATTCTCTTGTGACAAAGTCTCTTGTTGAGCCTGGCTAGGCTGGTAATCAGCAAGCCCCATTAGTCCTTCTAGCTCTGCCCTTTATAATGCTGGAGTTACAGATGCACAAAGCCATGCAGCTTTTTACTTGGGCTCTAGGATTTTAACCTAGGTTCACCTTCTTGAACAGCCTGCTGGGACAACTCCCTGTTTTTGAAACCTTCTGCCAAAGATCTAACCCTAAAGCTTTTAGAAGAAAACATTGGTGGGGGGAGTGATAGTCAAAAGCATAAGGAAGGCGAAACTTCTTAGAACTGAACACAAAAGCATCATAAAGGAAAATATATCAAAAAGGACAAAATATAAAGGAAAATTCTACCGCATTATATTTACTAAAATTCAGTGCTTTCAAAGCTAAGTATGGTGTCTCACACTTGGAATTCCGGCTCGGAGGCAGAGGCAAGAGGATCATGAGTTCTTCACCAGTCAAGGACACAATAGAGAGACCCTGTCCCAGAGATCCTTAGACAGAGAGGTGATGGATGGATGGATGGATGGATGGATGGATGGATGGATGGATGGATGGATGGATGGATATAGATAGAGAGATAGGAGAGAGAGAAGATAGAACCAATTAAACTACTTCAAAGGGAGTATTTCTGCTTGTGCATGTAGCTGACAAGCTTGCAGGAGACAGTGGAGAGAACACTGGGTTAGAGAATATCAGCCTTCTGCAAGCATCGCGGTGAAGACTGAGTCAAACCTTAAAGAGCAAAAGATGCTAAGTTGGTAGACACTTCAGTGAGAAGCAAAATATTTGCATGGTCTCAGCCTGCAAAACCCTGGAGTTTGCTTATTCATTTCAAGAAGAGAAAAATGTCTCTATTGAAAGCACTGAACATCACTTTAGCCAGGTGACCAAACTCGGTATCACTTGCAAGGGGCGTTGAATAACTCCAGGTGTGTGACCCCCAAGGAGGACGCAAGCCTGTTTACATGCAATTCCAGAAAACAGTGCAAGATTCCCTCTAGTCATAATAAAATATCAGAAGAATAATAAGGAATGTTCTATTTAAGTGGGAAGAGGGGAAGAAGTGTATGCTTTAAAATGTCAGTGTCATAAATGACAAAGAAAGGCTATGGAAATGTTCTCAATTATAAGATACTAAAGAGGCATGCCAACAGAATACAATGCCTGATCCTAGACTCTGGAGGGGAAAATGTCAAAGGCATGTTATTAGATCAACTGAGAAAATCACTACATAGATAGTAGATTAGATTGGGGTAAAATGACTGATGTCAGTAACTCTAGTGTTTCGTGTAGACCAGTTCTTAAGATAGACACTTTGACACTCATCTGCTTGGGAATAAGGACCATTGTGCATGTGACGTACTCTGTAACGTTTCAGAAAAGCTCTCTCTGTTTCTCTCTCTCTCTCTCTCTCTCTCTCCTCTGTGTGTGTGTGTGTGTGTGTGTGTGTGTGTGTGTGTGTGTGTGTGTGTAGAGGGCACAAATAATAAATGAGGCCAAATGTGAACTGAAGGGATATATATATATGAGAAGGGTTATATTAAAATCCTTGTATTAACTATTCTCTTATCTTTTCTAAAAATTTAAAAATATTTAATATACTGATAAAACAAAAAATATGGTAAAACAATAAGCCATAAATAGAAGAGGATACTTGAAAAACAGACATCCAACACAGAATTCATAACCAGAATATAAAAAGAATTTCTACAAACAAGCAAGGAAAAGGTAAATTATACGTTAGAAAGAACAGGCAAAGGGTGTGAAGGACTACTTCATAAACAGGGATGTTTGCATGACTGATTAATACACAGTGCCCAACTGACCATTCATCAGAGAAACAAAAGCTAAATCCATAATGTAGTGTTGCCACACACCTATCACCACAGCCAAAATCACAAAGACAGGCAGTACCATGTGTTGGCAGGTACATAGAGCAACTGGGACTTTTGACATTTTTGGCAGGAATACAAATGAGTACAATCCTGCTAGACATGAGCTTGGCAGTGTATTAGCTATCTATTACCATGTAACAAATTACCCCAAACGCAATGACTTCAGACAACATGTGCTTATTACAAGTCTCTGCAGGTCAGAAACCCAGCCTCTGGCTCCGGCTGTCCAAGGCAATGCTGTCAAGGCTTTAAGCGGGGCTGTGGTCCTATCTGAAGGTTTGATGAAGAGAGAGCAAGTCTGTACATTCACTCACCTGGCTTTTGAAAGGATTCCATTCTTCACGAGATCTGTTGGGTATTTACTATGGGGGTCCTTCTACAGGACAGGTCCCAGCATCCCACAGGGCTTTGTCAGAGTAGGTAAGTCAGAGACAGCGTACAAGGCTGAAGTCCCTGTCTTTCCACAGCCATCCCAGAAGCGATGCTCTGATGTTTTTGCTAAAGGTGAGCAGGAAAGCCTAGTAAAGGCTCACAGGAAAGGTAACCAAGAGGCAGATCACTGGAAACTGCCACAGAAGCCAGTATTCCTAGATCTGACACGGGCAGACCCTCTGACCCAGCGTCCTATTCTACAGCACGTACATCCGTACACCGCATAATATAGGAAGCTTCACAGGCACTTCCTAATGGTCTGGCTGGAAGCAATCCAAATACCCATCAACAGAAGAATGGAAAAATAAGTTGTGTATAATCATACAAAGAAATACTGCATCTGAGCAAGAAGAGGGAGCTGCAAACATGCAACACAGATAAAGCTCAGAAAGACCATGGAGGGAAATTTTGTCAAACACAAATGAGTACACACTGTACAACTTCATTTTGTAAAGTTCAACAAAAGGGGGAAAGTGATTTATGGAGTTTGGATTCATAAAGGTAACTACCCTCAATGCAAGGAGGCAAGAGGCCGAACGAAAACAAGAACACTGCTAGGGACAGGGATGCTGTGTCCAGATGAGATGCTGGTCCTTAAGCAGACTACACTTGCAAATATTTAGGTTGCATGTCCATGAGTGTATGTTTTAGGGGTGTTTCTTGAAATGAAAAACTTTTGTAGACCTGTTAAATTAGCGTGTAACCTCTCTCAAAACCCTTGATCAATGGGTTAGAGAAATGGCTCAGTGAGTAAAGATACCTACCACCAAGCCTGAGTTCTAAGCTCCATCTTCAGGACCCACCTGGTGGAAGGAAAGGCCCAATTCCAGCAATTTATTCTATCTGCTTCTCTGCCTCTGTCTCTGTCTCTATACACATACACACATACACACGCACACACACACACACAAAATTAAAATATAATCAAATGTTTTGTTTTGTTTTTTTAAAATCCCTAATCACGGCCGGGCAGTGGTGGTGCACGCCTTTAATCCCAGCACTTGGGAGGCAGAGGCAGGCGGATCTTTGTGAGTTCGAGACCAGCCTGGTCTACAAGAGCTAGTTTCAGCGCAGGTTCCAAAGCCACAGAGAAACCCTGTCTCGAAAAACCAAAAAAATAAAAAAAATAATAAAAATAAAATCCCTAATCACTGAATCACAGCAAGGTGGTCAGAACCCAGAAACTGCCTCTAGAATAAGCTCCTGGGTATGTGTCCTGGATTTTGGGTTACACTGGAGCAATAATAATCGCTTATTTCCACTTAATGGCAACTCAGTGCTTGCACATGCATTGACAACATGGAAAGCTGGGGCAACTCCAGGGCAGCCATCTATTCAGGGTGTCTCCCATCCCACAGTAGACCCAAAGGCTCCTTTTCCAGGTCTTTATAGAAAACCTTCAGGGGGCTGGAGAGATGGCTCAGCGGTTAAGAGTATTGCCTGCTCTTCCAAAAGTCCTGAGTTCAATTCCCAGCAACCACATGGTGGCTCACAATCATCTGTAATGAGGTCTGGTGCCTTCTTCTGGCCTGGAGGTATACATGTACACAGAATATTGTATACATAATAAATAAATAAATATTTTTAAAAAAAGAAAGAAAGAAAACCTTCAGGAGTCTAATTCCTACCAACAAACAAACCCAGGGGAAGGACCCTGTCTGCCTAGCTCACTACTAACATATCCAAGAGGGTGCCTAGTTCATGACAGGGAATCAGCTGACACATTGACTGAACAGATAGTGAACAGTAGAGCAACACACACACATAGACACACACAACAGGTTGTCTGATGCACACAGAAAGGACAGGGAGGGAGGCTAGAGTCTCCTTTCCTTTGGGGAGTTTTTTGACACTCCTTCCCAGAAGTCCTCCCAGGCCTGGTTTCATGCTGCTGCCTGTCCCGAGCACTGTGCTGAGCACCGCTTCTCTGAGGTGCCCTAGGTCTGGTAACTCTCCAGAGCCCTCGTCTCCCCCTTATCTCCATCAGATCCTCAGACACTGGTGACTTCCTTGAGGAGGTACTTCCCAGCCAGCCCAGTTCTGACCCCACCCCCAGCCTGGGCTCCACTCACAAGGAGGTCCTGGCAGAACCCCCAGCTGTGGGTGCACAGCACTGGCTGTGCCCCAGCTAGACTATGACAACTTCCACCACAGTGTCGTAACAACTGTCTGTGACTGCTTTATGTTCCACTTGAGACCCATTCCCTGGGGCTTGGCATGGTGCCTGGCATTTCTTGGGTGCTTTGTTAAACTGACACAAGAGAAGGAACAGAGACGACAGACCAGGCCATGCCAGGGAAACCCTGCTTTTTCTGCCCAGGGTGGTTTTTGCCTCAGTTAACAAGGCCTCTTCCTTTCCTCATAGGGACTCCTCATGGCTGAGTCCTTGGAAACTTCCCTAACTTTTTTGTCAGGGCAGCAGGCCTTTTTCTTATACAGTCTTAGAGTTCATTGGCACTCATAACATCAACTGCTGCCCGCAGGCTCGGCTTTGCCAGCTAAGAGCTTCTCTAGTCTTTTCTCCAAGCTCATGCCTACTTTCTCCTGCTTCGTCCATGGGAAATTATACTTGCTGTGGGCACCTCCTCTGTCAGGGCCTGAGAGACCTCATCTCCCCATCTAGTCACTAGATGTCGAAACCTCTGTAGAGGGAAGGAGCAGGTAGAGGAATGACCGTATGGAAGAGAGACGGCTGTATTCAGTGGTTTAATTACATCATGGTTCACAAATGTATACCTTACCTATGTGTGGTGGCACACACTCATAATACTGGCACCTGGGAAGCTGAGGCAGGAGGATGACTACAAGTTCAAGCCCAGTCTGAACTACACAGCAAGTACCAGGCCAGCCAGGGGTTTATCCACAATGAGATCCTGCCTCAAATAACAAAGCAAAACAAACAAAAGAATCACCTTGCCAAAAATGTATCAAATGGAACACATTAGATATGCATTATCACTCCACAGAATTGTTTTTAAAACCTGAAGAATGTTGGAGACTATGCAACTTGGGATTCCCAGACATGGTTTTACATCAGAGTCACTAAAAAATATAAGATGATGTGGATTTATCCCACAAATGGAATCCAAGTCTGGGATAAAGAGTCCCAGATTTTGCCTTCTTAACAAATTCTCCCAGGTCATGTTCAAACAGACCAGCACTTGGGAAGCAGCAGTTCTCAAAGCCATATCTGGACCACCAGCAGCAGATCACCTGGGACTCTTCTGGAACTGCATGATGAGCTCCGGATGGTACCCAGTCATCTCACAAGTGCCCTGATGGCTCTGTCAGTGGCTGAAACCTGAGGCCTGTGATGCAGATCAAAGCATCACTCAACAGATGATGCTGATACAGTTCAGAAAGCAGTTCTGATTGGCCCAAGATCTTCAGGGACTTCTAACAGGACAAAGTCTTGTCCTCAAGCCTCCTGTCTCCCTAGCCAGTATCCAGGGCATGTGTTTGAAGGACCAAATCGAAAATTTCCAAGAAATTTTACTTTTAGCATCTACTCAACCTGAGGAGTCCTGGATCTTGGCAGTGGCCTTGACTTGGCTCCACCGCCATGACAAACCCACCAATGGTTGCTCTGGCACAACGACTAACCAAAGAGTTACTACCACTCCCAGCAAGGAACTCAGCACCTTCTATTCCAAGTGGGTACATGAGTGGCTGGTGGCTGCCACACCAGGGAGTTGGAAGTCACCTTCTGAACTGAAGGCAGAGAGCCAGTAGGAGATGAAGACACGGATGCTGGCCCCCGTGGTACATCTAACACAGGTTCGACATGTCCCTCTCTCCTGTAGGAGGACTAAGAGGGAGACGGTGTCCAGCAGAGTCTAATGGGGTAGCCAGCAACTAATGTACAGGATGTCACGGATAACGGATAGTAGTGGCTTGAGCCAGGAACATGTGTCCAAACAATGCAAGGTGAGAGAGAAATTCAAATTGCCCTGGGATGCTCAGGTCTCAATATATTCAAGTCACAGACAGTGAAGCGCTGGGCTGGAACCTCACTCCACTACTAGAAGTTGCTTCCATTAAGAACTGGTGGCATCAGCATCTCTGGCAGTAACCTTATGTCCCTCCTTGCTTTCTACCCTCAAGACCAGAGAGTAGTGCCCCAGACATTTCTCAGATTTCCTGAGGAAACTGGATGTTAATGGTGTTCTTGGTTCTCTTTTTCCTGCTCATCACTCTCCTCAAGTCCTTTGGAGCCCATCCCTGAAGCTGTTAATATCCAACGTCAAATAACACTAACTGTAGTCCAACTTTCCTATTTTATTTACCACAGACTGGATTGCTTATCCACAGGCCATGATGCGCAGGCTCTTGTTCACTCCAGCCCGTGATATGGAACCGTGCAGTCATTACTGGGTCAAAGAGAAAGCTGATTGCTTCATGTTCCTACGTGTTTTATAGGATGGCAGTTCCTGCTTCCATCAGGACATTTTACCAGGGCATCCTAATGGAGCGGTGTGCCACTAGACCAATGGAGTGCTGAGATTCAGTCCATTAGCCACATGCCACAGGCTGGTGAGGAGCTCCCAGACCCTTGCCAGGGTAAGATAAGGAAGGAAGAGCAAACAGCATCAAGAGCAAGGCGGGTATCTTGGTAATGGGCTGGAGACCTGCAGGGGATAATGGAAGTCACACGTGCCATTTAGAGATGAGCTGCTATCTCTAACTCTCCGTACACCAGGTAGCCTAGACCATTAGGGGAATGTTGAGGCTCACCACAGTTCACAGGTAAAGAAGCCAACGGCTATATGCCTTTGTCCTCACATGTGATCTCTAGTGGATGAATGACCCTCCCTACCCTGGGCTCCATTCCCGGATTCCAGATAAAAGTAAGCCTTGGCTTTCCAAGGCCAAATTCAGTTTCCCGGGGTATCTCTTCCCTCCCAGGCAGTGCCACCTACCTGGGGCTCCTGCTTCTCTCTAAGCTGCTTAGTCCGGGACCCAGAGGCTCTGTCTCCACACTAGGTGGCAGATGGGAAGACTTTAGAGCCCCAAATCCAAAAGTCACACAACACCCTTCCCAGTCCAGGAAAACCAGTCTCACCGAAACCTCAACCAGTAATTCTGGGGCCCACTGTATCCCAGAAATAGGCTGACCTCACTCCCAACAAGAAGTTAATCAGTGGCTGACTTTCTTGAAAGACAAAACACCCCCAGACATCCCTGGGCTAGGCTAAGAGAGACAGAGCAATCTGCCAAGGTAAACACTGGCTGGACCACCCGGATGAGAAGATCATCTGAAGGCCAGAAGCCTGCCCACTATGTGCCACACACCCTGCCAGGGCCTTTGCATAAGTCAGTTCATGGACTTGTTCATTGTCTTGTGTCAGGACTAGAGGCCAAGCCCTTGCTTTACACATGCAAGCACAGCACCCCTTTGGGAGACCCTTGCTACTTTTGCTATCAAGCATGTCCTCGCAGAGAGACCTTTCCTACCTGACTTAGTTAGGGTTTTGCTGCTATGAAACACCATGACCAAAACAACAAGTTGGGGAGGAAAGGGTTTATTTCACTTACACTTCCATATCTCTGTTCATCATTGAAGGAAGCTGAAGGCAGGAGCTGAGATAGAGGCCATGGAGGGGGTGCTGCTTACTGGCTTGTTGCTCCTCATGGCTTGTTCATCCTGTTTTTCTTGTTGTTGTTGTTGGTGGTGGTGGTATACACACACGTACACGCGCACACACACACACACATATATATGGGATATATATACATATACATATGGGGGATACATATACATATATATATATATATCCCAGAACCATCACCTCAGGGATGGTATCACCCACTTTCTCAAATTTGTTTCCCTCCTCTCAGATAGGTTGTGTCAAGTTGACATTAAGCTAGCAAGCACACCACCTAAAGGTAAGCCTCCTGCTGCTGAAGAAGAAGGTGGGACTTAAAAAGATAGGCAACTTCCCAAAGGTGGTCAGGATAGGACCAAGCCCCAGGCTTAGTGTGCTCATGGCCTGAGCAGTTTCTGCCATGGCTTTCACAGAGGGTACCAAGGACAGGGAGAGAGGGTGCCTCCAGAATAGTGCCCATACATTGAACATTGGCCAGGGGGGCTTGAGGTCTTCTCCCTCAACATTACAGGAGGCAGCCTCTGCAGAGAGATGGAGGAAGAGAGACATACAGTCTTCCTACTCTCCTGAGTCTCCACCCCGACAGTGAGCATTGTTACCTGACAGACACTGGATCAGCCCTGTCAAGTCACCTGCTGTGCCTCACTAAGATCCCCCAGCTCTGTCTCCAGGCTCAGCACTCTTCACACCCCACTGCACCCAAACTCTTATGCAGCTTAGGCAGAAGGGATGGGGCAATCTGCCTCTCCACAAGGTGGGGTCATGGCATGAGAGGAGGTAAGGACCCACTCTGGGCCTCCTTCCTCTGTTTGCAGAGATTGTCTGAGCGTGGGCACCTCCCAGGATGATCATGGTGACTACATGAGACAAAGTATGGAGTACATAGAGGTTTCGGCAGTATAACTGGCTTATGAGCTGTTGTATTTGCCCACTTCCCACTCTGCAGATCACAGCTACAGGTTGAGTTCATGGTGTGTACCCAACCCTGGCACCATTCTACACATAGCACATGAGTTACTTTGTTAATTCCACAGTGCTGGGGGTCAAGCCTGCATCCTTGCCCATACTAGGCAGGAGCGCCATCATTGAGCTACCCGCCCTGGCATCATTACTAATCCTCAAGGCTACATCAGTGAGATGTGTGTTGTAGCTACATTGCCAAGCAGGGGATGAAACCACAGAGCTTGACCAAGGTCAAGTCAGAGCCTGGCTTAGCAGTCAAGCACAGATTCTAGCCTGTGCACACTGCACAACCACACCCAGCAACTCCGTCATCTTCTCAGGACTCTGCAGGCAGCTGCGGAGGCTTCAGGGCTCACAGTGTAAGGGGAGCAGCCCCAGATGACCTTCTTGTCTAGGGCTATCTCTCACTGGCCTCTAGTTTCTTGTGGGGTGGCGTCTGTTCAACTACAAAGGGCTGCTGGAGAGGCTGTCATCTGTGACCTCTCGGGAGAGAGCAGCTGTCAGTGCTGGACAGTTCCAGGGCTGAGTGACTGGAGAGAGGAGTACCGAAGGGGCTAGAGGGATACGGTCTGAAGATCACAGACTCCTCAGAGGCAGATGGAGACAACACGAACAACCAACAAGAGGGAAGTCTGGTAGACGTGGTCAGGCAAACAGGAGAGGACACTCATTGGCAGGTGGCTGGTGTAGTAATGCGCAGGGTGGTGGCTCTAACACCATTTTCGCCATAGGATTCTGTTGTTTTATTTTTGTCATTCTACCCAGAAACTAAATTCATATCAAGAAACAAGGGTGCAATTCTGCCTAAAATGGAGAGGAAGAAGAAAACCCCTGGTCTTCCAAGGCCCCTTTACTTCTCATTTATGTACCCCCTCCAGCATCTAGGCCAGCCTTGGGGTCCCCAGGAATCAAGTTGGTAAATCAGCTATCTTACATAAACAATAGCAGCCCTGGAACAGAGATCATAGCTCTGCTGTGTAATAAAGAACTGGTCACTTTCCCTCTCTGGGCTTAGGCAGTCTTGCTTCTTGGTTCTCTAATGCCTCTCCTGGATATGACACTCTGGACAGTGTGGAGTCAGAAACAAGGTAGGTGGGCCAGGCACAGTCTTCACTGCTGAGTGAGGAGCCATGAAGCCAATGAGAGCCGCAGACACACTGATATGTACAGTCAAGCCCAGGGGCCATAGTCCTTGACCCTGCACACATCTATGGAACAGTAGGCTTGGTGTGCAAAATTTAAATGACAGATGACAGAAGGCGAAATGTGGTTTCAGGGACCAGCTCAGAGAGTGATCTCGTTCTGGTAACTTCTGTGGCCTCTCCCCACATCCATCTAGTCTTTTGTTCCCACCTCCATGTTTGTTGGTTTGGTTTGGTTTGGTTTGTTTTGGTTTTGAGACAGTGTCTCGGGTATCTCCTGCTGTGTAATGATTCTGGTCTCGTTTCCTCACTGAGAGGCTATGGAGTTGAAAGGATTGGCATGCAAGCTCTGGAGTTGGCAGCTGCTTGCACTCAATCCTGCCAATGCCTGCCTGACCCTTCCCAGGCCACTGGAAGGACTGATGGGTTTTTTGCCCCTAGAAGCCCTTAGGGACCAGAAAGGTAGAGAAGACTCTGTTTGTGCAGCTGGGCAAAGAGAGGGTAAGTGACCTGTCCACAACCAAATAGCTAAGCCTTAGCAGAGTGTCACTGGGGCCAGCCTTTTGTAGGACTGCTGCATTCAGGGCCTCACATGGCCTGAGCACTGGAAAGCAACTGAGGCCTGGATCTCCTTTCTGGAGCTGGTGATGCATATGCAGGCTCCAGATTAGCACAAGTAGTTGTCCAAAGAGGCAGCAAGGCAAGACCACCAAGCCTTTCAGCTCCTTCCCAGGCACAGCTGGGGTAGCTACCCAGGAAAAAAAGTAAGCAGTCCAGAAAGAGACAGAAGTCGACATTTTCAGGTGGGAAAACAAGACCCAGGCCCACCTGAAATGAAGTCTGGAGCAAAACACTCAGCTCCCAGATAGAAGACACAAGGCCCAGAGTGGAGGGATAGAGACCTAGAGCCCCATACAGAAGGGGACAGGGTGAAGACTCTGGCACAGCAAAGGGACAGAGTGTACAGCAGGGATTCATTTCTGGGCAAAAGGATCAGAAAGCAAGAGGTGGCAATGTTACCTGGGCCCTCGTCTAACTAGCCATCCTGGCTAACACAGCCCAGGAGGTGACGCTGGAGGCCCCTCTGCATTGAGGCAGAACCCAAGAGGCCAAGAGGCAGCCAGCCAGAGTCTGGCTCTCCCTGAGAGGATGCTCTTCAGTGTCTCCTACCGTTCCTCCTCCTCCTCCCACCCATTCATTTATTCATGCAGTGAGGCTCTCGCTAGTGGAGTTAATAATCTCTCTCATCTTGGCAACTCTTAACACTCGCTCCCCCAGTTTGGGGTAGGAACGAAATGTTGGCGATTCATGTGGTGTTGATTAGAGTATTGATCCTGCCTGCAGCTCTCACAGACACCCGCCTGAACATCCATCAGTGACAAATGGGAGACTGGAGACTGCCTCCTGTGAGACCCAACGGCTGAACCAGACCAGAGCACAGTTCAGCCGTTCTCCAAGGCAGGAGAACCAGTAGATCCCGCTCAACTCCAGCTGGCCCTGTGTTGTTTGGCCTTCTAATCTCGAGTGCCCCGGTTCTCTTCATGCCTCCCATCCCTCCATCCTTTCTCTTCTCTACTCTCCAATTGCTGATGAACAGCTGGGCATCCAATCTGGCCCCCTCCCCATTATTACAAATGACACCAATAAGCCAGGACATCACCCGGCAACTCACTGAGGCTCACATTAGCAGCCCAATTTTCAACACCCAGAAACTGAGGCTCCCCGAGGTCAAGCGATACCAGACTGCTGACCAGAGCGATGGCTAGATTGAAGTGCTACTGTCCCACCAATCACCCAGCAACCCAGAAGAGCAGTGACATGAATTGAGCCACTTTGTGCTAGGGAAGCATTGTCTCTTTGACAATGTGTATTTGTCTTGTGATGTAGAGGTTCGTTATTCTCATCTCACAGATGACAACACTTAAGTAATCTGTCTGCAAGTTGCACAGTTAGGCTGCACCATGTGGGGGCTCTAGACCTCCTTTGTGGAACTCCAGCTCCGGTTTCTTGTGTTTGCTTGGCAGCTCCCAGTTCATACACATGCTTGGTCTCACCTCCAATCACACACACCCACAAACCCCCAACCCGGAGAGAACTGTGTATTGTGACCTCCATTTTACAGATGCGGAAACTAAGGCATGGCTGGATATGTGGCTGAACGTGGTAGAACCAACACTCTAGCCATAGCTGATGCTCTTCTGCCTGCCCTCGGGCTGGACTACCACCTGCCCTCTGCCAGACATCTGCCAATCAATAAGCCCCTGAATCCAACCTTCCTCCCCTTCCAGGAATCCCTCTTGGGAAGGGCAAAGTGTGACAGCTTCCCTGTGCCAGTCTGCTTCTCCCTAGTGTTCAAGCCAAGGTTGGTGCTGGGGCATCTTTCCACTGACTCACTTCCTCTCAAAAGAGGAATACAGTGTTCTGTTCCACTTTACAGCACTACACTCCAAGCCATTTTCCTGCCTGGGACCCCCATTTCCCTCTGCTACATCTCCTTCCCTGCCTGCAAGACCTATTCCAGTACACTCCCACCAGGAAGCTCCAAACCCACCTACAATGTCACTCATGGAACTGCTCACCACTTGACTCAGGATCTTAGACTTCTTGTTTCTACTTCGGGAACCTCAGTTTCTCTACCTGTCCTGCCTGGCGCTCACCCTCAGGCTCTGATCCTCAGGGTAGCTTTCTGGTACAGCCACTACTCACAGCTCCATCTTCTCCTGTTTTCACCCGGAGAAGGCAGGTAGGAAGACTAGCCCAGATATCCAGACTTCGGTGCTAGAGTTGGCACCCAGGATGGTGCTGGGCCCAGGAAGCAGCTTTGATTGCAAATTGATCTGTTGTTCACTGAGCTGGTTACCAAGAAGAGAGGAAGCAAGTTGTCAATACTGCATTACCCACCGGGACCTAGAGCTTCTTCCCTGGGAGACAGAGAAGGTGGAGAAGGGGAGAACAAACTTTGCAGAGTCCCTGGGAGTATGCTGGGAGCACAGGACTCATCCCAGCCTCTGCTTCCTTGTTCTGATCCCCACAATCCTCCTTCTTTCCTAGAACCAATCTGGAGTTGAACATGGGACACAGGAACTGAAACATCAAATTTGTTGGAGGTATGTTTCCATTTGCTTTGGAGTTGCATGATTTGACCCGGATCTGGATTAAAGGGTAGACTTTACCTCCACCAGGCTGGTTTCGGGACATGTATGCATGGCTCCAGTGCAACCAGAGTCTAGGCAAGAAAGGTGCTGGGCCTAGAGGGTCGATGAAGGAAATCCTGCTTGACTTGTCTGTTTGGCAGCCCCCTTGTGGCCAGGACATTAAGCCACGGAGTCTTGGCAGGTGTACTGAGTACAGTGTTGGAAAGTTCCCTGGGGACCCTTCCTATTCCCTCGCTGCACCAAGCAGGATAGAGAAGGGTGTAACACTGTTAGCTGTGACCCAAGGCTCTAACCCAAATCTCACCGTCCTATGAGAAAACTCTCACTGATTGCTTATAGTAAAAGAAAATGCTCCTGCTGCCTGTCTTGCAATCAGGGTGTGCCAGGCACAGTGCTAGAAGCTGGGTGAAGCACAGTGTGAGAGAGTTTTGTTGAGGACTCCGGGGATGTTAATTACTTGCTGTATCACTGTGATAAAGTGCCTGGCAGGAAAGAGGCAAGGTTTATTTCAGCTCATGATTCCTGAGGCTTTCATCCTATTGCAGCAAGGAAGACATGGCAGAGTAGCTCAGATCATAGCAGGAGCGTGCGGCAGAGGCTGTTTACATTACAGTGGTGCAGGAAGCAGAGAGCCAGGCAGAAACCAGGGGCCAGGCCAGAACTTCCAATGGGCCTTCTTCCTCCAGCTGGACCCCACATCCAAAGGGGTCCACAAACAGCACTGCCAGCTGAGGATCAAGCCTTCAAAAGGTGGGCTCATGGGGAACATTTCAAAGACAAAAGAGCACCTTGCCGCATGGAGAGAGCCAGGCAGGAGCAGCTGGAAGGCCTTCCATGTCCACCACTGGGGAGTGACTTCCAGAGGAAGAGACACCCTGCCTTGAGCCTTGGAGGACGAGAGATAGGCTGACAGAAGGACATCCCCAGCAGCTACAGGAGAAGAGGGGCATTCTGGACCAAGGTCACTACTATAGCAGCCTCATGGGAAGCTGTATCATAGAGAATCACTCTAAATTCTATCACTGAATTCAACTAATGGCCACTAAGCATCTACCATATGCCTATTAGGGGCAGAAGCCATGGGCATCAGAGAGCCAGATGGATCCATTTGCAGTCCCTCTGCGCCACCCCACAGAAAACATCAGACAGGTACCAACACCCCACAGATAGCACAGAGGAAAACAGGCAAGGGGAAGGCAGCTTTGATGGGATAAGGAAAAGGATTGGGAAAGCTTTGGAGATGGAGTATGGCTCACTCAGGTGTCAGAGAAACAGGAAGCTGAGAGATGTCCCAGGAACATGAGGGAATACCTACAAGAACAAAATCCTGGCACGCAGAGTCCATGTGCACTGAATGCCATTGGATAAACGATAACAGTCAATCTCTGGGGACATCAGCGCTCACACAAACAGGGTAAATGCAGAAAGGAATTATCTATGCACGTTTAGGCAAAGCATAGATGAACCCAGAGCCACAATGAGCCGGAGGGTCAAAGAAAGGGAGTGGTTATGGGAACCTGAGAAGAGGCCACCATATGAAATGCTAGTCAAGGAACAATGCCTACCTAAGGCAACCAGAGGGAGGGACACCTGGATTCATACTTTGGCTTTTCCTCTCTTCTTTCCATCCCCTGCTAGACCTTTAGAACAGGATCCTAGAGGTGGGGAGTCTGGTAGAATTGTGCCTTGCAGATTAGTGCCCTGTTGGCAGAAAGGAGAAGGGTGGCTGGCACTGCTGGTCCCCTGTAACCCCTGACTACAGGACCCCCGCCCCAGAAAGTGGGCTGTCTAATCAGCCCAGGAGCTTCACACGCTTCTTAAAAGATCAAGCGAGAGAGCAAAGGCAGAAAGCTTTATACAAAAATAATTGGTGCTCCTGATCTCAAGCCTACCAGGCATCCTTCAGTACCAATCCTTTTAGAATTCATAACAGATCATTTTGCACATGAGAAAATTACAGCTCAGAGGGGCCAAGTCATCAATATCTGTGCTACTTAACTCCTTGCTTTCCAAGAGACAGAAACCCAAGCCACACTGGCTTGAGCAAGAAAAACCTTTGGCTGGCATGAGAGACTACAACTCATGCTTCAGGAATGGCTGTATCCAGGCACTTGCTCTCTGTCTTTGTATTGTATTGGCTTTATTCTCAGGATGTCACATCCAAGGTGACAAAGCAGCTTTAATATCTTATGCCACCTTAGCTTGACCAAGAGAAAAAAAGTCCCTTTCCTCAAAATCCTCAATAAATATTTTTAAACCTGGCTTCCTCATCTCTATACCAATCCCTATGGCAAGCTCATTGGTCTGGGCACGGTCAAGTGTTCCCTGCCTTGGAGCCAAGAAACAGACCACTATGGATGAAAGTCACCATA
>JAQHUG010000003.1:3695581-3724017 GCA_028555095.1 Dicrostonyx torquatus
GTATGCCTGCAGGCCAGAAAAGGGCACCAGGTCTCATTACAGATGGTTGTGAGCCACCATGTGGTTGCTGGGAATTGAACTCAGGACCTTTGGAAGAGCAGCCAGTGCTCTTAACCTCTGAGCCATCTCTCCAGCCCCTCTCCACAGTTTTCAATGACAGAAATCCCAAATCCAAGTGTCAGAAGATTGACCCTCTGTCCCCAAACCCTCTGTAGACTCCTCCTCCCTCTATTCTCTCCTTCCTGGTATTCCAGACACTCCTGGGTCTATAGGCCCCAGAACTCCAGTCCAGAGCTGTTAGGCCTTGCTGTGTCTTCTCTGTACCTCCTTCAGGACACTTGTCATTGAATGCAGATTCCACCCTCCACATTCATCCAGGGTAACCTCCTCTCAAGAACCCTGTGTTATACATGTCTACAAAGAACTTTTATTTTTTATTTGTTTTTTTTTTTCAAGAAAGGGTGTCTGTGTAGCCCTGACTGTTTTGTAACTCTCTATAGACCAGGCTGGCCTTGAACTCACAGAGATCCACTTGCCTCTGCCTCCCAAGTGCTGAAAATAAAGGAGTGTATCACACATCCAACTTTTTTTCTGTTAAAAATAAGTGTGTGTGTGTGTGTGTGTGTGTGTGTGTGTGTGTTTGAATGCCATAACTTTCATGTGGAAGTCAGAGAAAACTTACAGGAATCTTGGTTCTCTCCTTCACCACGTTTGTTCTGGGAATTTAACACAGATTATTAGGTTTGGTGGTAAGTGACATCTCCCCTACCATGCAAAGACCCCTTTTACGAATCAGGGCATACTCTTTTGGTTTTGGTTTGGTTTTTTTTGTTTCTTTCTTTTTTGAGACAGACTCTCACTCCATAAGATCTGTAGACATGGTCACTCTGTAGACCAGGCTGACCTTGAACTCTCAGAGATTTGCCTGCCTCTGCTTCCTGAGTGATGAGATCAAGGCATGCACCACTATGTCTAGCCGAAGATATATTTTATGTGTCTATGTTCAGTGTGTGGATTTAATTCAGTATTCAAGCCCACTGCAGTGTATTTTTTCCAAACCCCTACTATGACGTGCAAGGAGTATGAACTGAGAGTGGAAGGCAAACTCCATGCCCTCCCATCTTTCCTTACCTCAGGACCTCTTCAAGGAAGTACTAGACATGCAGGTGTCCTCTGCCACCACCATTGGTCCCACTGTCCTAGCTGGAAAGCATCTTTCGTCTTCACATGGACTCCTATATTCCCCTGGAGAAGCAAGTCAATCTCTGCCCCATATCACATCCCCACACGGGGGCTCAGCTGGGTGGTGCTGAGCCTCTCCCTGGACCCCGTGGAGCTGGGGTGCTGTGCACTCTGTCTTCTGCTTCTTGAGCAGCAAAGGTGTGTGGGTACAGGAAACCCGTAGGACATGTGGTAGGAGCTTGGCTGAAAATATCAAGGGGTATTTATTAGGAAGTGATCAGCAGCTCACTGGGCAGAAGAAGTGGAAAGGCTTAGCCTGGTAAGCTGTGTGTGAGATGTGTGCACTGATGTTTTGACTCTCTCTCTCTCTCTCTCTGTGTGTGTGTGTGTGTGTGTGTGTGTGTGTGTGTGTGAGGGTGCTGGGAATTGAACCCGGGTCCTCTAGAAAAGCAGCCAGTGTTCTTAGCCTCTGAGCCATCTCTCCAGCCCTGATGCTGGGGTTCTTTAAAGGAAGGAAACCTCAAAGCCCCCTCCTCGAAGGCAGAGGATCTACAACAGCACTTTGCCCTCCAAGCTGAGGTTATGGGTGGCTACAGGTGGTGACTCATTTGCACCAACCATACCCCTACTTGATGAGGAGAAAAACAGTACTGTAATCAAAGGATTGTCTGTGGGCATCAGAAAAAATAATGCTAAAAAAATAAAATGTAATTAAGCCAGCTGTCATGGCACACACCCTAGATCCAGTCCTTGAATAATAAAGATTACTCTTCAGCTAATCCTAAAAATTTGAAGCCAGTCTGAGCTACCCGAGACCCTGTCTGCAAAAACGAAACAAACTAACACACACCAACAATAACCAGTGACACAGAAAGCCTTGCTGTTGGTATACCTGGGAAGCAACAGTCCCACAGCTACAGACAAGCTCCCTGTCCTTGTGGGCTCTCCTCCAGATACACACAAAAGGTAGTGGGGAAGAGACAAACAGAGGCCGGGGACCCAGTTCGGGCATGGGGGGCAGACTTCCAGAAGGCAGATGAAGGTACAGGACAGTCTGGAGGAACAAGTGACAGGCAGTGTTGGATAACAACTCCTCCTGAACAGAGGCCAAGACATCTTTTTACTATTAGCTTGACCTCCTAGCCCAGCAGCTAGTGCACCCAGGCCAGGGGCCCCCTTCTTCTCCCCTCTGCTCTTGTGTGGATGAGTAGCACCAGACCTGATACACAATAGAAGATGTGGGCAAAGCCCACTGGCAGGGGCCAGGCAAGATGGAAGCGGATGCACTCACCCAGAAGGTGCTAATTGAGCCGATTAATTGAGCCAATTACTGAAGCTTCCCAGGAGGGATGGGGGGCAGGCCTGGCTCCTGGGGACCAGGTGCAGAATTGTGGGAGCTGCTGATAGAGTGAGCTAAGCTGCACTCTGTGCCCCCACCCCTGGCAGCCTGCACAGGTCTGAGACGGAGAACTGCACCCCTTGCTGCCACAAGAACCTGGTGACTGTGGGCTCTAAGGCTGGCCAACAAGGCAGGAGGCTAGAACAAGGCTGAGTGCCCAGGACAGCCCAGGAAGAGGTGCACTGAGCGAGTGAATGAGAGAAGTGAATTACCTCGCCCGACACGCCCTCCGCTAATTTTGGAGTGTGAATGGAACCGAGAGTGAATTCAATTCATGAATCACAGCAGAGCTCTGAGGGCGGACTGGAATAGCGCACAGAGCCTCCCATCCTACCTCTCCACCAGACTCCATAACCACCTCAAGGCGGCTCCATTGCTCCTGTGACCTCCAGGCCGCGTGACTGAAGAGGTAGTGAAGGAGCCTGCATTTGGACTGGAGTCCTCAGAGCTGCTAACGCTCTGTGGGACCCAACGGAACGTGTGCACTGGCCTAGGAATTAGAAAATTTGAACTTGATTGTGAGTGTGCAGGAATGTATTAGATAAGGAAACATAGGGGAACTGTCCTGTCATACACGTGCAAGGCAGGAGCCATGGGAGCATGCCCACTCACGTATGTGCGCTTCCCTGACATACCTGCTTTGACATGGAAACCATCTCTACCAGCACCACGCCCAGTTGAAGGCCGAGGTCAGGTCCCAGCTGAGGACAGAGGCTCCTCTAAGCCCTCCTCTCCATTCCCAAATCCCCATATCCCACCTTCATGTATTCTCCCTTCTCCCTGCTCCCTCCTCCTTCCCTGCTCCACCCACAGGCCAGAGAGTTTGGCTTTAAAAAGATGCAAATCTAATTGCCAGCCATTTCTGCCTTGTTTTGTTTGTGTGAATGGTTAAGTCTCTTTATTTGGATGAGAGAGGCTACATTCACATTAAGACAGAAAAGTGCTCTTTTACAGAATCAGCTTTACCAACATATAATTTACATAAAACAAGATGCACTTACGTTAAATGTATAGATAGCTAATTTTTCATTTTTGTTTTTGTTCTGGTTTGAGACAGGGTCTTATAATATAGCCCAGGCTGATCCTCCTGGGGATCTGACCTTCATTCCTCAAGCTTGCTCATTACCAGCTGAGCTAGCCCCACCCACCTCCCAGCCCCACCACCATGAGATGGGCTCTCATTCTAGCCTAGACTGCCCTAAAACTCACTCTGTAACCCAGTCTGGATTTAAAGTCATGTAAATCCAGACTGCCTTGGCCTCCCCAGTGTTAGGATTCGATAGGTGAGCCTGGTTTTCCATCCCCCTAACAGGTATTGACCCTGGGCCTTATGCATGGTAGGCAAGTGTTCTACTAGTTCACACTGTCTCTAGCCCTCTTCTTAATTTGGAGGCAGGGCCTCATGAACTTGCTGTATCAGCTACGCTTTTCAGTTTTATTGATGCCATCAAAGGCCTAACAAGAAGCTAGTAAAGGGGAGAAAGATTTATTTGACTTACAGTTTGAGGGTACACGGTCTACTGTGGAAGTCATGGGGGGGTGGTTCTGGAACATCTGGAGTGTGTGCCAGATGTTCACATCTCAGAAGAGCAGAAAGCAGAAAAGGGAGAACTCCAACCCCCATCTGGCTTTCTCCTTTTTTCCCTATTATTCAGTCTGAGCTGTTGTCCCCCCACCCCCAACACCCACACGCAGAATGGCTCTTCCCTTCTCCGTTAAAGCTCTCCGGGAACATCTTCACAGACTTGCCCAGAGGTGAGTCTCCTAGGTGACTCTGAATCCTGTCAAGTTGACAATAAAGACGACACATCACAGTTGCTCGTGTTGGCCTTGAGACTTCTTTACAGCCACTGATCTCCACCCCAGTCTCTCCAGTAGCTGGGATTACAGGCCACGCCACTTTCTTGTTTATAACATATACTCAGTGTTGACTGAATGCTGGCCTATGTGGTTTTGTGTGTTGTATTCCTCTCTCCTACTTGACCCCAAGCTGTAAGCAGAAGTCATGCCCCTATGTCCTGTACCTGGCAGAGTTCCTGGCACGGGAACTGCTTGACGGGATTTCAGAAGACGACACAAAGGTGGTTGAGACTCAGGCCTCCAGGTCTAGGATGCTGAGGAGCAGGGAGGCACAAGGCTTAAGCAGAGACCTAGGCGGGCAGGCCCAATAGCAAGCTCACCCAGATCCGGTTGACACAGAAAAGGAGGGGCCAGGGAAGGCAGGAACGAGAATGACTCATCTTCCGAGACACATAGCAGAGGAGGAGGAAAATGCCACTCAACAACTTCTTGATCTTTCCTTGTGTGGGGGAATGAACGTTCCAGCCCCCAGTGAGCTGGGTGGTGATGTGTACTCAGAGCTAAGGCCACCTTATCAGGCCCGGAGCGGCCACCAGAGAGCTTTCTACTCAGAGAGGCATTCATAGTTCCCCCGCAGCCTCTACCAACCCCCTTGTCCCCAGGCTCCTCCACAACAGCTGTCTCTACCCCGGAGACTGTATGAGTGATCTGCTCCAAGAGTGAATGGCATCCATGCTCAAGGACTATGAAAAGCAAGACAACCTTACTTCTCAAAAGACAAAGGACAGGATGACCCAGGGCAAGGGACATGTTCCATAGCACAGGGACAAGACCAGAGGCAGGAACCCTCAGACCCAAGCTAAGATCAACTGGAGGAAATTCTCAGAAACCACCCTTTCAAGTATGAAGTCAGGGACTGGGGATGTGTCTTGGGAGGTAGAATGCTTGCTTAGCACGCACAAAACACTGGATTCTGTCCTCAGCGACCCATAAACTGGGTATGGCAAACCTAGCATTTGGGAGGTAGAAGCAGGGGGGATCAGAAGTTCAAGGTCATCCTTAGTTGCATAATGAGTTTGAGGCCAGCCAGGGCTACCTGCATGATACCTTGTCTCAAGGTAGAGGCAAAAACTGAAGTCAAACCTACAAAGGCAAGGGTCTTATTAGCCAGACTACAAGCAGTAATGAATTTACGTAGAGGTAGGGAATGCTCAGCTCTCCAGAAACATCTAAAGTGCTGAGGTAGCCCTGGCCCCAGGAAGAGGGCTCTAGGCAGCTCTCTATACGGTTCTAAGAGCAGGTGTCTGGCAACCAAGCAAGGACCCAAGATGTGAAGGGCAGAATTTTAACCCAGCAGGAAAGGCCCAAGACCTTGCAAAACCACTTTGTTAATCACTGTAGACTTCCCTGGGACCAGCTGCTAAGCTACAACCTATCTGCCTTCAATGTGACTAGTGGCTCCCTGTCCCAGTCAAGTGCCACCCGGAGCCCTCACTCCCATCCCTGGGAAGGCACACTCAGGAAGGCCTCACCTCCAGAACTCTGCCCCTTTGAGCCTACCCAGCCTTGGGCTACAGAGGAGCTTGAAGTCGGAGCCCAGGACTTGTCCTGCCTCTCATCCTCTCTCTCTGAATCTTCAGGGATGAGTCACCCCAGCCCAAACCCAGACTCAAAGGATGACAATGTAAACAAGTGGGAAAAATCGGGGCCCTGACTGAGCATGGCCTCCATCTCCTAATCCTGAAGGGGAGGGCGGAAACACTTATACCTCCACAGTGCATGTCAGGATTAAATATGATGACAGATGTAACGTCTTGGCTCACAGCTAGCGTTCAAAAGACGGCAGCTCCTGTCACTAAGAAACCTTCAGCTTCTTAAGAGTGTTTTGAATCTTCCCACTGGTGGAATCTTATGGCTTATGAATCACTTGCATGTTTATTTTCCCATTTTATCCTTACACAATTGTGTGTGCATATGTGTGTGTATGCACATGTGTTTGTATATGTTTATGCCTACATGTGTGTATCTGTGTGTCTGCGTGTGTCTGTCTGTGTGTGTGTGTGTAAGCCAGAGACCTACATCAAGTCTCTTCTTCAATTGCATTCCACCTTATCTTTAAATGGTTTTGTTCTATTATTTTATGTTTACTGGTGTTTTGCCTTAATGTATATCTGTGCACCACATGTGTGCAGTGCCCACAGAGACCAGAAGAGGATGTGGGATCCCCTACTATTTTAGTTATGTATGGTTGTGAGCTGCCATGTGGGTGGTAGGAATCTTGGGTCCTCTGGAAGAGCAGTCAGTGCTCTTAATCACTGAGCCATCTCTCCAGCCCACCTACCTTATTTTATTTTTAAGATTGATTTTCATTTTTCTTTATGTGTATGTGTATATATCTGTATGGACACACGCAACAGCCAAAAGAAAATGCCAGGTCCTCTCCAGCTAAAGTTACAAGGGTTTGTGCAACCCACGTGGGTGCTGGAAATTGAACTCAAACCCTCTGGAAGAGGAGTATGGGTTCTTAAACACTGAGCCCCTCCATTTTATTTTTAATAATATTTTTTAACTATTTAAAATAATTCTTTGGAGATTTCATATAATGTATTTTTACTTTTATCATATTCATCTTGCTTCCCCAAGCTCTTCCCAGACGCACCCCTTCCTCACTACCCACCCAGCATGTTCTTATTTGTTTTATTTTATTTTTTTATTTATTTATTTTACATCCTGACTGCAGTTCCCCTCTCTCCTCTCCTCCTCCAAATCCCTTCCCCCACCTCTCCTCTGCCCCCCTCCAATCCTTTCCTCCTCTGTTTCTATTCAGAGAAGGGCAGGATATCAACAAAACATGGCACATCAAGTTGCAGTAAAATTAATCATTTCATTTATTTTTTAATCTCATCAAGTTCAATTTTAACTTCTCAAATTTTGTTGGTTATTGTGGAAGAATAGGCAGAAAGATTTCTAAGAGCCAGAGGCAGTAAATGTCCATAACAAAATAGGATTTTCTAGACACAACAGGACAGTTGCAAATATGGACTCACAGCTGTATGACGATGTGCAGAAGACCCGCACAAGATCAAAACTGCACCTTATTTTTTTTGAGAAAGGACCTCTCAGTGAACTTGGAACTAGCTGATCTGACTGGCTAGCAAGTTCCAGAGATCTACATGTTGCTGGGATTGCAGGCATGCACCTCCATGCCCAGCTTCTTACCTGAGTGCTGGAGGTCTGAATTCAGCTCCTCATGCTCACATGGCAAACACTTTAGACACTGAGAGAATGACCATGGGCTTTGGTCCTGCCCTGAACAGAAATGAAAGATGACAAAATTCTTCCCTCAAAATGTCAAGTGGGTTCAGGGGTGCACTGGTCACCTATTGCCATGTAACAAACTACCCCAAGCTCACTGGCTTTAACATAATTCACTACCTCATGGTTTGTGGAAGTCACAAGGTTGGGAGAAAACATTGGTTTAGTAAAATTAACTCAAGTACTCTGTTGCCAGGGCTACAGGCATCTACAGACCAAGAAGATGCTCCAATGACACACTCACAAGGATGTGGACAGGAAGCCTCCCTTCCTCAACATATGACTGCTGGGGTGATGTCACAGCAGGGCAGCTGCTTTCTCCAGAGCCATGAGAAACCCACACTTCATGAATCCAGTCTTGTTAAGTCACATGCCATCACTCTGCCTTTATTTCAGGACTGAAGAGATGGCTCAGTGATTATGAACTGATCTTACAGAGGGCTGCTCTTGCAGAGGGCCAGAGTTTGATTCCCAGCTTCCACATCAAGTAGCTCATAGCTACCTGTAACTCCAGCTCCAGGGATGTCCAATACCTCTGGCCTCCATGGGTACCTTCATTCACTTGTATAAACCCACAAACAGATCATATACATACACATAACTAAAAATAAAACTTTTAAAAAATGAGTCTCTAACTCCAGCCTGAATGCAAAGCAGAACTAGTCTTAAAGAATTTGGATACACATTTGAAGCCTCCACTAAAGGATTAAGCACAATCAAGGGGGCAGAGTGGGTTGGGCACAGAGCCAAGAAAGTACCTGCAGGCAAGGACCAACTCACTGGGGCTCCTCCCAACACACAGGAGGTCCTATTACACAAGGCCAAGTCCCTCAATCCTGCCCCCATCACAGAACAATTCAGGTACCCTAATCTGGGGCTAGGGTCAAATACATAGTAGATAAAATGGAAGGAAGAGAACACTAGGGCAAAGACAGGGTGGATCAACCTGAGTATAGAGAAAGGAAGAGCTGGACACTGCATATGCTAGCCCATGGCTACTCCACCTGCCACTGAGCGAATGGGTAAGGCAGGGACTCCATGTCTACCAAGCATGGGTTGTCAATAGTGGGGGTCTGGAAAAGGAACTACCTGTTATGCTTTGGGTGATTGTTTCCTGAGAACTCCATGCTGACATGAAATGACTGTTGCAACAGGATTAATGAGGTGGGGGTGGTTTAAGAAGTAATTAAGGAGCTAGAGATGTTGTTCACCGAGCATACAAGAAGCTCTAGGTTCAACCCCCCACATCACATAAAACACTGGAGCGTTGGCTCAGTGTTTAAGAGCACTGGCTATTCTTGGAGCGGTTCCGGGTTCAATTCCCAGCACCCACGTGGCAGCGCACAACTATTTGTGACACTAGGCCCAGGCAATCAGCTGACCTCATGTGGCACCAGGCACAGACATGCAGGCAGAACACTCACACACACAAAACAGTAAAATAAATATTTCTTTAAAAAATAGAGCAGGGGGCTGGAGAGATGGCTCAGTGGTTAAGAGCATTGCCTGTTCTTCCAAAGGTCCTGAGTTCAATTCCCAGCAACCACATGGTGGCTCACAACCATCTGTAATGAGGTCTGGTGCCCTCTTCTGGCCTGTGGGCATGCACGCAGACAGAATATTGTATACATAATAAAGAAATTTTAAAAAATAATAGAGCAGGATGGCACATGACTATAATCTCAGCACTATGGGGGCAGAGGGAGTCTTAGCTACTGCCTAGGACAATGGGATCCAAAGTGTACACCTGACCCAGCAAGAGAGAACTAATCAGATACTCTCTCTTAGAAGTTTGCTACTCAGGACCCAGATCCAAAGAATCAATGTGGGGCCAGGGCCAGGCAGTCAGGGTGGCTGGGACTGAGGCTAAGGTTGAGGTGGGCTGAGGCAGGGCCGGGGCATGGCTGGGGCTTGGGCTGGGCAGTTGGGAGGTTGAAGCTGAGGCTTAGGTGGAGCTGAGACTGGAGCTGGGTCTGTGCCTGAGCAGTCAGGCTGGCTGAGGCTGAGGTGAGGCTGGGAGTGAGACTGGGCAGTCAGGGTGACTGGGGTAGGCTGGAGATGCTATTTTAGGAGCATGTGTTGATGAGCTAGCAAAAGAAGATGATCTGCAACGTAAGGCAGGAAAACAGAGCCAGAGAGCAAGGGAGCAGGCCAGCCTGACCTCAGAGGAACAGAGCCGGCGGGGGAATGCCTCATGGCCCTCCATCACCTAGAAGGCCCTCTTGATTCTTCTGATCAAGCCCTCTCCTTATCCTCGGGTGGGACTGACAGGCCACGTTCTGGGCAGTCAAACACTCGCTGTCTAAGATCTGGAAGAAGTAAAGAGAGGGAGATAGTTTGGCCCTTTTGCAACCCCACCCAGGATAACCTTGGGGTAGAAGTGTCATATTGGAAAAAAAAAAAGTGTCATATTGATGTCCCACCCCTTTGTGCCCATGACATCAAGGGAAATGATATGACAATACTTAGCTAACCCCCATCTCTGCTAACTTACTGTCCCAGGGCTGAGACTGTCGGCATGGAAAGGAAAAGCTGTGACCTCAAGCAGAGCAGGCGGGGTGGGAGGAGCCCCCTGGCTCAGGCTTGCCTGTGCAGTGGCCTGTTTGGTGAAGCCCAAGGGATGTGGGAGGACAGAGGGAGCTGTAGCTTTGTGAGTCTGCACGGCAACCATGTGAGTGTGCAGATGAGAGTCCAGAGCAGACTCTGGGTTATTCATTTCTCCACTCAGCATCAAATGAGCTCTTTCTCTACCCCAGGCCCCATTAAAAAAAAAAAAACTCAGGCTGGTCCTCAGGAGCTCACGGGGATGTCCAGATGCATGAAGCATCACAAGTTTTCCCAAGGTCAAGGAATAGGGTCTCCTGGAGGTGGGAACTAAGGAGGGGCCCCAGGATAGGGAGGGTTGTGAGCCCCCCACCCCACCCCTGGGCTGCTTCTGCCTGTCTAAAGGACAGGAAGGAAGAGGCTCTAGTAGCCATCAGGGGACAGATACACCAGGCTGGAGGAAGGGCAAAATTTACCTTTTAATAGTGTGATGGGATGTTGCAATTTATAAAGTTCAGAGTTAAGTGCAATTGAGTTACCAAAAAGAAACCTGCAAAAAAAAATCACATAATATTTCAAGCATGTTCACAAAAATCAAATCCAAATGGATCAAAGACCTCAACATAAAGCCAGCCATACTGAACCTTATAGAAGAGAAAGTGGGAAGTACACTTGAACGCATTGGCACAGGGTACTACTTCCTAAATAGAAACCCAGCAGCACACAGACACTGAGAGAAACAATTGATAAATGGGACCTCCTGAAACTGAAAAACTTCTGTAAAGCAAAGGACATGGTCAACAAGACACAATGACAGCCTACAGAGTGGGAAAAGATCTTCACTAACCCCACATCAGACAGAGGGTTGATCTCCAAAATATACAAAGAACTCAAGAAATTGGACACCAAAAGATCACATAATCCAATAAAAGAAATGGAGTACAGACCTAAACAGAGAACTCTCAACAGAGGAATCTAAAATGGCTGAAAGACACTTAAGGAAATGCTCAACATCCTTAGTCATCAGAGAAATGCAAATCAAAACAACTCTGAGATTCCATCTTACACCTGTAAGAATGGCCAAGATCAAAAACACTGATGACAACCTATGCTGGACAGGGTGTGCGGAAAAGGGAACACTTCTGCATTGCTGGTGGGAATGCAAGCTGGTACAATCCCTTTGGATGTCAGTGTGGAGATTTCTTAGAAAATTAGGAAACAACCTTCCTCAAGACCCAATAATACCACTTTTAGGTATATATCCAAAGGATGCTCAATCGTGCCACAAGGACATGTGCTCAACTATGTTCATAGCAGCTTTGTTTGTCATAGACAGAACCTGAAAACAACCTAAATGTCCCTTGACCGAAGAATGGATAAAGAAATTGTGGTACATTTACACAATGGAGTACTACACAGCAGAAAAAAATAACGACAGCTTGAATTTTGCAGGAAAATGGATGGAACTAGAAAGCATTATTTTGAGTGAGGTAACCCAGACATAGAAAGACAATTGTCACATGTACTCACTCATAGGTGGTTTTTAAACATAAAACAAAGGAAGCCAGCCTCCAAACCATAATCACAGAGAACTTAGACAACAATGAGGACACTAAGAGAGACTTACATAGACCTAATATACATGGGAAAGTATAAAACCACAAGATCTCCTGAGTAAATTGGGAGCATAGGGACATTGGGGGAGGGTTGAAGGGGAGAGGGGAGAGGCAGGGAGGGGAGCAGAAAAAATGTAGAGCTCAATAAATATCAATAAAGAAAAAAATATTTCAAGCATGTTTACAGTCTTTTGTTTTTCTTTTTGGCTTTTTGAGACAGGGTTTCTCTGCGGCTTTGAAGCTTGTCCTGGAACTAGCTCTTTGTAAACCAGGCTGGCCTCTAACTCACAGAGATCCACCTGCCTCTGCCTCCCGAGTGCTGGGATTAAAGGCATGCACCACCACCAACCAGCTTTTCTTTTTGTTTACAGTCTTGTGTTGGGCCACATTCGTAGCTGTCCTTGGTCAAATGCACCCGCAGTCAGGCTACAGGTTGAACACACTAAACAAAGATATGGAGGAATGAAACACCAACAAGCCAGGAGACTCAGATTGTCATTAATAGAAAAATTCCTTTTTTTCCAATCTTGCCCTCAGTTTCCTCTATGTCAAAAACAGAGGGCCACTTGATAGCTCAAAGAATGACTTGACAGCCCTGGCTTTCAAGCATCGGGGGTGAACTAGCTGTGGTGGCATATCTGTAGTCCCCAGCATTTGGCAGGTTGAGGCAGGAGAGTCAGGGGTTCACGGTTACCCTCAGTCAAGTCCCAAGCCAGCTTGAGCTATATGAGACCCTGTCTCAAGAACAAAACAAAAAAAATGGGTCCAGGAACTGGGGATAAAGTGTCAGCTGTATAAGTGTAAGGACCTGAGTTTGGATGCCCAGCATCACACAAAAAGCCTGCAATCCCAGTACTGGGGAGGTAGAGGCAGGGAATGCTGAGGCCTGCTGCCCGGACATTCTAGCCAACTTAGTGAGTTCTAGGTTCAGTGAGAGACATCATCTCAAAAAGTAAGATGAAGAGCAACTGAGGAAGAGACATAATATCAGCTTCTCTCACCACATACAAACACAGAGAGGAGAGAGAGTCAGGGCTGGCAAGTGGAGCTGTGGACAGCGGACTTTTTTTTTTTTAACCGTTTGTCAATGTTCTGTGATGTCTCACATTCTATGGTTTCCATGTTTGCCTGGGCTGTCTAGTAAGACTGCCTTGCCCCCTTTCAATGAGTTCATTCTTAATCAATGAGGGCTGAGTCCCAGGTGCCAGCTCTGTGAACAGGGTCTGAGGTGATGCTCTGTGTGAGCTGTGATAGAGAACTTTAGGCTCCTTGGTGGGGTCCTGAAGGCACTCAAGAAGGACATTCTTGTGTCCACCTTGCCCAGTGAGACTAACCACATTGGATTTTAAGGCCCAAAGATCTCAGTGTTAGCTGGATTAGCGGACAACTGTCTGATAACCAGGATCCTAGGGCAAGCTTCCCTGTCCTGTCCTAACCCTCTTGCCAGAAAAAGGGCCCATGAGCTCTGTAAATGGTGTTAGCCTGTGATCTCCCCAAAATGTTCTGCCTTTAGACAGACTTAGACCTTAGGGAAATGGAGGTAGGATGCCCGGCTGTATCATCTACCAGGGACAGAGAATATAACCCAATATGACAGTTACTGGGGGGAGCTGGAAGGAAGATCAGGCGAGAATGCTCTGCAGAGGTCAGACCACAGAAGATCTGACTAACTGGGTCAAGGAGTTAGGTTTAAAAGGTGAAGTAGTCACCTATCAAAGTTGAGGGTCTGAGTCCCACGCCCACAGCAATGAGTGGCAGAGGTGAGTGTTAGGGCTGAGTGGGACCTAAGGGAAGCAGGAGCTGAGAGTTGGAAAGGAGCTGCTGGCTAGGAGAGATCACCCGGTGGGGGTGGGGGAGTAGAGTCAGTAGGATTCAGGCAGCAGAAGTCAGGGAAAGTCCCAGCTTTTCTCCCCAGCACAGATGCAGCAACTTGCTCACTTGAAGTTCCCAAACATCAGAGGCTGTGTTCGCCCCTCTCAGAGAGGAAAGCAAGATGGCTCAGCAGGGAAAGGCACTTGCTGCCAAACCTGATGACCTGAGTTCAATCTCCACAACTATGTGGTGGAAGAAGAGAACTGGCTCTCATAAATTGTCCTCTGTTTGACTTCCACATGCACACACACACACAAACAAACAAATAAATAAAAATGCAATTAAAAATAAGAGCCTAACTGGGTGGTGATGGTACATGTCTTTAACCCCAGTACTTGGGAGGCAGAGGCAGGTGATGAGGCCAGCCTGGTCTACGGAGTGAGTTCCAGGACAGGCTCCAAAGCTACACAGAGAAACTCTGTCTCAAAAACAAAAACAAAACAAAACAAAAGAAGAAAAAAAAACAGAAACAGAAAAAAAGAACCTTCGTATTTAGAAAGGCCCTTGTGCCACCAAATCCCCAAATATGGAGACAGCCTTTCTGCTTTTTACCCTATTGCTTTGCAAAGAGCATCTACATGACAGGGCTTGCCATCTGCCTAGTCTCCAGTGTCCCCCAATTCATTCTACAGGAAGGTAGCAAAGAGCACAGGGGCTGGGAAAAGGGGAGGCCGAGCCCAAGGCTCTCATCAGATGCCTTTCCAGTATTTTTAGCACCGCAATCAAAAGCTGGGTCCGCCTCTGGATCAGCTCAGGCATCCTAGGCTGAGCAGGGCTGTTAAAAATGGAATGACTGGTGCATACTGCAATCAGTGGTGGCAGTCCCGGCAGGGCAGCAGCTGTGGCATTGGAAGATCTTGGCCCTTGAATCAGGCAGGGGGAGAGGAGCAGTCTCCAGAGTGCACCGGCCTCTGAACTTGGCTGCCCCATGCCCACAGTGTGTCCAGGTCCAGGATCTATGCTCCAACAACAACTGCATCCTGCCGTCTCCCTGAACACCACCATGGTGGTCATGTCTGGGCACTTGGAATAAGGTGACAGCAGAGGCTGGCACTGCCACAGCTGGGACAAGTGGGTAGATCAGGACCTGTCTTGCCCACTCAAAAGGGGAACTGCCTCTTGCCTGCTTCACTATCCCCATTTTCCTATTCTATGAGGAACAGTGCTCTTCTGAGCATTCCCTGGAGGACTGGGTGAGGAGGCACAAAATATGGTCTGGGACAGGGGCCAGCTTGCCAAGTTGAGACCCAGGAGGGCCAGGGTAGATCCATTTCTTCAACTCTGTGACAGCTTTGGTGCCTCCGGCAAATATCTTCCCCCACTCTGGCCTCCATGGCTGTCTCTGCAAAAATGACAAGGCCAGACTGGAGCACAGACATGACATATTCTCTAAGTCAGCAGGAAGCTGAGTTTAGAGTGATGGATGCTTGGGGGGCCCTAGTCCCAGTTCAGAACTCTGGCAGCAGGGTTGGGGTAAAGCCTGGCCCTGCAAGGAGAATTGTTCTCAGTGGTCACTCCCAAAGGAGGAGGCCACGAGCAGAGGATGGTTTGCCAGCCAGGAGGTAGAAAGGCTTGGTAGATCAAGAAGATAGATAAGGAGGACAGACCTAAGGAGTCGCCTAAGCAGAAGGGACTCTAAAGGCCCAAATGACCCCTATTTTCGTTGCAGAAATGTTGGGACTAAAGGTGACCAGATAGTGTACACTAGGTGACCCAGCCAGACACAATGACAGGAACTAGGCCTGCATCCGACTCTGCTCATTCTAGTGCTGGTCCTAGTTACTCAGCTGGGCCCTTCATCTCACAGACAGGCTGTCGGGCTCTACAACCACCCACCTCGCTGCCTGGAAGAGGCGGTGGTTGGTGGCATGTATAGAATCCATGTATGAGCATAAATCTGTATTAGCCTGCCTCAGCACGGGGCTTAGCCTCTTGGCATGATGCCTTAAGAATCTTGCTTTGCTGCCTGTTCTAGAACTTTCTGTGCCCCCAGCAGAATGGCTCCAGGTCTGACCAGATGACCACATTACATGGGGAATCTCCTTAAAGGGTCATTGCTCTTGCCCAGCCTCCCTTGCACTCGCTGCCCTCATGCCAGCCCAGTAACCTCTAAACTGCATTGTCTCAGTTGGGCGCCCCATGTCTGGTTGGCCCTGCAGATGTTCAACAGCTGGTAGAGTTCCTGCCAAGCACATGAAGTCCCTGCTGCCTTTCCTGTCAGGGAGGAGCACTCAGCTCACACTGGCTGTCTGGCTGTCCTGCAGGCACCACTTTCCTCCACCTAGAAGACTGGGGAGGAGCCACATTGGCACCCACACCCACACGTGCAAGGCGGGCATATGGCAGAGGCATGCACGTCACGACGGGTGAGTAGGTAATACAGCTAGAGTTTTCTCAACACCTCAGAAGGTGGGTTACACACTGCTGTCTGACAGTGGTGAGCCTTACCACCTGCCATAAACAGGGAGCCATATCTGGTGCTGCAGAGGGCTGGGCTAAACTGGCCAAGGAGGCAGACCCTGTGGCTGCTCAGCCTGGAAGACCTGGTCATGCTCAACTCCTAGAGACAACAGCAGAACTCAGCTCTCCCACGCCAGAGCTGGTTTGTTAGTGCTGGCCATGGCTCACTCTGAATTTGGGAGGCTATCTGCTAAAACACTCAGAGCACCCCAAAAAGATGCTAGCTGTGGAAGACCTAGAGAGTCAGGTTGGGATGTCAAGAGTGGGAAGGAGTGTGCATGAAAAATGTAAGAGGTGCCTGTTCAGAAACAAGGCAACTCTCTGTGGGAAGAATGCTACATCCCACGCCCGGGAAGTACCTCAAAGGAAAAGGGAGGACGAACACAGTTCCCAGGAAGGCCAATAACAAGGGATGGAAGAGCAACAGAAACTAGCAGGAAAGAGGGATACAAAGTTGAAGAGAGCTGGTTCCCCTCCTCCCTCCAGCAATGATTAACTCACTGGGCATGCTCACCTGTCTCATTGCTGCCTGGTAAGAACTGAATGTGCCCCCCAAATTCCTATCAAGATCAAATCCCTAGTGCAATTAGGACATGAGGCCTTTGGAAGGTAACTCAGTCGTAAGAGTGGTGCCATCATGAATAGGATTGGAACAATGCCCTTGTAAAAACCATGCCTGCCAGGGCTGGCGAGATGGCTTGGTGGGTAAGGGTACTTGCTGCACAAGCTTATGACCCAACTTCAATCCCCAGAACCCATGTCAAGGTAAAAGGAGAGAACCAAATCCATAGAGCTGTTCCCTAACCTCCACACTTGTGCCTTGACATGTACACACACACACACACACACTAGCAGCAGCACTATTAATAATGCTAATTTTACACTTAAAAAAATCATAGAGCTTCCTGGAACCATCATCAGAAGTCAAACTTACTAGTACCTTGAACTTGGACTTGGCAGCCTCAAGAATTATAAGAAATAAACTTTTGCTGTTGATGAGCCTCTTAAATATGTTGTTATATCAGCCTGAATAGACCGAAGGCATTGTTCCATCCTCAGGAGGAGAGAACTACCATCCTCCTTTCCAGCTCACGTGACTGAGACTCAGAGCAATTGAGTAACTTGTCTGGCCATATGACTAGTAACCAGACACAGATATAGACATCATTCCTAACTTGGATGAGAAACCATCAGTCTTCCAGAGGAAGTCAATTTCTCACATGTCTGCTAAGAGACAAACAGAAAGATCCCCCTCCCCTCAGACAAATCCAGAGAGCCAGACAGGCAGCCATGTGTAGTTCTATGTGTTAAGAGTTACCCCAACTGGGTCACCCTTCTCTGATGTAAATACCTGGGAGGTGGCCACACCTTAGGCCATCAGCCCCTGGTGCAGAGGCATCTTCAAAAACTGCAGGGCTAAGGGCTACAACAACCAGTGTGCCCTGGACTCTGAAGTTTATACAAGTTCCTAAATAAACTTCATCCATGGGCCACACCAGTGGCCAACCCAGCGATGTGCATAGTCACCTTCCCTCCTTGAACCCTAGGTTTTTTTTATTTTGATTTATTTTTATGAATATGAGTATTTGCCTGCATGTAGGCATGTACACTACATGCATGCAGTACTTAAAGAGGCCAGAAGGGGGCATCAGATCCCATAAAACTGGAGTTCCAGATGGTTGTGGGTGCTGGGAACTGAACATAGGTCTCCTGGAAGAGCACTGAGGGTGCTTAACCACTGAGTTCTCTCTCCAGCTCCAAGTTCCAACTTTGTGCCTACAAAGGGAAGGGATTGGACTAGGTGGTTCCTGTACCCCTTCCCTTGGACTAGGTGGTTCCTGTACCCCTTCCCTTGGACTAGGTGGTTCCTGTACCCCTTCCCTTGGACTAGGTGGTCCCTGTACCCCTGCCCTTGGACTAGATGGTTCCTGTACCCCTGCCTACCTCTGCTTCCAGGATTCCAGAAAGGAAGAAACCCTGTCCAGCAGCTCCATCTCTGATGCAGTTCATCTGCTTCCATACAGTCACCTTAGTCTCCCCAAGCGCTTTTAGCCATGTCTGTGCCTCTGCTCCTCCCCAGTAGCATCACTCCAGCTGAGACTGTAATATCAGAAGATGTTTCCAGGCCCGAGAGGAATAGGAGGAGGCCTGTGGCTCAACAGCATGAACATAAGTAATCTCCAGGTTAGTGGGGCTACTGCAGTAGACAGAAGCAGTGGTGAGAGGCTGCTGCTGCTCAGGGAGCCTCATTGTAAAGCTTGGAGCCACAGCCTTCCAGATAGCAAGGTGGAAGGGCATATTTGCAGTGAACTCAGAGGTAAGGTCTAGCATTTGGGACAAGGAAAAGTAATCAAACAGGCAGGTCATGTAGGCACTCATCATATAGACTTATAAGGGGCAGAGACACAAAGATGGGCCCATAAGCACTAAAAGAGCGTCTAGTGAAGACAAAGCTGCAAACCATTAAGATTAAAAACAAAATGCAAAACTGATCCATCTCCTTCCCAGGCCATCTCAGTGTCAAGAGACTATAGCCAGCCCAAGGGAGTCCACACTGTAGCCCACGGTCACACCCTCACATGGTCCTGAGCAGAGAGAGCATCTCACACTAACACGAAGACCCAGAACCCAAAAAGCCCAAGCAGTGTGACTTTCCTATGATCGCAGACAAAGGAGAAGATAATGTCACTCAGAGTCATATTTAACTGCATGGGTACAAAACAGAGCAAAACTCATCTCTCAGAGGCATGTAGAAAATAGATTCAAGATGTTATTGAAAACCAACTTGACCTAAGAAGCTAATGAGGCCACCAGTGAATAGACAGGAGTACCCAGGACTGGGCAGTATCAACAGAGGGACAGTCTCCCAGTAGAGGGGGGTCAAAGTCTCAAGCTCTGAAGCTTTCTGCTCAGTCCTGGGTCTGCCATCATAAAATAGATAATGACAAGCAAGGCTGCCAGCTGCTCGGGGGAACCATCAGAGCCTCTGGGGAGGCACTAACGGCGCTGCACACAAGCATTTACTATTGCAAACGCATTTACTGCTGCATCCCCAGCCTCCAGCACTCCATCCTCCTGATGAGGCTGCAGGGCCGGCACTGTCATCAGCCCCTTGAGATGGGAGTAGGAACAAGAATATCAAAGTGCAGAAGCTTAAAGGTATTGTTCAAGGTCACCCCGCTAGCAAGCTGTGTAGTCATGCACATGTCCTCCTCCACCATCCTGTTTCCAGAGCTCTTTAGTGTCCTACTGTCCATACCCCTCTTCCATATTGCATGTGCTAACCCTTAATTTTTTTTAAGAAATTTCCTTTGTACCTGTTTATAATCTCCCCAATCAAACTGTATAAATCCTACAGCCAGATAGTGTCTTCTGTGTCCCTTCAGAACCTGCTACTGTCTACTTCCCCTGATTGGATTAAGGGATAGAATTGCATGATGGGAAAAGACATCCTTTTTTTTTAAGAAGAAGAAGAAGAAGAAGAAGAAGAAGAAGAAGAAGAAGAAGAAGAAGAAGAAGAAGAAGAAGAAGAAGAAGAAGAAAAGAAAAAGAAAAAGAATAGGAAGAAGAAAAGAAAACAGGCTTCAGGTTCAGGGAGAGACCTTGCCTCAAAAGGAATAAGGCAGATATTGATAGAAGAAGATACCAAAAACTCTTCTCAGGCCTCAGCACATGCAAGTACAGATGCATGTACCTGCACACACATGTGTACATACCATACATGCATATAACACACACACACACATGAGTACATGAGCCCTGGTCACCCTCAGCGATAGAGAACTCAGTACTATCTAAAGTACCTGTCCTATCCATGAGTGGGCAGTTCTATTAGAATGAGAGTTTCCCAGTATTCTAGGGCACACTGGAGGAGTAGGAACAGGGAGAAGTGATATAAAGCAGCATGCAGGGTCATATAGGCTGAGATCTGTTATGCAAAAAAAAAATATAGCACCTTCTATTTGTGGGAAAGCTGAGATAACAAGTTAGAGCCTTCTGGCATTTTAGAGAGAGGAAGCAAAATAGTCCCCTCCTCCTTAGAGGAACAGGCAACAGAAGCAATGAGGACCAAACCCAGCTGATGGTCAGCAGGAAGCCCAGGCAGGATGAAGCGTTGAGTCTGGATGCTGGCTCCTGGAGCTCTCTTACTATTGACACAGCACAGGGGCATGCATAGCTCTTTCTGTCACTGGTACTGGCTGCTGTACTCTACCATATGTTGGCGGGACAGGTGCCTCGAGTGGCATGGAGATCTCCCCTACTGTAGAGAACCTAGGCTCATATTTGCTCAGTACTAAAGCTGTTTAAATGTGCTGTGCAGCCCACGTAGCCACCTGGGGCACCGTGAAAGAGAACAATTGTCACATATGTATGCTGCATCGCGGGTTTGTCAAGACTTCAAATGGCTCATTCATAAGTTTTAAATAGTTAACATACTTTGACTATTTCGGGTTAAGGGAAATGTACTGTAAACATTTTTAGAAAACTTTAAACTATTAGGTATGTTGGTCAACAAATTGTTGTGACAAAATACCCACGTGTAGCAAAGCTAAAGGAAGAAAAGTTGGTTTGAGCTCACAGTTCCAGAGGTTTCATTCCCTGGTTACCTCAGTCACCCAGAATTCATTGCTTCTGGGTGATGTGGTGAAGGGGGAACATCATGGCAGGGCCTTCTGGGGAACAGGAGAGAGAGAAGAAGGGAGAGAAAGAAAGAGTAGAAGAGATAGGCTGAGGAAAAGAAAAAGAGGGAGAGAAAGGAGGAGAGGAAGGGAGGGGAGGGAGGTAGATCCTTCAAGAGCATGCTCCAATGACCATCCTCCTTCAAACATTCCCCACCACTTCCTACAATTTCCACTATCTCTCCAGTCTTTTCAGTTTTGAAATCATAAGTGGATTAAGTCTATTGATGAAGTCGGAGCCTTCATGATCTGACTGCTTCCCCAAAGCCTCTAGGCACCAAGCCTTTGACACATGAGTCTTAGATGGGCATTTCATATCCATACCAGAATACAAGGCCCCGAACATAGAACTGAGACATACGTGCATACACCACACAATGTTTCTTAGTGCCGGGGTTCAAGGAGCCAACACTCTGGGAATTTAAGAGAGAAGAGCTCACTGCTGTGGGAAGGGGGAGTGGCCTTGGAAAACCTTGAAGGATGGGCTAGCAGGAAATCTGGAAATGAACACATACAATGCAGATGGGGTGAGGGGCAATGAGGATGCAACCCTGGCTGGGGAAGAAGGTTCCAATAAGAACAGGGTGGGAGGAGAGAGCTACCAGAGAGGCCCTGGCTTTACCCCATCTAGTTCCAATACAAATGTCCCTCTTTGTGGCTGTCTTCTTGGCCCTAATCCATAATTAACTACTGGGGACACTGACCCAGGGCCTGGCACTTTCTTAGTGCTAAAGACATAGCAGTGAATGAGACACACACACCCATTCCTGTCCTCAAGAAACTCACATCAAGGAAGACCACAGGGCAGAAGATCACAGTCGGGCTCACTGACCCCATGACAATCCCCAGCTACTGCTGCCCTGGGTTCTTCCAGAGGGACCACTTTGATCCCAGGCCTGTTTCTGTTCACCAGTCAGTCCCAGTCAAGTCTGAGTCCCTTCACTAAATTCAGGCCTACCCAGTAGCTTGGGACCCATCCCCTTAAATACCTCCCCCCAAGCCGCAGAGTTTCTAGGCAGCTCTGTTCATTGCACCCAAGTGGGCCTGGTGGTGGCACCAAAGGGCATGACGAGCCTGGGCCCTGTCCGTGGTGCTGAAATTACTGCTGTAAACTCAGCATGGCCATGGTCTTTCTCCACATTCTCAGGCCTGCCTGGCATGGTTTCTGCAATCAAATCTTCTTCTCCTACTTCTCTATTATCCAAACTCTCTGAAGGACCAAGTTATAGAGGGCAGAAAAAAATAGGACTGTGGGTGTCCCTTCCTAACCTCCCACCCAGACTAGGCAGTCATCAGAGGCAGAAAAATATCCCTGAGGACCCTGATTTGGACTCAGTCACCCATGTTACATGACTCTTGGGTGCCACAGTGATGTGAGAGCAGAGGAAGAGCCCAAGCTTTGTACCACAAGTCAGAAACTGAGCACCAAGCTCTGAGTGGGCATGAACATGGCAGCCGTGCTCATTCTACAGTCCTCCCCCACTCCACCCACATGCATGCACACGGCCACAGTGAAATGAATGTCCATTGTGAAGCTTTGCCTCACTGTCAGAAGCTTTGCACTCACTGGCCCTGGCCATACTAGTCACTGCGGCTGCCGGTTCCGTCTCTTAGTGGGGAAGCTGGGCAGAGCTGCTCAGAAGTGGTTGAAGCATCCTTTTCTCTGGAGACCTGACCAGCAGTCTTGCCTCTGCTCTTGAAGAAGAGGGAAAGTACAGCAGGGGACCAGAAGCTGGGTATGAAAGTGGCCTCAAGGAAGAAGCTGGAGAGGCTAGCTGTGGGTGACCTTGAGGGAGTCATTTCCAGAGGTGTCCTCAACCTTCCAGTTAAGTGAGTGATGCTGAAGGTCTCCAACACTCATCTTTATGAGCTAAGCACACTGGCAGCATGCACATTGGAAGTACAGGAGCCACATATATGTCTGCCTACAGGAAACCAGCCTGGTACTGCCCTCTATGGGGACATGGAAAGAACACAATCCAATCCCCCTGCATCCCAGAATACCCCACATCTCTATATATATGTGTGCTTGCAAATAAGAATAAATTTAAAAAGCCTGGCACAGTGCCTGGCCCACAGCAGCTACCCCCATAGGGTCTGATTCCTCCCCTTCCCCTTGCCCTTGAACGTTTATCTCTCTCCTTAGGGAATGATGGAGACAGGCAACCAGGAAGAGGAGGGGCAGAACAAGGTCAGGGAGGCTGGGAGAGTGCAAGGGACCACAGCTGCCATCATTAATCACCTTCCCTGGCAACCTGCACTTGTGAATCAGCATCTGTGATACTGACAAAGCATGCCTGGGGGATAGAGATGGTACAGTCTCGGGTAGGATGTGATGGTGGGAGGAAGGAGTGGGCAAGGGTAAGTCCTGCATTCAGGACTAATCTCAGTTGGATACACACACTCATGCTCGCACACTAATAAACATACACACTCACACGTGGGCAGACACACACCAACATTGCCATGGTGCAGATTGTGGAGCCCCCTCCTCCTGCTGTCACCCCATCTGTGCTCACACTGCAGCCCCCTCTGCCTCATCCCCAGAGCCAACCAGGACAGGCGAGGCAACTGCTGATTAATAATTTACACATTAAGAGTGCTGTGAGGCCGGTCCCATTAGAGGGGCAGGGACTCTGTAATGAGGCAAACTGGTATCACAGAAAGTGCATGGAACCATCTAGGTTCCATCTGCCCCTCCCAGTCCTCACCCAAGACCTGCTTGCAAGCGGGTGGGCCCACGCCAGTAAACCTTACTACCAACCAACTGTATGACCTTGCACAGCTCCCACGCCCTCTCTGAGTCTCAGATCTGTCATCTGTGCAATGCCTGGATTAGATTACAGTATCCCCAAAGCCCCTTCTGGCTCCAAAGTCTGTGGCTTTCTGATTCTATAAGCTATTTGCATGTCCCAGCAGATGGCTAACAGCAACAGTCATTGGCTGAGTGAGTTCCCACCAATTCTCTGTAAGAAATGAGCACATACAGCAAATGCTCTTTTTGGTTCTGATCCATGCTACAGTCATTGTTTATAATGAAAACTCTGAATTATCAACTGTTGTCATTATAAGCAAGGAGGGAGAGCAGAGCAGAGCAGAATTACAGGTGGCTCTTTATCATTCTGGTTCCACTAATAAGAGCTACCCCCCACTATCCCTTCACCTCTAAATAGCCAAGCATCTCTCTGTCTTTGTATCTCTCTCTCTCTCTCTCTATTCTGGTTCCACTAATAAGAGCTACCCCCCACTATCCCTTCACCTCTAAATAGCCAAGCATCTCTCTGTCTTTGTATCTCTCTCTCTCTTTATCTCTCTCTCTGCATAAAATTAAATATTTCAATACCAGAACTCTAAGCCAGCCCCCAAATCTACTGTTTTATCATGTTTCTGCAAATAGATACAAATATATACTAATATATGATATAATTACCTTTCTTGTATAGAGTGCAGGAAAGGAATTAGAACTACCATGACAAGGTCTCAAATCAAATTGACTTGGAGTTCATTAAAGTCCATCAGTTGAAGATTATTCTTGGGGGGCCTATTAAATCAGGTGATGGCTTCTAAAACTGGAACTGGATCTTCCCGAGGATGGAGTCACTGTGATGAAAGGAGCTGCCACATGACGGTGCTCGTGGGAGCTGAGCAGTAGGAAGCTGTTGATCACCAGTGAGACTGAGAGAGGCCCTGGGATGGCAGCCATTGTGAGAGGAAGACCTCCATCCTTCATACTAGGGCACGAATCCTGCCAACAACTGTGTGTCCTGGAAGGTAGATCCTGGATACAGGTAGGACCCAAGGATATCCAATGCTGTAAAGATAGCAGTTTGGTAACACAATGAACAGATACCCCTCTAAATTAAACTCAGGCTCATGAGCAGGTTCTGTGGGATGGTAAGATACAGGTTGTTTTAAGTTGCTATATCCCTTTGCAGTCACTTGTGATAATACTATAAACACAAATATAGCTACCAAACAAATAAAATTACACACAAAGAGTATCTCCAATAAAAATGTGCCTTTGTCCCTCTCTGATGCCACATGCAGGTGGCCTACATCCTCTGCCATCTGGGAGGTCTCTGAGACCCCTCCCTCTGAGCCCATCATAGAGACCATGGCACAAAATAAGGAACCACTGTACCGAGGAGAATTTCCTCTTTCAACATGAGGGCAATGACATCTGTCCAGCTCAGTACGAACACAGGATGGCAAAGACAACCCCAGGGGACAAGTGCCCTTCCATTTATCCTGGCCAATGTGATAATGGCAGGCAAATGATTCTAGCAGCTTCCAGGACAATTGCCAGCCAAGCCATGCATTATGTCACTTGTCTCTGGGAGGGTGCTCCACCCCTGGCCCCAAAGCAGTGCACCTTGGCACCTGGGTCAGAAACCCACCCTTTCTTTCCCATGTCCTTCTTCTTGCCCTCCCTCTCTGCCTGCCCTACAGGGTACCAGTCCTTGCTTCCTGTACTGCCACATCCTCCTTACTACAGCAGAAGCTTCATCCAGGGTGACACTACAGGCAGCCAGCAGCTGAGGCATTGGAACTCACAGTACCAGGCCCTGGGGACAAGAAAGACCTGAGTCTTATGTCTTCTACACAAATGCCTCCCCCAACTGCCTCCCAACTCCGTCCCAGACATCCCGCCTCTTTCCTAGCTCCTGCCCTGGTTTGCACAAGCTGGGAGTGAGCAGGGACTCTTTCCAGAGAAGGGTAACTCCAATGGCAATTTCTAAGGCCTCAATTCTCTCTGCCCTTCTCTTCTAAATGTGATAAGAGGGCCGCTGTGCCCAGTCCATGAAAGGCACAGATACAGGTCACCCCTCTACCATGGAAATAACCCAGCATCTCTCCTTACCTGCTTTCTTCACATCTGCCCTACCTTCTCATAGAGCTGGACAGGAAATGAGGAATGGAACTAGTAAGGTTTCTAGAATCTTCTCCAAGGAGAGTCCATAAACCTCTGCAGTCTGTGTATTAAGAGCTGAGAAACCCCACTAACCACTTGGGAAAATAGCAGAAAAGATAGGGCAAGTGGATCATAAGCCACTGACCTTGTGCACAACTTGCTCTAGGGATTCTTAGTTGTAGGCACATGTCTGCAAATGGCCTGTCCTCAGGACTGGGATCTGAAGACTCAGATCTCGCCCCTCCCTCCAGGGTTTCTAGGTCCCTTCATACCAGGTATCACATCCCCACGTTTGCATAGGCAGAGTCAGGCATCTCCCTAGACAATGCACATCAAACTCACCCGAGGAGCTTATGCTAGGTAGGATTGTTAGATTCTCCAAATGAGTCTACACTACCATTTGAGAACCCTGTCTAGTTTCTCTGCTCCATTAATCTTTTACAGTCCTATCAAGTAAACACTAGCCATAGAAAACCTATGTAAGGGGTGGGGAGATGGTCCAGTGGGTAAAGGACCTGAGTCTGAATCTCTAGATCCCCAGTCAAAGTCAACATGACAGCAGGTACTTGTAACCTCAGAGCTAGAGAGCGGAGACAGAATTCCTGGAGCTTGCCAGCCAGTTCATCTAGCCAAATTAGTGAGCATCGGGTTCTCTGAGAGACCCTGTCTCAATAGAGTAATAGCAGAAGACACCTGAACTTGACATTTGATCTCCACATGCACGAACACACATGTGCACATGTGAACACATTTACACACAGATCACATAGACACACCTAGATCATGTACTTGACTCACCTACTAGATCATGAAGTACTGGGAGGTTTGCTTCATCTCTCTAAGCCTCAGTTGTTATGGGAATAAAATGGGAACATTATGTGACAGTATTTTTTATGGCTGTTGTTGTTGCTGCTGCTGCTTATTTGTCTGAGCAGACTCTTGCTATACAGTCCAGTCTAACTTCAAGAAACAATCCTCCTGCCTCAGTCTCTTCAGTGCTTGGATTATAGATCTGCAGCACCATACCCAGGATGTTACAATACTGTTGTAAAGATTAAAATAACATCTAGAGCTGAGGATATAGCTCAGATGCAGTGCCATTATTAACAATATAATATTTAATGATGAAATTCTGGTTGCTCTTCACCTAAGATGAAAATTAAGAAGAGAATCTCTGCTTTTATCACCTCGGTCTGACATTGGCCCTGTAAGTTCAAGCTAATGTAATAAAGCAAGAAAAAAAAAGAAACATAATCAAGAGTAGGAAAAATTAAATAAACTCATATTTATTTATAAATGAGAGGATCATCTCCACATAGAATCTATAAAAACTAATAAGGAAGCCAGGTAAGGTTATGGGCTACAAGCTGAGAATACAGAAATCAAATGTATTTTGTCATCAACCAGTTGGAAACAAAAATCTTTAAAAATAGTATATTTTGTGATGCATTAAATATTAAGTAGGGATAATCTGACCCACGGTATGCAAGAAGGATGCACTGGGAGCTACAAATGCTGCTAAAAGAAATAGAAGGAAACATGAATAACTGTTGAGACATAATGTGTCAATAAAGCAAAGGCTCATTATTGCTAGGACATTAATTCTACCCATGTTGATCTATCAATTCAGTGCCATCCTGATCAAAATCCCAGTGGCCCTTTTTTTTAAAGCAAAATCATCATGCATGCTCTAGAATTTATGTGGAAATACAAAAGATCTAGAAGAACCCAAAAATTTGAAAATGAATAAAATTGAAGGATGCACATGATCTGACTTTAAGACTTGTCATAAAGCCATAGTTCTGTGATATTGTGGTTCCAGTACCAAGAAAAACAAATAGGTCACTAAACAGAATAAATAGAACAGAGCAGAACACCCATGTCTGGTCAGCTGCTATGTTTTATAGGTTAAAAAAAAACACGACTATCCATATTACAAACCATATAAAAATGCAAAATTTATTTGATAACTAAGTGAAAAATAATCAACTAACTCAAAATACATCATAAGCCTAAATGTAAAATTATTTAGTTCCTAGGAGAAAATCTCCATGACCAATGGATTAGGTGAGGATTTCTTGGCTGTAGCACCAAGGATATAATCATGAAAGAAGAAAGTGATCAATTAGGCCTCAACAAAATGTAGAATTTCTGGAGTCAGAAAGACACCATGAAGGGAATGGGAATGCGAACAGACATCGGGAGGAAATACCTGCAAATCGCAATGCTGATAAAGAACTTGATCCAAAACATAAACAGCACTCAATGGCAAGAAAATAACTCAGTTAAAATGGAAGACACAAAATATTTGAACAACTCACCAAAGAAGCTATATGGCAAAGAAAAAAAGAAAAAGAAAAAGAAAAAGAAAAAAAGAGCATGAAAAAGATTCCTAGCGTTATTAGTCACCAGGGGATTGCAAATTAAAATCATAAAGAGGAACCGTGGCACATTAATAGAATCACTAAAATAAAGTGACAATGTTGATTCTAGTCGAGGCTGTGACAGAACAGGGATCCTCACACAGATATGGATGCTGGGGGTACATAAAACAGCACATCCAGTAGGGAATGATCTGAGCTGTTCTTTTTCGTGTTGTTAGAACTTTTGGCAGTGATAGTGGTGGGTTTTTTGTTTGCTTTGGTTTTTTTTTTTTT
>JAQHUG010000003.1:3727887-3822816 GCA_028555095.1 Dicrostonyx torquatus
TACAGGTCTTCCACTTGTTTAGTCAGAGCTACGCCAAGAAATTTTATGCTATTTGTGGCTATTGTGAAGGGTGATGTTTCTCTGTTTTCTTTCTCAGCCCATTTATCATCTGTGTAAAAGAGGGCTACTGATTTTTTTTTAGTTAATCTTGTATCCTGCTACATTACTGAAGGTGTTTATGAGTTGTAGAAGTTCCTTGGTAGAATTTTTGGATTGCTTATGTAAACTATCATATCATCAGCAAGTAGTGAGAGTTTGACTTCTTCTTTTCCAATTTTTATCCCCTTGATCTCCTTTTGTTGTCTTATTGCTCTAGCTAGAACCTCAAGAACTATATTGAATAGATATGGAGAGAGTAGATAACCTTGTCTTGTTCCTGATTTCAGTAGAATCTCTTTGAGTTTCTCTCCATTTAGTTTGATCTTGGCTGTTGGCTTGGTATATATTGCCTTTATTATGTTTTGGTATGTTCCTTGTATCCCTGCTCTCTCCAAGACCTTTATCGTGAAGGGATGTTGTATTGTGTCGAAGGCTTTTTCAGCATCTAATGAGATGATCATGTGGTTTTTTCTTTCAGTTTGTTTATATGGTGGATTACGTTGACAGATTTTCATATGTTGAAGCATCCCTGCATCTCTGGGATGAAGCCAACTTGATCATGGTGGATAATTTTTCTGATGTGGAACATTTGTTTTAATGATGCAAAAATGTCTTGCATTCTTTTATGATCCATTTGTTTAACTCTGTGAAGTTGTGTTACTTTACCCATCTAAAACACCTGATTGGTCTAATAAAGAGCTGAATAGCCAATAGCAAGGCAGGAGAAAGGATAGGCAGGGATGGCAAGTAGAGAGAATAAATAGAAGGAGAAGAGATCTAGGAATTTAAGGAGGAGGACTCATGGGGTCAGCTACCCAATTACACAGCAAACTGTGGAGTAAGAAGTAGAGAAAAGTAAACAGAAATAGAGAAAGGTAAAAGCCCAGAGGCAAAAAATAGATGGGATAATTTAAGTTAAGAAAAACTGACTAGAAATAAGCTAAGCTAAGGAAAAGCATTCATAAGAAAGAATAAGCCTCCATGTATAGTTATTGGGGAGCTGAGTGGCGCCCCTCCCAAAGGGCAAAGAATCAAGGGCAAAAAAACCAACTATACACCTCCACTGCACACTTCCATGACCATGATTTACTCAACCTATGCATCCCCTGCTCTGATGGACTAAAATCCTTCCAAAACTGCGAGCCAAAATAAACCTTCCTACCTTTTAGTTGCTTCTGACAGGCATTTTGTCATGGCCACCAGAAAAGTAACTAATGCCACAATATTAAGATGGACCTGATTAACAGGAAGCAACTCGGCAGAAGTCTGGGAACAGCATCCCAAGCAGAGACAACTGTAAATACAAGGCCCTCGTGGGCAAAAAAGAGAATGTCTTATTCGAGAGGCACACTGTACTGGGAGGCTGTTGTGGGTCACAGAGGCCACAAACACAGACTGACTCCAGGTTAGGGAGGGAACTGCTGGTCCAGCAGGGAATCTGGGCTCTACTCCAAGTAGGTGGGAAGTCATTTCCTTCTAAGTCATTTACTTCCAGTAGGTGGGTAGATGTCATTCAACAGAGACACAATCTGATTCCTGTTGATTTGTTGTTTCTAATCATCTGACTCTATACCAAGGGCATGCATTATCTGCTGGAAATAAAATGTATATTGAAAACAAGATTAGCTTCCCTGTCATGTGGAGACGAGGTTCTAAATGAGTGAGGGTGGAAGCAAGAAGCCCCAAGAGGTAACTGCAGCTGGTCACTGTAATCCCAGAACTCAGAGGGCTGAGACAAGACAACCAACAGATCAAGGCTAAGAAGACTTCGACAGCAAGGAAGATGAGGAGGGGGAGGAGGAAAACAAAGATGATGACTAACAACCTAGCGTGTCTAAGGGCCTGGATTTGATCCATGACATCATGGAGTCAGGGGCTTAGGGAAGCCACTACGATCACTAGGTATGATGCTGGGATCATGAAGACAGTGGATGCAGGAGGATGCCTTTAAGACTGATCTAGAGGTGGGGTCAAGAGTACATGTTATAGGTGGGGTGCTTATGAGCAAAAATTGGGCTCCAAGTCTGGCTGCTGAATTTTTTAAAAATATTTATTTATTTATTATGTATACAATATTCTGTCTGTGTGTATGTATGTCTGCAGGCCAGAAGAGGGCACCAGACCTCATTACAGATGGTTGTGAGCCACCATGTGGTTGCCGGGAATTGAACTCAGGACCTTTGGAAGAGCAGGCAATGCTCTTAACCACTGAGCCATCTCTCCAGCCCCTGGCTGCTGAATTTATACAAGCACCTGGCCCTCAGGACGCACAGTTCTCAGATCTCCATTACTCCCTCCTTTGGGTACCCTAAAGCATCCAGTCACTGCCTGGGGTCACTTTGGCTTGGTTTGCTATGGTTGGCTATGTCTCTGCCTCCCTCTCTAGATCGAGATCTCTTCTTCCTATCCCAATACCTAGAACAGTGCCTTGAAGGCAAGCAGCTGCAATTTACTACATAAAGAAGTAGGAGGGGATGCCAGTCGTGGTGGGGCATACCTTTAATTCCAGCACTTGGGAGACAGAGGCAGGCAGATCTCTGTGAGTTTGAGGCCAGCCTGGTCTATGTAGTGAGTTCCAGGACAGTCAGGGCTATATAGAGAAAACCGTGCCCCTAAAACAAGGAGAAAAAAAAAGAGATCTGTGGGGATGGTTCAGTCAGTCAAACTCCTGCCACATAAGCATGAGGACCTGAATTCAGCTCCCAAGAACCCAGGTGAAAGCCAGGCATAGGAAGTGAGCATCTGTAATCCTAGAAGATGGGGGTGGGCAGAGGCAGTATCTGGAGCTCATGGGGCAGTCAATCCTGCCAAATCAGTGACCTCTAGGTTTAGTGAGAAACCCTGTCTCAAAGAATAAGGTCTCAGAGAATGGTAAAGAAAGATACCCTGGTCTTCACAGGCATACACACACATGTGCATAAGCACCAACATGCACACACATGTGCGCACACACACACAGAGGCCTCACACAGTCATGCACACATACACACAGGCACACACAGTCACGCACACATACACATAGGCACGCACACAGGCATGGATGCACACACAGGCATGCACACACACACACAAAGAAACGGATGAATAGCTGAGTAGCTCACAAGTTCACAAGCACTGGACAAGTGAAGCCCCTCACCCTGCCTTGGCCGTGGCATCAGGCCTTCTGCACCACCTGCATCACCCTCCCCTCACTACTCTGCCCTCACTCTGTGCCTGACTGTCACCACTGAAAACTGCAACTACATGGGCAGCGTGCTGGGCAGTAAGTACTAGCTGCCCCTGCCAGCAAGCCCTGACCTACTTTGGTGCTGGTGGAGGTTGATGATGTCATCGGCAATGAGTGCCTCAGACTGGGGCTTGTGAGTTGGACTTTGAGGTTGACTTCAGTTCTGGAAGCCAGGAACTTGGACAGAGTGCTATCCAAGGATGTCACAGAGAGATGGGGACAGAGCCCAGGACTAGGAGTGAGGACAACAGTTCTCTGGAGAGCCTACTCTTCTGCTGGGATGCCAGCATCAATTTTCAAATCCCTTTAGGGGAATCCTGGGTTAATCTGAACCCCAAATGCCCCATCACACAAGGGATGGGGTTAGGAAAAGGGGATGGAAAGGATTCCTGAAGCACTTCTCCAGTGTCCCTAGTCTTTGATGAGTGTGTTAATTTCAGCCGTTTCCAATTATCTAATAGGTATCAACCGTGCTGGCAGGCATAGAGCGTTGGTGAGGGTACAGGTGATTAAGATATTGTCTCAACACTTAGCAGCTCCCTGTCAGGAGTCTGAGAGAAACATTAAGCAACCAAAACACTGTGAATGATTGTGAACATGGAAACACAGCTGTGACCAATTGTGTGGCAAGCTCACTGGGATCAGAGACCAGCCACGGTTTCACAGACGGGGTGTATCTTGAAAGACAAAGCATGGTAGGACTTTTCAAGTGCAAATGGATTACCACCAATGCTGGCAGAGGCATCAGCTCAGTCCAGCACTGTGTGTCTGAGGTTGCTGGGTCCATAGCCCAAACATGGGAGGGGGCAGCTGCAGAGAACAAGGGCTAAACTTGACCCATATGGGCCACAGTGCTGTACTCACAGGCGAGATGTCATTCTGTCAGTGGTGAGGAACTAGTGAGGAATTTGAAGCAGAGAAAGGTCTGGACAATATTTTAGGGTGTCAGAACCCTCTTAGGTGCAGTAGTAGGGGTGGGTCAGACTGGAGACAGGAGAGCACTGGGAACACCTTGGTGACAATGATGGGGGTTGGGGTCCTTGCCAGATTCAGAGGGGCCAGTGGGAAATGCCTCATGAGGAGGATGGGTATAGCAATCAGATAGCAGTGAAGGTCATCTGCCCCCCCTCCTATGCCTCCACTCCTACTGCCAGTCACTCTAAAACATGACCCACTCCCAACCAATGGGTTTGGTCCTAGCATGCATGTCTGTGTATCTGTGTGCTCATCTCACCCTGGCGTTCCCACCTAACAAAGCATACAGAGGAAATAGGGAGATACAGACAGGCTGCAGGTAAATAAGGCAGAGAGGGTCATAAGAGACAGGGACAGTCTCCTCTTTAGGCAGGAAAGCCTGAAGCTTTCACTTACTCTTCTCCCAGCCTTCCATTGGACAGCATCTGTGAGATGAGCCCTCGGGAAGAAGGATCAAGTCCCTAAATCCTGAGTGCTCTACCAAACACAAAGTGATAGCCTGGTCACTGGGAAACCAGATGAGACTGTCGGGAAATCATGATGTCCCAAGTTGGTCACTCAGTTGCTATGAAGTGGCCCTGACTGTCTCCCCAGGGTCAAGAGTGCCACTGAGCATGGTATTGAATGGGACAAGGGGAGGGCTAGCCAGCTGATCTCTTGGCTGGAGGAGAAGGCCCTGAGTGCCATTTAATGCAGTGTGACACCGGGGGCCCCTGGCAGCACAATTTTCCATGTGATGGTAATGAAGTCTGACATCTCCTCCCGGTGCTCCAGCTTGTGTCTTCCCAGCCATCCCTACTCCAGAACCCCAGGGGTCAGGGTCAAGCAAGGGAGGTCCCCAAAGCCCCACCCTTGTCACCATGGGCGATGTAGCAGGAGCCAGCTGCACTGTAGCAGCTCGGGTGGGCAGAGGGGCATCCTGGAGGGACAAGAAGAGATTCATGGGGAAACCAGAAGCAGATGAAGAAAGACATTTGGATGTTTGCAGAAAAATCCTAGAAGAGATCATATACTAGCTGGGCATGGTGGCTCATACTTATTGTCCCACGACTTCTGGGAGGCTAAGGTAGGAAAACTGTGTTTAGGATACACAGATGAAACCTTTTCTTGAGAGTGTGTATGTGTGTGTGTGTGAGGGAGGCTATGTTGTGCCAGTCCTTTGGGAAAGTGACTTTACCTCCCTGAAGTCAATATTTAAAAAAATCAGGGGAGGTTATTATTATTCCTGTCAATATAGTATTTGTTTAATTTTTGTTGGTGATGGGTTTTGTCTTGTTTTGTTTAGAAAACAGATGTTCGTTGGAAAGAAAATACCAAACAAAGACCAATAAAGGTTCTGAGAAGATGAAGCCAGATCTTACACCAACACAGCTACTAGGGAACAAATGGCAGGGTGGTGGGGCTACCCACTGGGTAGCAAGGCTGGGCCCGCCCTCCCAGTGGGTAGTCAGGACAGTGAGGGCCTTGCCTATTTTATCCTGGCTCCGGGGCACACCCACTCTAATCCTTCCCCACCTTGCTCAGGCCTCCTAACTGGAAAAGACAGGGTAGTCAGGGGTCACCTAGGGCCACAAACACCCGGTAATCCCACTTGCCCTGTGACTCTCAAGGAGTGAACTGTCATTATGGGAACCACCGTACCAGCTACATGACATCAGTGGAATCAACAGCAAAGCAGAGCTCCCTATCTCCCACAGTAGAAGCACCTGCTGCTCCAGCATCTGAACGGCGCTGCAAACTGCACAACGAGCCTCTTTAATGATCTCTTTTAGTTCTCCCCGGGGACCCTAGGGAGAAGGTAGGGGACCACTCTCCATGTGTGTCAGGTGCAGAAACAAAGACTCTGAGAGTTCAGTTACTTTTATAATCTCATGGAACCCTGTGGTATCAGAGCCCGGCTCTGAGTGCTCCCTCCTCCTCCTCCACACCCTTGAAGGTACTCACAGAGCCCTTCATATTGCAGGCCAGAAAGCATGAGGGTGGTGAACTAGGAACAGGCGGAGCGTTCAAGATTGGGTATCCACTGGGCGTCGTCTGCTAGAGCTCTGGGGCATCAAGGATAACCACACCCTGACATCAGCAGTCAGCATCTCCTGAGCACTTGCTGTATACAGGGCTGGAGTTGCTGATGCTGGAGGAAGAGCACAGCCGTGACCCTAGAAGATGAAAACAGAACTGTGCCACCTTTGTCACCATCGTGGTACCAAACTCAGGTACCGTTTCACGGGTGAGAGAGTCGAGCCAGAGGCAGGATTCTAGAGCAGAGGATGCAATTTTTTTCTGTGGTGGCCTAAGCTTTACAGGCCGTGTCTGTCTCTATAATATGCTACCTGTTTTTGTTTTGTTGTTGTTCTGTTTTTTTACGGATTTTTTTTCTTTTTTAAATATATATTTTGTTTATTTGGATGTAGGAGTCATATGCCATGGAGTTCATGTAGAAAGCATGTGACAGGAGTTGGAGAGATGGTTCTGTGGTTAAGAGCACTGACTGCTCTTCTAGAGGTCCTGAGTTCAATTCCCAGCAACCACACGGTGGCTCACAGCCATCTCTAGTGGGGTCTGATGCCCTCTTCTGGCGTAAAGGCTTGAGTGTAGATAGAGCATTCATACATAAAATAAATAAATAAATCTCAAGAAAGAAAGACAGATGGAAAGAAAGAAAGGAGGGAGGGAGGAAGGAAGGAAGGAAAGAAGGAAGGAAGGAAGGAAGGAAGGAAGGAAAGAAGGAAGGAAGGAAGGAAGGAAGAAAGGAGACGAGAAATCGGTTCTCTCCTTCCACCTTGATGTGGGTCCTGGGGCTCGAACTGAGTCAACAGGCTGGCAGCAGGTGCCTTTACTTGCTAAGGAATTTTGCATTATTTTTTCACTACAGCTCTTTAAAAACAGACACTCTCAAAGAACACATGTAACAAAACATCGCGTTGTACCTCCTGTGTCTGTACAATTACTACCTGTCAATTAAGAGCTTGTTTTAAATGAAGTTGGAGAGATGACTCAGTCAGAAAAGTACTCACTTTAAGTTGGATACCCAGAGCTCAGGTAAGAAAGTCAGGTGTGACTGTGTGTTTATAACCTCAGCACTAGGGGGTCATGGGCAGGTGTGACTGTGTGATTATAATCCCAGTACTGGGGAGTCATGGGCAGGTGTGACCATGTGTTTATAATCCCAGCACTGGGGGTCATTGGCAGGTGTGACTGTGTGATTATAATCCCAGCACTGGGGGGTCATGGGCAGGTGTGACCATGTGTTTATAATCCCAGTACTGGGGGTCATGGGCAGGTGTGACTGTGTTTATAATCCCAGCACTGGGGGGTCATGGGCAGGTGTGACTGTGTGTTTATAATCCCAGCACTGGGGGTCATGGATAGGCATCCTTGCTGGACGGACATTCTGGCCAACTTGGTGAGTCCTAGCCTAGTAAGATGGACAGCACCTGAGGAATGAGAGCTAGAGTTGTTGTCTGGCCTCCACATATGCATGCACATGGGCACCTGCACACACATGAACATACACATGCACATGTACACACACACACACACACACACACACACACACAGAAGAATTTTAGTATTCTTAGTTTGAGGGCCAGATGGGGCAGGCAGGCTGCAGGTGGAATTTGGTCCCCAGCTACAGTTTGTCTGCCCCTGTTCTGGAGAGCCAAGCAACCAGTTGCTTCCTGAGCTGAGGTTTATCCAACTAACCAAACAAGATTCCACAGCTACTCTGCTCTGAGCCTATGCAAAGACCTGGAGATACTTACATAGTTCATGTCCTGGGGGAGGGGGTGCCTGCAACACTGGGGAAGACTGGGAGGGTCTTCCCTAGTGTTGCAGTGCATGTTGGGAGGTGATTCAGGAAGCTTCTCCGGAGGATCTCCTATGTGTCGGGGGTGGGGATGAAGACGGGCATCTTAATCTCTCCTTACTTATATCTGTCCCCTCCCCAAATGGGCGTGGTCCATGAGGGTGAGGACATGTGACCCTTTTTTGATTATTTTACCCAGGCACCTACAGTGCCCAGCAAGGGCAAGTGCAGTCACAGCACAGGAGGTGGGGCCCCTGGTGACAGCTGCAGAAGGAACAGGAACAACCCTTCCTGCTCCAGAGTGAACAAAGTGGACTGGTGTGCAGGCAATTGCCACCCCAACCCCCTCATCCTCACCCTGGCCACTCTGCTGACTCACCCAACACTCCACTCCGACACTCGATAATCACACCCCAGTCAAGCATGCTTAATTAAGCCCCAGTTACCCACAGCCGCCCCGTGAGAGGAAAAGATGGGACTCTAGTTTTGCGCAGAGCCCGAGGGAGCTGAGTGAGCTTCAGATCTGCAAAGAGACACACACCTCATGGGCACTGGCTGGGAACCTTGAGAAAGAGTAGTCATGGGTTCTCACAGCTCACACTGGAGGCCAGGCCCTGTCCATAGCTTTTTGTTTATTCAACTTAAACCTCCTTGTTCTAAACACATACTACCTTGCTTTTGCAAATGAGGAAACTGACACTTGGAGAGGCTATGGCTTGACCAAGGTCACACAGCTAGGGAGAAAGAGTTGAAGGACTCTGCTTTTTCTGCATTGCTTTACCATTAGGAAGTGGGGGCGGGGAGTCTGTCCTGAGCCCTGACCTCACTGCCCGGTAGCCTGGGCTACTCCAGGTAGCAAATCTCATCCTCACCCACACCCAGAGGTACCACAGCATCATCATGGCGACTCCTCTTTGTATTGTATCTCTATGTGCCAGGACCTGGAGACATGAGTTAAAGAGAGTCCCTCACGGCAGACCAGGGGACAAAGGAACAAATACTGTTAAGATACACTGGTACCCTGGAGAAGTAGTATATGATATATCTAGATGTAGCAGCTGCCAGGGACTCCACACCCTTGACTTGCCCTGTACGAGCTTGTTACCGGTACAGACTGTTCAGCACATACTAGACTGTGCACTCCAGGCTGCAACTAAGCTGATGTGGTGCCTGATATAAAGTTAGGGCTTAAGCAATAGTCTGGAGTGAGTGAGTGAATGAATGAATGAGTAAATGGTTGAACCATAATTCCTACTCCCCAGAAGCCTGACATTTAGAAGTGAAAATTAAAATATGTATGGACTCTTGTAATATGCTGTGTTGAATGCCACAAGAACAAAGAGATAGATGTTACATAGGTAAAAGGAAAGGGACCCAATCCCACTCAGGGAAGCTGGGCAAGGCATCTCGGAGAGGGAGATGCTGTGGGTGGCCATGCCTTGAGAGAGGCAATGAGGAAGGTGGATCCCTGAGGGGAAAGGACAGCCCTCGCAAAGATAAGAATACACAACCCCAGCCTGGCTTTCTGAGCTCTGTTGGAGAGACTCTATATGGTTTTATGAGGTCAGATTACAGGGAAGGGTATGAAGGGAAAACAAGGAGCTTCAGCTAGCGATTGTGGTGGGGAGGAGCTGGGACAGTTCACAGAAGGTCTTCCTGTCATGTCAGAGGACAGACCTAAATGGCCCTGCAGGGTGAGAATGACGGCTGGGAGAAGGGGAATTCTGGCAGGCAGGCCAGCTGGAGACTGGAGGAGAGTGGGGACTGTGAGCAGCGAGCACTGAAGGAGGAGAAGAGTGAGAGGGACAGGACAGAAGCAAGCAGCCATTTGGCTGCGAATGAGGAAAGAGGTCACTTAAGCTCGCAGAGACCCAGTCTGCTCTGCGAAATGAGGATAAGATGAACTACCCAGCAGCGTCATTGTGAGCGTTCGTGGAGGGAGACTGAAAGACGGGAACAGGGTCTGGCAGGCAGAGATGGCTTTTCCTCGCTGCACCTCGCTGTGCCTTTGTGCTGCGTCTTATACTATTGGGCTTTTAATATATATATATGCTATACCACAAAAATACACAGGACGTACAACTTACCACCACTGAGTGTACCATTCCACAAGGTTGTGCAGTCATCACCATCCATCTCCATAATTATATTCATGTTACAATCTGAAAGACTGTACCGGCAAACACTGACTCCCGCCTCCCCTTCCCCCAGTCCTGGCAACCACAGTTCTACTTCCTGTCTCTGTAATTTTGACTCCTGAAGTATTTCACATGAGTGGAATCATACAGAATTTGTCCTTTCACGCCTGGCTTATTTGGGTTAGCAAAATGTCCTGCGATTTATCCCTGTTGTAGCCTCTGCCATATTCCCATTCCTGCCCAGGTATGGTGGGTTACACCTATAATCCCAACACAGGAAGTTGAGGCAGGAGCACTGCTGTAAGTGTAAGGCCAGCCTGAGCTTCAGCGTATCCTGTCTCAGATAGATAGATAGATAGATAAATAGACAGACAGATAGACAGGCAGAATACTTTTCAAAGTATGAATAGTATCCTTTTGGTACCCACCACATTTTGCAGATGTATTTATCTCATAGTGGTAAGTGAAATATGGATTACTTCCACGTTTTAGCTACTATACCTACTAAGGACATGAGTGTACAATAAGTTTTGATGACTCTGTTTTCAGTTTTAAGAATATATACCCAGAACTAGAATAGTAAGCTGTTGTAACGATTTTATGTTTAACTGTTTGAAGCACCACCACAGTGTTTTCCAGCTGCACCATTTCCCATCCCCATTACCAGCTGTGCAAGGCTTCATTAACACTTATTGTGGTCTGATTTTTTGCTAGAGGTTATCCTAGTGGGTGTGAGATGGACCAGCTTACAGTTTTCAGCAGGGAGCAGAACCAAGCTCACAGGGAACAAATGAGCTGTCCCAAGATGGGAAGGCAAGGTCCCTGGGGCTGGAGCATCAGCACTTGCTAGAGACCTGGGAGCAGGGCTCCCACCAGAGTAGGCTTTCACATCAGAAGGGCTCCAGGTCCCCAGCAGATCCAGCCTCCTCAGAGCTGGAAATTCATGCAGAGCCTGTTTCTAAAGGGGTCACACAGCATGCTCATTCACTCACACACACCCCCACAAGTCTGCTGAGAAATCAGAAACCACTCCAGGCTTTCAAACAGAGGGATTTAACTGATGGGCTCAATTCCTTCTTATGACAGAAGAGGTAGGGAGCCCACATTAGCAACATAGGAAGCTGTTCCCTTCATGGGGTGGACCTAGGGCCGTGTTCTAAGAGCTCAACCCTGATACCACCAGACAGGACATGGAGCCACTGTAGTCAACCAGACGGAGGAGGGGCTTGTTGGCAGAAGCTAAGAAAGAGAGAAATATGGCTCCACGGAGACAGAGAAAGATCGTGGCTTCTCTCTCTACCTACCTCCTTTTGGTGACTTTAATTGGCTGGACTCGTCCAGAAGCCAGAAGTTAAGAGAGTCAGGGAAATGTAGCTTCCTTGGGACATACAAACCAGAGCTGGGAACAGTCGGAAATGACCAGGAAGCAACAGGCAAATGATGGGCACATTGATTCCTCCTTCCATCCATTCACTTGTTCAAGTCGATTGAGCATTTACAAGCAGGGAGATGCAAATGAAGAGTGCTGGGTCCTGTCCTCAGAATGCTTAGGAGTTAGCAGTGCTGGGGCTGTACCTTGCAGCAATTCACCCAGAGCTGGCCAGAGATTTCTGCTCATTCAACCTGGAGCAGAATGTGGAAGTAGAAGTAGGGGGCGGGGCAGGGGCTAAAAGCTTGCAGGGTACCAAGAGACTGGGGCTGAGTGAGTTCCACCCAGGCTGGGGATTAGGAAGGGCAAGTTGCTCAGCTGCTGTGTGTGCCTCCTCCCCAGCTGAAAGCTCAGCTCAGAAGGAAATGTCTCTAAAAAGGAAAGAAAACCCCTTAAAACCCACTGTTTGTCTTTGGAACCTGGGAAGTGAGGGTGTAATGAACATGAAACGTGCACGGCTGCTCAGAAGCTGCCTTTGAAACTGCGCAGGCCGGCGTTGTCAGGGAGCAGCCCTCCTTTTCAAAGCCTCCTGGCTCTGAGCTTCCCTCTCCTCCCTTGTCCCTAGCAGGCACTGGCTAATTAGCTGGAGATGTTAAATGTTCCCTGGATCTATGAAATAGGAGTCTCTGGTTTTCTGGGGACCTGGTAGCAGGGCTGGCGAGCCGAGTGCCTCTAATAGCCCTGTACCTCATGGGCTCCTCCCCTCTTCACGGAGCTCAATGCTAGGTTTTTCTCCACCTCCAGCCAGCCCCCAGTAGCCGCTCTCCCTGGCTGTGCTAAAATACACTGCTAAATCCTCAGATTTTGTCTTCTCCTAAATGTGCCTCTTCCCAAAAGCCTTCCCAGAGTTATCACATAAGTAATGACAAGTCACATTCTACGTCCTGGGCTTTTGTACACACCCCTCCTTAAATGACCAGGCCTGGAAGTATCCCTCACCAACCACCAGTCAGCCTTACTAAAGCAAAATGGCACCAAACACAACTCCTGTTAAATATTCATGTCAACTCGGGGGGACAGAGGATGCAGACAGGTGGATGACCCCCAACCTCACTGAGAGAGAGAGAGCCTCTTAACTCTTCTCAAACATCCCCTTCCAGAAACAGCCCAAGGACCAGCTGAGTTAGGCAGTTAATGCAAAACATGGCAAGGTTAAGGGGCATGTAGACTTGCAAGGGAGTGAGCATGTGCACATGTGTGATGTCTGTGTGTACAAAAGATCACCAAGAGAGTTTTGATTGGAGAGATCAGGATGCAGATACATTTTAGTGAAAGGAGCCTCCTGGAAGCTGAGTACAGTGAAGCGTGTCTTTAATTCCAGCACTCAGGAGGCAGAAGCAGGCAGATATCTGTGAGTTCAAGGTCAGCTAGTCTACACGGTAAGTTCCAGGACAGCCAGTGTTATATAATGAAACACTGTCTAAAAGAAGAAGAGGAGGAAGAGAGGGAGTTGGGAAAGGAAGAGGAAGAGGAGGAGTTAGCACAGGAGGAAGAAGAGGAGTTGGAGGAAGAGGAAGAAGAAAAGCAGGAGGAAGAAGAAAAGCAGATGATGAAGTCTCCCCAACCCTCAAAGTTTCATACCCCAATTCCAAAGCCCTAGACCCTAAGCCCCTGGAGGATCTGATAAGAAGGCAGGCCCTCTGCAACTGGGGCCAGGATTTCCTGCTGCTTGGGTCAGGGATCTGCCTTAGCTCTCCCCAATGTGAAAGGCACTCCTGCACACCACAGTGACATCAGCTGAAATGAATGGAGCATTGTGGCAAAGAGACAAAGATTTCACAGAAAAGAATCCAAAGCAGACAAATCCCTGCCAGCTGTGCCATCCCCACCCACATCGCCATACTCTGTCCAGATGCTCCTAGAGATGCCACTTCCAGGAAGGAGCCTGCCCTGCTTACAGCCAGGCTAGAGAGTGTCCCAAGAGTTATAGCAACTTCAAGACCAACAGCAGGCCTGACAGCCCCTCAGCTGTCTGAGCCCGTGGGAAATCTAGAGACAGGTGGTCACAGGAAGAGAAACAGAGAGAAGACAGCCAGGCCCTTAAAGTGAATGGGGTTCTCCAGAACCCAGAGGTATGGACTGGACAGAAGGACTAGCAGACAGAGCTAAGAAACTGTGTGTCTAAGTGTGTGTGTGTGTGTGTGTGTGTGTTTATCAAATTGCTTGAAAATGTTTGAGAAACCGAAGAGGGGCTAGCACAGAATTGTGAAGGCCAAGGAAAACCACACAAACTAGGCATGTACCTCCACATACATGTGCTCACACATGAGTACATACATATACATGCACATGGACATGCATGCACACATGCACACATATGCACTCATGCATATGCACACATATGCACTCATGCATATACACACAAACAATCACCACAGGCTGTGTGTAGGCGGTACTAGGAACAGGAGAGCCAAGAGCAGACTTGTTTGTGTCTGTGACAGCAGGCTGTGACAGAAGAGGACAGAGCATGCCTGTGCATGTGGGCCACATGGTGTGTGCCTTGGGAACCTGTGGCTATCCCTGCAGTCGACAGCCAACAATGTACTCTCACACTTTTGGGGGAATCAAACACTTCCAGGGTCCCCTTCCCTGTTATCTTTGCTCACAGCCCATCCCCCACCCCCGCTCCGCCTTAAGTTACTACTCAGAATCTCTCTTTCTATCAATCCCAAGATGCTCCTCTGCCCCTCTACTTCTTCCTCCCTAGGGGCTAATATGACAGTCCCCAACTCTGGAACAAGCCTTTCTGTTCTGGGGATGGCAATGTCACCCTATCCAGTGCAATAACCATAAATGCCTGTTCCAATACAACCCCATCGTCCTCACCTGATTCTGAATGTAAAATATCGGATGAAATAAACAAAGTCACAGCCTCAACTTCAGAGTTTGCCTCTTAAACCTGGTGACCTTGTGCAAGTTAGTCAGGCTCCCAAGTCCTTTTTCTTCTTTTACTTCTTTAAAAGAATAGACTTCTTGTAGGGGATTAAATGAGATAATAGATAAAGAACGTGAAGCCCCTGGCATTGCACCAACTACAAAACAAACACTTCCTTTCTGGCCTCTAATTCACTGTCCCAGGGGCTTCCCAAGTCACACCTCCTGCCTGAAACTGGAGGTGACCTTAGAAGTCACACATCCTAGGCTCCACCTCACCGAGCTGTAAATGAAGACTGGTTCCTGGAGAGGACTGAGTACTGATCATAGAGCAGAGGTGAGCAAACAGATTCTGGCCTTAGCATTCAGCCTGCAGTCAGAGCCAGAGAAGGGTTACAGCAGCAGTGAGCTTCCAGGGTTGGCTCCCTTTGCCTTGGAGGTAACAGTGGGGCTTGGGGCTTGGGGCAGGGAGCCCCTCTCAGGAGTCTTGATCAGTTCCACTCTGGCCCAAACTTGCACGGCCCAAGTCAGATCCCCTCCGTTTCCTGCCTGTACCTTGCTCCTCACCTCAGCTGTGACCCGCAGTGCTAAGGATAGCAGGTCTGTGCTGGGACTTGTCCTTCCCTTGAGCAAGAGTCCCAAGAAGGAATGCTGTGAGGACAACAGAGGTCATGTCCCTTCTGTTTGTCATACCCAGCACGGGAGGTTTCTGAGAGAGGAGTAGGTGTGTGAGCCCAGGGTGATGAGGCCAGAAGCGATCTGGCTGGAAGAGAGAACTCAGCAGAAGTGCCAGAGAGGATGATGGGGCAGAAACCGAACTGCCTTATTTCCAGCTCCCTTGTCTGATGTGGGCTGTGTAACATGGACCAACCATGCAACCTTTCTGTGCTCTCCCTTTCTCACTGGCATTAATAGATGCTTCATAGACATATTGTGATTTTTATTTTGGATTTGTTTTGAGAGATGGTCTCCTCACTTCACACTAGCCTAGAACTCACTATGTAGCCCAGACTGGCATCAGACACACAACAATCCTCCTGCCTCAGCCTCCCAAATACAGGGATTATAGGCATAAACCATCACACATTGAGGTATATTATAAAGAAGTGGCTTAGAATAACAGATGGTATATAATAAAAGTTAAATAAGTACTGACTGTGATTATTATTTATTAATCTATTAAAAAAAACAGCCACAACAACAAAGGATAAGATCCATCTGCCAGGGTCATCACCAAAGGTAGAATGCTGAGGAAGAAACCCAGGACCCTCAGCATGGCATGCTAGGGAAGCCCTCTATGACTGACCTCCATCCCTACTTCAGTCTTCCAATAATCATGTAAAAGCTAAGCATTTAACAAATTCCTATGACGATAAAGAATAGAAGACTGTGGTGGTTTGAAGGAAAAACCAACCCCAAAGGGAGGGGCAATAGTAGGAGGTGTAACCTTGTTGGAGGAAGTGTGTCACTGGGTGGGGGAAGGCTTTGAGGTCTCCTGTGCTCAAGCTACATTCAGTGTGGTACACAGTTGCTTCCTGTTGCCTGTGCATCAAGATGTAGAACTCTCAACTCCTTCTCCAGCACCATGAACACTGCCAAGTCCCACCATGAAGATAAATGACTGAACCTATGAAATGGTACAGGGTCCCCCTCAACTGAATGTTTTCCTTTATAAGAGTTGTCGTGGTCATGGTGTCTCTTCACAGCAGTCGAAACCCTAATGAAGCCAAGCATTCTGAGGACTGATGTGGGATTCCCCTCTGTATGCTGTGAATATGTTTTATTAACATTGGTTAATAAAGAAGCTACTTTGGCCTATGGCAGGGAAGAATATAACTAAGTGGGAAAACTAAACTGACTGCAGGGAGAAAGAAGGTAGAGTTAGGCAGATGCCACGCAGCTACCAAAGGACAAAGATGCCAGAACCTTACCAGTAAGCCACAGCCTCATGGCGATATACAGATTAATAGAAATGGGTTAAGATATAAGAGCTAGATAGGAATAAGCCTGAGCTGTTGGCCAAACAGTGTTGTAATTAATATAGTTTTATGTAATTATTTGGATCTGGGTGGACAGAAAATGAAAACACAGTCTCCGCTTACAGAGGGCCTTTAGCACAAGACCAAATGAACCTAGAAGGCCAAGGCAGGCTCTCTGAAAGGGATAAGTTCCAAATATTCCCACTGTGTACACATAAGCATCCACGGGCACATGAAGTGGACAAAGCTCGGCTATGCCCTGCTGATCTTGCCAAGGCACGTGCCATGAACTGAGACCCTCTCACTTCAGTTGCTACTACTTCACTTCTGAATCCCAGGGCAACAGAACTGGGGCTGGGGTGTGGCAGAACCAGGCTTCCTCCTCCGAGGTTTCCCATTGTCCAGTTCTAAGGAGGTCCTCTTCCTGCAGACTTCCTGCACCAGCTGGCCTCCTTGTGGGTCATAGCTGTTTTCTGCCAACTGTCCCAACCAAATGCCTCATCAGAAGGAAAAAAAAATCGGTGTATTCTGCAAGGTGTGTTTCTGTTTATTGTTACAGTTATTGTCTCCACTTCACCGATGGAAAAAAGGAACTCAGAACAGTGAAAACGCTTTACTAAGGTCATGCAAACCCTGCTTGCCTGGAAACCCTGCAATCTTCTTTCTTTTCAAAGACATTTTTAAAATCTATTTTGTAACAATTTCATACATGTACATAAAGTATTTTGTCATATTCATTCCCCTGTCTCCCTCCCCCACATTTTGTAATCTTAAGCCAACATAATGTGTTTTCTCTTTTCTTTTTTTTAATTTAATTTGTGTATGCATGCACATGCCACAGTATGTGGGGGGAGGGACATCAAAAGACAACTTTGGGGAGGGAGTCCATTCTCTCCCTCCACCATAGGTTCCAGGGACTGAACTCCAGCTTAGACTTACATGGCAAAGAGCCTTTACCCTCTGAGCCATCTCCCTGGTTTCATAATATGCTCTTTTAAATAGTATGAGCAATAACTATTATTATAGCTAATACTTATATAGCACTTCCCTTCCTACATGTTGTACATACTTGAATTACTTAATCTCCATTATAACCTGTGAGACAAGTGCTCATTCTGGTACCCAGAAAGGTTGAGCCCCCTACTCAAGGGCAGCAAGGTGAGTCTTCCTGCTCGAAATCAGACTGGAAGAACCAGGAGTCACTTAGTAACCCTAGACAACAGGCTCAGAAGGAAGGCAGATGAGTCCTGGTATGGATGGGGCAGTGATGCCCAGAGCCTAGCCTGCGCCACCACGAGCTGCCTCTATGAAGTATCTGCAAGAAGCTGAGGGTCTTGCTTCCTCTTGTACTTGGCCTCTTCTTTTCCCCTCCAGTTTTCCCAGTTAGATGATGGCAGGAGTACTCTTACCCAGCTCTGTCATCCACCAGCTTGGCCAGAATTCCAGGGCTCCTTGGTCCTTGGTGATGAGAAAGAATCAGCTGATACTCTGCCCAGAGGCCTCTGAAAGATGGAGGCCAGACACTGAAACTCTCTCTTATTATTCTCCTTGGGTTTATTTTTTCAAAAGGAAACCAGCCCAGCACCATGGACTTGACCCAGAACCTAGACCCCAGAGCCGAGACAGCATGACACCCAATAACCTTGCATTATCCAACTCAACACAGAGAACAGGGCCAATTATCAGCTCAACTTAGGTTCCATTAGTCCCAGCCCTTCAAGGGACATTTACAAAACCAGCCTTTCCTACCTCCATTGCATAGACTCAGCTCTGTTCCCCTCAACTCAGAACAAGGTGGGGGAGGTCTAATGAAAGACAAGAGCACAAAAGGGACAAGGGTGAGAGCTGTAGAGAGCTTGGGAACCTAGAAGATTAACTTGGATTTTGTTTTTTAGTCTTGGGCACTGTCTTGCCATAGTCACACATATGCAAAGGGCCTGCACCCGTCCTTTTTCCTGGAGATATCAAACAGACAACGGGTTTGTCCCAGAGTTACCCACACAGAGAAGAAAAAAGTGCCTTCCTGATGGTGTGGGGCTAGGGATAGGAAGTAGAGATCAGCTGACTGAGCCACAACCTCAAGGTGATTGACATAAATTCCCTCCCTCCTCCAGGTCCCCAGGCTCAGGCATCCAGAGGTCTGTGTGAAGGACAGATCCAGTGTGGAAAGAAAGTAGCCTGCAACAGGAGGCTAAGAAGAAGCTCCAGTGGATGAATACTGACATTAGTGGTCCCCGCGGATGTTTGAGAGAGGCAGCAGGTGGGAACTGTGGATTCTGTGGAGAGGATACCCACTCCTATCTCAGAGCGTCCGAACATGGCTTTGCGCTGAGCTGGCATGTTTCTGCCTCCCAATTGGACCACAAAGTGGGAGGGAGCATCCATAAAGCTACAGAGCTGCCTCTGTGGCTCTAAGCTCCACCAGGAGCTGCTGCCTCCCCCTTTAATTGGTCATAATTTCTGTGATTTGCAGGTCCCAAGCTTGCCCAAGGCCCATTCTCCATCATGAGGGATGGCCAGACACAGTAAGCCATCCCCATTAGCCTAGAGCTGACCCAGCCTGGCCACCCAGAGCTGATATAGCAAGATTCCCTGGGAAACAGGACCCCCAGCTTTTGCCTCCCCTGTAAAGAGCCCAGCCTAGACCCTGGAGTCCAGAAACAGGTGCTACACTTAACTTCTATCCAGGAGACTCTTTCATCAGACTTCTAACCCTGCGAGATAGACACAGGGTTGTTGCTGTGAGCCCCTGAGTTTGGGCCATTTGTTATAGCATCAATAGGAACACATGCACATGCTGAACCCTTTGAGAGTGCCTGGCACACAATGAAAGCTCAACAGACATCACCTCATTGTCACTTTAATTGTCATTATGGTTGGACAGGATGGAGGATGCACAGTTGCTTCCTATGTGAACTGCTCAAAACCTGTACCGCACTCTACTGGAGAGCAGAGACCAGATGGAAGACTGCCAGTAGTGGGTAGGGACAGCCTTGAAGCAAAGTGTCACTTGGCACAGTCACTTTGTAAATATAAGACAGACGATCAGCATCCCTGCAGTCCCTTTCTTTTAAAGAACAGTAGTGGGCACCCAGGAGAGAGGGGTGGGCCCATCTAGCACAGACATAAAAATGTTCCTATAGTTGTTGTCCCTGCAGAGATGACAGCTGGGGGCTTAATTGTACCCTATTCCACTCCTTACAATGGTACTGCCAGGGAGGCAGGGTGATGGAGGAAGTCTTGGCCCTAGGAATGGTTTGGCATCAAACCTTGCACCCACTGTGCAATGTACAATGCACAAGATATGCCATAGGAAGGACTTGGAGTTAGACAAAAGGAGAACTTCTCTGGTGCTCAGATAGCATAGGACTTACTCTGCAGACCTGATAAGTGAGAAGGGCTATTTATTCTTCTGTCCTGCTACGAGTGGAACATGGGAATAGTGAAGGAGACGAGACGGCCCCCACAAGCTCAGTCTGGCTAATAAATTATGGGTCACCCATCCACAAAATACACATCCCCAGTACCCACTCCTCGGTTACTGCTCTAGCCAGTGAGACTTTCCCCAGAACCTTCAGCCAGCCTCACCTTCCCCTCTGCAGAAGCTCTAGTCCCCAGGTTTCCCCTCGGTAACCGCACAACCTCACTAGAGCGTGAAAAGATGTATATACATCTAACCAGACTGAGCCCAGTGAAGAATGGTCTAATGTTTATAGACTTCCCTGTGACCAGGCCACACTGGACCTAGGTGATATGAGTTTGCTAGTAGCAAGGTCTAGGACTACTTATTTACCACAGGATCCCAGAGGGACTAAATCGCTTGTTTGTTTTCTGAGATAGAGTCCCACTATGTAGCTCTTGCTGTCCTGGATCTCACTATATAAACCAAACTAGCCTCAGACTCACAGAGATACACCTTCACCTGCCTCCCAGGTACTGGGATTAAATGTATTCATTGACTATACCCAACCAGGACTGAATTTAAAACAGCCTAGAAGACACGTTCCTGGGCATGTCTGTAAAAGCGTTTTCAAAGAAGTTAACACAGAAAAAATGTGGATAGCACTGTCTCATGAGCTAGGTCCTGTACTGAATAATAAAAATAAAAAAAAGAAAAGGAAAAACTGAGCATCAGCATTCATCTCTCTCTGCTAATGACCAGCTGGGGATGCGACATGACCAGCTGGCCCAGTTCCTACTGTCACAGCTAGAGTCACTCTCATCACTATTCCCTGCCACGATGGACTGCACCCTCAAGATATGTGAGCCAAGATACGTCCCCCCTCCCATGTGCTTCCTTCCTTAAGTTGCTTAATTCAGGTATCTCATCATAGCAACAAGAAAAGTAACTAAACTGGGTGGTGGTGGCGCACACCTTTAATCCCAGCACACAGGAGGCAGAACAGGCAGTCTCTGTGAGTTCGAGGCCAGACTGGTCTATAAGAGCTGGTTCCAGGACAGGCTCCAAAGCTATACAGAGAAACCCTGTCTTGAAAAACAAAACAAGCCTGGTGCGGTGGCTCAGAGGTTAAGAGCACTGGCTGTTCTTCCAGAGGTTCTGAGTTCAATCCCCAAGCAACTACATAGTGGCTTACAACCATCTATAATGAGATATGGCCTGTAGAAATACATGCAGAAGGAACACTGTATACATAATAAACCTTAAAAAAGGAATTATGAAAAAACAATATTCAGGGGAATGGGAAAAGGTGAGAAGTGTCAATTTTTGAATGAAAAAATTTAAAAATTTTTAAAAAAAGGAAAAGTCACTAACTGAAATTGGTACCAGAAGTGGGGATGTTGCTCTGAAGAACCTAACAATATGGTTCATGGGCCTTTGAAATTGGTTTGTGAAAGAAATATGGAAGAGTTTGGAGCACTGGGCTACAGAAACCCTAGATATTATAAGCAGAACTTAATAGGTCATTCTTCTGGGGATTTGAATGATCAAAATGTCCAAGAAAATGCTGGCCAAGGTTTCACAAGAAAAAAAGAACTCCATCAAGAACTGGGTTACGGGCTATTTGTGTTATGTTCTGGCAAAGAATCTGGCCACATTCTGTCAGTGTCCTGTAATTTCAAGTAAGGCTGAACTTAGAAGCAATTGACTAACTTCTTTGGTGAAGGAAGTTTCAAGTTAGCATGATATCCAGGCTGTGGCACAACTACTCCACACTGCTGTTAGTCAGATAGACAGCAAGAGAGGACAAACATATATGGGAAAATATGGCAGTCTGATAGAGAAAGGAGTGAGCAAGTTTAAGGTTGCAGAAAGGCCAGTGAAGAGAAAGCAGCCAAAATTGTTACAAAGATCGATGCCATTAAAGACAAACCTCATGTTCCAAACTGGTGTAATAGGAAATATGCCCTTAGAGCAAAGCACTCCCCCTCCCTCAATTAAAGGCTCTAAGTTGTGAAAATGCAAATTAGTTTATAAGGAGAGAGCCTGAAATGGGAATGTCATGAAAAGGGTTCCCTGCTAGAAAACAATTACATCACCCAGGAAAGCGGTTTTTCCCAGGTTAGTCTGGGAAAGTGCAGCACAGCTATGGTTAAAAGGAATCAGAATAAGCCTCAACTGGCAGTAGAATTTGGCAGCAGCATCCATACAGTGCTGGTTTTGCAGGCATGTAAAATGCAAGTATTGCAGATCGTATGGATTTGCACCAAGGTTCCAGAAAGCTGCTGAAACCACACTGAATAGCAAGGTTGGATTCTCAGGCAAGGAAGGCCTGAGAGGCAATTGCACGAAGCTACAGACATGACCTTCAGGTTGCAGTGAAGATCTCAGGTTTGGGGGAACTCCAAATGTGGGGTATCTGCTGAGGGAAGCTGTAGGCACTAGGCAGGACCAAGATGAGAGAGTAGTTACATGTGATACAGAAAGAAGAATTAATGAGGCAGGGCAGGACACAGCCATTGGAGCCCAGATGATGCCATCCCAGCTCCAGATGCCACATAGCTTCAAGGTCTGATGTTCACACTGCTGGATTTCAGTCTTGCTTTGGTTCAGTCTTTCCTTGATATACTTCTGATTCTCTCTTTTTGCAATAAAAATGTTGATTCTGTGTCATTGTATATTGGAAGTATATTAATTTTTTTAAAAATTATCTTACAGGAGCACACAGTTAAGAGATTGCCTTGAGGCTCGGAGAGTACTTAGAACAATTTATTACAAGATTTCCATGAGGCTTTGAGGACCACGGGTGGAATGTTATGATTCTAAAATGATGTGTTTGAGCAGCAAGTTGACAAGGGGTAGCTTTGCAGTGCTTAATCTTCATTGTCAACTTGACTGGGTTTAAATTACCCAGGAAACATCTGGAAGCATCTGTAATGTCATTTCCAGAGAGGTTTCTACTGAGAAGACCCTCCACGAATGTAGGCAGCATCATCCAATGTGCTGTGGTCCCAGACTGAGTAACAAGGGCAAAGGGAGGAAGCCAGATGAGCACCAACACTCATTTCTCTCTGTCTTTTGATTATGGACTCAATATGACCAAGGCCTGCCACCATGACTCCCCAACCATGATGAACTAGACCCTCAAATTGTGAGCCCAAACACTTTCTTCCTTAGATTGCTTCTCTCACAGGAGGGAGAACAGTAATTAACACAGGCCCCAAATCCAGGGGTTAGAGAAGGAAATGTCCATTGAAAAGGAACCCTAGAAACCCCAGGGTTCTTCTAACAGGGAGCTGACAGGGAGCCACTCTTGCCAGGGCAGATGCCTGTGAGAACAGAGCAGGAGTGAGCTAGGTTGCAGGGAACCAGTGCTCCATGGGGCACACTGTTCCATCCAAGGGCCCATCCCATGCAGGAGCCACTGGCCACTTAGGTGGCATCTATTCTTTACTTCTGAAGTCCAGCGCCATTCCCACTGCCCTTGCCCTAACCCCAACTCACATCTCACCTTCTGATAAGCCCTCTTTAGGTCTCCCAACTCCAATTCCACCTGCACAAGGCCAAGTTGAAAGAGTAGTTCTATTTGACAGACTTCAGGAAACATATCTACTAACTGAATCAGCTCACCCCGTTATATTACAAATGAGGATGAGAAGATCCAAAGAGGGATAATTTATTCAAGGTCATGTGGCTACTGGTGACAAAACCAAGGTGGAAAAAAAAAAGGCAGATCTTGACTACAATTACACTGTTCATTCTCTTGCTCCTTTCTACCCAAGTCTTACTCTTGGGGACAGATGGTAAAGCCAAGACAGCAGGAGAGCTCCCGAAAGCAGCGCCTGGGGAAGCCTTCCTGCACTAATTAGAGAAGTGATAACCTCATCCCAAACTCTGTCTAGACATAAAATTGAACATAAAGCTCCCTGAACCGTGCACAGTCCAACTTGTGGCTGGCACGGAACATAAATACAGAGCCCCCTATTTAGTTCCCATCTACTAACCATATTTCTTCTACACCACCTCAGTGAGTACGCACGTAATGTCTGGATAGACCAGTGCATCTTGCTTGGCCTGGCAGCTGCCAGGTAGAGTTACCAGAATTGGGAAAACCACAGAGCGTACACACTGAAAAGATTTTCAATTTAGCTGGGCATAGTGCTGCATGCCTACAATCCCAGCAGAGGCAGAAGATTGTCATGAGTTTAAAGCCAACCTGGGATACAAAGGGTGTTCTAGGCCAGTTTATGCTACAGAAGGAGACCATGTTTGTTTGTCTGTTTGTTTGTTTTAATTTTGTTTGTTTGTTTGTTTGTTTTTAAGATGAAGGTGACAATGGTGGAGGCAGATAAAGAGGGGTACAGAGAAGAAGTACAAAAAGGAGAGGGGTCTGGCTGGGGCACTCAGTAATAGAGCATTTGTCTCCCATGCATGAAACCCTGGGTTCATCCCTGAACAAGGGCAAAGGATAAAAAGAGATGGGAAAAGGTGTGGGGAGGAGGAGAGAAGAAGAAGGTGATTCCCAGTGTCTTAGTGTCTTATCTAGGATTCCTACTTATCCACGAAGCTCTGCTTTGTGCAAACTGGTGAATATAAACACGTGTGTGCTTGCTTACTTGTTCTCTCGCCGTCATTCTTTCTCTGGACACGGGTATCCTGTCTCTCTGTCCATAGTACTGATATATATATATATATGTGTGTGTGTGTGTGTGTGTGTGTGTGTGTGTGTGTGTGTATAATTTGTGTGTGTTAGGGATACTGATTGAACTCAGACAGAACCATACTTCCTGGCTTTGAATTGAAGTTTAGCTACTTCCTGGCTATGAGACTTTGGGCCAGTGCCTTCACTTCTCTGGGCCTCAGTTTCCTCTTCAGTTACCCCTTCAATGACTCTTTATGACCATCATGGGTGTGAATATAGAGGTTCCCACAGTACCCCACTCTACCCGTTGCTATCTTCAAGTAAGTACTTTTTCTTGGCACCTGCTCCTGGTCCTGTGGTCTTTGCCCTGTTTTCCTGCAGAGAGGGTAGCCTGGCAGTTTCCAATTCAGCATTCCAACCTACAGCAGGATGGGCCATCTGGGAATGAAGTGAACTTACAATCATCAGGGATAATCGAGAAGAATCTAGATGAGTGGGGGAGGGGGAGTCCTTTCCAATCCTGAAAGTCTGTGAATATATGGGGAAACTCTCATCAGCAACCACACGAGGAAACTCTCCACAATGGCTATGGATAACAGGAAGACGTACCATAAACCACACCAGCCAGCACCTCCCACACACAACAATGGCAGGTGGCCAGCAGGAGCTGAGAGAGAGATCAAGGAGCTTGTCCCAGGAGCCTGTGCCCTACCACTCCCACAGCTCTTTTCACCCTAACCAGCTGCCTGCCCCGCCCCCCACCTCCAGCTGCTCAGCTGGAGGCCGTGAGGGCTGGGACCAGGAAGGAAGCCAGCTCCTTGGATGTGTAGATGGACCTGTAGGGAAGCGGGCATTCCTGGGGCCCAGAACGTTGATGTTTTGCTATCCCAGCTCGAGTCACAAAGTCTTTTGTGGAAGTGCCAGAAAGCCCCACAGACGGGCACAAATACAGTGCCATCCTGCCTTGGCAGTTTCCCAATTAAAGAGGTAGAAGAGGCACCAAGGACTCCTGCCCCAGCTCTCCTCTTATCTTCTCCTCCCCTCCCCCACCTCGCTCAGCCTCAAGACTTCCTTTTGTACACAGCCTTCTGGGCATCCCTGGGGAGGGCCAGGTGAGCCACAGCAGCCAACAGGCTTTGCTGTACCATATCGGTCTGTACAGCAGCTGCGTGGCGGTTCCTCTTTCCTAACAGTATCGGCTTTGCCTGGTATTAAAAGGGGCCCCTAAGTGCCACGAAAGAGCTTTTCAGGGAGTGTAGAGCCGGCGCGGGAAGGGTTGGATGGAGGTGGCTTGCTGGCCAGAATGGAGGTTTAGAGCTGAGGATGCATCCAAAGGCGCTTGCAAAAATGAGGCGTGGAGGGTGACGGCAGAGAACCTGCAATCGCAAGGCAGATCTCTTCCTCCACACCGGGTTCCCACTCTGTCCTCCCCCTGAGTGATGGGACTGCAAAGAGGCACTGTGAGTGTGTGCGTGTGAATGTGTGTGTGCGCGCGACTGTGTACGTGAGTGTGTGTGTGTGTGTGTGTGTGTGTGTGTGTGTGTGTATGCGCGCGTGCGTGCCTATCCCCTCAGTTTCCCTACGACAGCCTGGCTACTCTTGCAAGTCAATGGCCTCTTTGTGGCACAAAGAGGAGGGGAGCTAGGACACGCAGTGTGGGGGAGGGGTACAGGATGCTTCTGGGACACTGGGGCACGGGACCCGGGCTACTGCTCTCGAAGTGACCCCTGCAGCCCGGGAAGAGTTCGTCCGGAAAAGTCTATGCACTCTGAGGACGCAAAGAACACGAAGTCAGACTAGGTAGTGGCCAGAATCTCTCCGCACTGTGCCCGACCACAGTGGTGAGCTCCATGGTCCTATATACCAGGAAAGACCCGGACGTGCAGCCCCCGTGCCCCACACCCGCTAGGTGGCGCTGGCCTCACTGTGCTCAGGCCACTTGGGGCAGGCCCAGCAGCTTGGGAGGCCTTTTGGAGCACCTGGAAGCAGTGGCCACAGATGGATGAGAGACACATAGGAAGCCAGACTCACGAAGTCACTCTTTCAAACTGAGTTTGTACATGTCCATTAAATCGGACAGAGGGACAGTTATACTCCTCTGAAGATATAAAAGCCTTTATTCTCAAGCCGCAGAAACTAGAGCTGCACACAGAAATGTCACCCAAGGTTGTTTGGAGAAAGCTTCCAGAGTTAGAGCCAGTGCTGGGAATCCAGACCCAGAGAGAAATGAGGCCTTCTTGAACTCGGAGGGGTTATTCTGTCACAGCCAGCCTAAGCTAAGCCCTAAACTCTGTGACCTGGCACAAAGACTGTGCTCTGGGGGCTGGAGAGATGGCTCAGTGGTTAAGAGCATTGCCTGCTCTTCCAAAGGTCCTGAGTTCAATTCCCAGCAACCACATGGTGGCTCACAACCATCAGTAATGAGATCTGGGGCCCTCTTCTGGCTTGCAAGCACATATGGAGGAAGAATACTGTGTACAAAAATAAATAAATAAATCTTAAAAAAAAAAAAAAGAGCAACAAGTGCTTTAAAAAAAAAAAAAGACTGTGCTCTGGTGCTCACATGCTGGGGGAGAAAGCCCTCAGCACTCACCTCCAGGGACAGCAGAGGCTGCCTGCTCCAATCCTGCCCATGGCAGGAAGGAGGGGAGTCTCCATCAGGAAGGATACCAGCCAAGCCCCTCTTAGGTCAAGGCTAAGATGAAAAGGGGTGCCTGACATCGGCAAGAACACCACGGTCTAGGCTTCCTCAGCAGACTAAAACAAGAAGTGGAGATCCTGACTCCATGTGCAAGGCATAGTGAATATCTTCTCTTTTAGCCTTTGCTCCACTCAGTTGTGGATGTCAAGACCACTACAGTGAAGAAGTCTGAGGCTCAGGGAGGCTTAAGGGACTGGCCTAGAGTACCACTAGAGCATCCATGGCAGACTGAGGACTGGGATCCATGACAGGCTGAGTTCCACACCTCTTCTGCTATAGGTGCTGGCTGATTCTGGACCAAGACTAGATGGCTTGTACCATAGGGCTGGAACATCAGAGCAGAGGAATCAGAAGGAGGCCAGGGCCAGCCAGGCTAAGAAGCCTTCATCTGAGATGCTTAGAATCTCTCACAGCTCTTCCAAGTCAGCCCTTTCTCTGAATCTCCTGACCACGCTACCATCCGCTTAACATTCTGCTCAGTTCCTTCTGCTCCGACTCCAAATGTTTATCAACACATGCTGTAATGTAATCAGCTCCTGGGAAAATACACACCAGGTAACGGATGCCGACAAGAGTGTCAAACAGATGTCTCTTCCCTGCCCCTCCTTCCTCCCTCCTTCCCAACCCCATCAGGCACACTCAGGAGGCTGGTGATGCCCCTCTCACCAGGCCACCTCTCAGCCTTGTGAAGTCATTCCTCAGGAAGCTGTCAACACAGAGGGCAAGGTCTGACCCTGGGGTTCAGCAGTGTGCCTGGCACCTTAGCAGAGTCTGTACATCTCATCTCCACTGGCCCTCAAGGCCCTGTTTTGCAGATATTGAGGTTCAACTGTGATGACCAACCAGAGTGACAGTCACTCTCCCTGCCCTCCCATCAGGCTACCTCCCTGCTGGGCATGGGTTTTGAAAGGGAACTCCCCTCATGGCCTTTTGAAGGGTCTAAGAGTCTGCCTGAACTCAGAGAACACGTTATTTAGAGGCTTGAAAACTGTTCTTCGTTTTAGCCAAAGTAAGTGTGTTGCAAAAGAGGGCTCTGAGGAAGGGGACATCCCTTCTTTGTCCTTTCCTCCTCTCTTTCCCTCAACCAGAGCCTTGAAACTCATAGACAGCCTAAGGACAAGGAAGTATACAGAGCTGGGGAGAGTCCAGGGAGGGCAACTTCCCCTCTTACCCCCCCCCAGGCCTTTCTGGGGCCTCTGGGATCAGCTGTGTGAGACTGGGTGTCCAAAAGGAAATCGGTATTTGCTTTTCCCTCCAACACATTCAATTGCTCCTTTCATCTGACAAGGATTGTAAATGAGACTTTATGGGATTTCTAATGATGGCAGTTTCCCTTTATCAGCCTCCAATTCCCACTTCTCTGCTGGCCTGAGTTGACTCCGGGAAATGTTTTGACCAGGAATCAAGACTCCAGCAGGCGCTGTCCTGGTCACTGCTTTCTATAATGAGGGCTGGAAGTTGTCAAACTGGCATCCAAGGTGACCATAGGAAGCTCACCACCAAGAAGCTCACCATTTGACAGCTGACTACCTCCCAGAGGCAGAACTTCATCTCCTGGTTCTGATTCTTTCTCCATAAATGTGAAGCAATAATGCCTGTTCCTCCCATCTACCCCAAGAGCTGCTCTAAGGTCCCAGTGAGAGTCTAGACCTGAAGGCCTTGGAAATGTAGAAAGTAATCACCTGACCTGAGTTTGCTAAGACTGTCACTGCTGAGAGATTCTATGTAGGTGCAACAGGGAGAGGAAAAAATGGCTGCAAAAGCGAGGGTGAGTTTGTTTGTGTGCACAAAAGAGTATTCACCCGTTCTGGGGAAGGGTGGAGTTCTCATATTTGCACCTGCTTCTAAAGGCAATAGATGAGGCAATATATATGTGTCTCTGAGTGTGTGTGCACACATGAAAGTGTCTTCACATAATGGTATACATGATACAAGATACAATACAAAACTCCTACATGCCAGGCATTGCTGCGGATGCTCCTTTTAACTTCTGTGATGTGTCTTTAAGGGCGTGAAAAGGCCCACAGGCCAACATATTACACAAGCATCTATTGAGGCTGTATAATGGTGTTTTCAACACAGGTATGTCCGTATTGGAAGAGTTATGTCTCAGATAAATCTAATGTAATTGAAAGCCTATTTATCTCACCCAACTAGCAGTCAGTGCTTGCCTGACTTTCAGTATGCATGTAAGCAAAAATGTCAAGCAGACTAAACATACATGTTCTCATGTATGTGTGAATGCATGTACATACGGGCGCACACCCACCTCCCCCCTCCTGGACCAATTAATATAATTATTCCTTGTCTACCAGCTGTCTGTGAGTCCCTGGCTGGCTCTGAGCACTATTGCTGTGAGCCATCCAGCCCACACAGACACAATGTGGTGACAGCAGTATATTTGGGATGGGTAGAAGTCAGCATTTTGGAGTCACTGTCTGTGAAGATGTCAGGACCCCTGCCAGAGGAAGGTGTAGATTCATGCACCAGGTTAGGAGCAGCAGGGGTGTGCAGCAGGTGGGAAAGACTCAAAAGCCTTCAGAACAAGACAGACAGAGCCAGCACTGCCATGTTTAAAAGACCTGGAGATGACAGGACAAAGCAGTGTCTGAATAGTCTTGGGGTGAGCGGCTGCTGGGGGACAGGCCTTACCATAGCTCCTGACTGCCCTGGGAACTCACTCTAGACTTCAGGAGGTGACACATAAAGCCCACTGCATGTGTCTCCCCAGCCCCTCTCTCATGCTTCTCTCTCTCTCTCTCTCTCTCTCTCTCTCTCTCTCTCTCTCTCTCTCTCTCTCTCTCGGTTTTTTGAGACATGGTTTATCTGTTTAACAGCCCCCCAGCTGTCCTGAAACTAGCTCTTTTAGGTCAGGCTGGCCTTGAACTCACAGAGATCCGCCTGCCTCTGCCTCCTAAGTGCTGGGATTAAAGTGTGCACCGCCACCGCCTGGCTCATACTCTCCCCTTGCTCAGCCCCAGTCACCCTGAACTCTTGCCCAGGAGCATCCGCATCCTCCCAATCCCTAGGTGCCAAGCCTGTGGGCCTTCTGCCTTTCATGGATCTGCTTTGGCTTCTAGGTTCACATGCCTGACTGGACCATCCTCAGCCTCTGTGGCAGCACACTTCCCAGCCTTTCCCAATCTCCTGGACTAGCAACAAGTCCCTACACACATGACAACCCCACAGGTTCCTAATTTCCCTACGATCCCTGCCTACCCTACTAGACTTTGCTCCCAGGAAAGGAAAAGGGCATAGCATCTGGTTGTAGACTGGCTATAACTCCTTTCTGGGTTCTAGGAATTACGCCTAGGACCTCTCATATGCTAGGTAAATCTCTACCACCAAGTTCCATCCTCAGTTCCCATAAATATAAATTCTTCACATATAAATTGTGGTATTAATCCAGACACGCTTCAGAGCTATGAGGTCTTAAGGCCAGAGAGAACCATTCTTCCCCAATTCCTTCCTCCTTAACCCTTCACCATCCCAGTAACAACTATCATTCCCAACAAGTAAGAAGAAACGGAGTTTGCAGTGCACTTATGGAGATTCTTGGAGTCATCAGCACCATCTCACAAGTGAGGCTACTAAGAGGACCAGTAGCTCATTAAGGTGAATGAGAGGCTGGAGAGATGGTTCAGTGGTTAAGAGCAGTGACTACTTTTCCAGAGGACCCAGGTTCAATTTCTGGCACCCACATGGCAGTTCACAACTGTCTGTAACTCTTATTCTAATTAACCTCACACTGGCAGACATATAACTCCTATTCTAGTTACCATCACACAGACATTCATTCAGGCAAAAAAATAATGCACATAAAATAAATAAATTTAAAAATAACCACAACAAAAAAGAGAGTGACTTGTCCTAATTTGTCCATGGCCTTCCTAGTTTTAACAAAGGGAAGCCTCGTGTCCTGGAGTCCCTTTAATTTCAGGCAAACCAGTACAGCAAGCCAGTCTTGTCCCCGGCTTCACAGTTAACAAATGGTTGATCCAGAACCCTACCCCAGTTCTCTTGACTGTATATCACACCCCCATCCCCTAGCTAGGCCGCCTCCCAAGCAACAGAACAACACATGGTCTCTGTTCCTTTAAATCTCACTTACCCGCATAGGCACTGTCTATGCTTTGGCTGTCACCCCAGGCCACTTGCCACCTTCTTGGAGCACCTCTTCCCAGAGGCATGTGCTCAAGGAGAACAGGGCATTGATATTAACCTAAATCAAATATAATTCAGAGCTCTTTTCTGCAGGAAAAGCACTTTTCATAATACAGAAAAATTAAATTATTAAAGTAACTTCATAATGGTATTAAAGTAAAAATTTAAATAAAATTAAAATAAAAAGTCTTCACCCACAATTTATTTTCATTTCTCCACATTATCTTCTCTATAGTTGCCTGTTTCTGAGAATCGTAAAATAGTATGTGAACCCTGCTTGGTTGTTCCTGCTTCACACCATAAAAACCTGACATGGATTCCCTTCTTGCCAGGGTCTTTGTGTCACTGTCTGATGACAGGGAGCCTGAACACGGAATAGCACCGCCATAAAGCCTGCTAGAGTTAGTTTGCCATATGGACACTGTCCTTACACAGATGTGTGAGCTCCCAAACAGAGGGACACAGCTTTCCTCCATCCTTCCTCGGAAAGGTTGAGGCCAACAAGTGTAACAGCCCTAACTCTTGGGCCCAGCCTCAGCTCAGCATGCCCAGGGCGAGTGTCCACAGAGTGCCCTTCTCTGCTGGAGGGGAGCCGAGCTGGAGAAGTCAAGCTTCTCTACACTTAAGAGTTCTATTGCTTAACCTCATAAGGCTCTTGAAAAGTCTGCTCCCCAACTGAGAAGACACCCCCTTAACCCCAGATAGGAAGATGACATGTCCTCTTCCTTTCTCAAAATCTTTTGTCCCTTGGGTCCCTGCCACCGAAGCACTGCCCAATCCTTCCCATCCTCATGACCTAAGATCACTGTCTGTGCCGATCTTCACTCAGTCCTCTTCTAGACACCACTGCAGAGCTTAAGAACCACCCAGGGCAGTCATGACGTATCAAGTCACACACAGAACTCCTTGGGATTCGGGGTGGTAAATGGCCTGAATGCTAGGAAGGCACCTGGACCAGAAGCAAGAGGGAATGCACTAACTTTCTTCCAGACTTCATTTTTTTTTCTGGAGAATTGGATGATTCAAGATGGGACAGGATGTAACTCAGTTGGTAGCAGGTTCATTAGCACACATGAAGTCCTGAGTTCAATTCCTATCAATATGGAAACCAGGCATTACAGGTATATACCTGTAATCTCAGCATTTGTGAGGTGGAGGCAGGAGGATTGGAAGCTTAAAGTAACCCTTGGCTACTGTGGTGGTTTGAAAGAAAATAGTTCCCAATGGGAGTGGCACTATTAGGAGGTGTGGCCTTGTTGGAGGAAGTGTGTTGGGGTGGAGGCGGGCCTTGAGGTTTCTTTTTTTTCAAGCTTCCCTTGGTGTGACAGTCAGTTGACTTCCTGTTGCCTTCAGGTCAAGATGTAGTCAGTTCTACATCTGCCTTCATGCCACCATGTTCCCTGTCATGATGATAATGGACTGAACCTCTGAAACTGTAAGTGAATGACCCAATTAAATGTTTCTTTTATAAGAACTGCCATGGCGGTGGTGGCGCACGCCTTTAATCCCAGCACTCGGGAGGCAGAGGCAGGCGGATCTTTGTGAGTTCGAGACCAGCCTGGTCTACAAGAGCTAGTTCCAGGACAGGCTACAAAGCCACAGAGAAACCCTGTCTCGAAAAACCAAAAAGAAAAAAAAAAGAACTGCCAGGATCATAGTGTCTATTCACAGCAAAAGTAAACCCTAACTAAGACAGAAATAAAGTCAATTTGAGGCCAGCCTATAAGAGCTTGTATCAAAAGCAAACAACAAAAGAACCCAAAACAAATCCTTTGGACTTCAGTTCCACTAGCCATTAAGGTCCCTGGAACATCTCCTGAGGCTGCCCATCTTGGTTCCCTTTCAACTTACTAAATCACTGGACCTGGGGGTGAGGTGCAGTTGTATTCAGCTGGTTGTCCCAAGAGCAATGGCAGCCATGGCAATGAAGAAGCTCTGTGGTGATCTCTCTAGGAATAACAATAATTAAATGCTGCTAAGCACTGTGGGATACAGAAGCACAATCGTAATCACCACAGCTACCATGGTGATGATAACAGTAATTAGGGGCTGTGGTTTCCAGCTCCCCCCAAGAGCACAATCCAGGGTGATGTTGGCCTATCAGGTGAGGGAAGGGAGTACCTATGGCAGGTGGGGCATCCCGGGGATTGGCCAGAGCTTTGGGCATCCTTTCTCCATGGGATTCCGTCTTCTGATCCTGTTTGTGTTTGTGGTCCTGCTGCTCCTCCCTCCCTCCCCCACCATCCTCATCATCTTCCTCTCCTTACACCTCAATTTCATCTGACCTCACCCTGAGGGCCAGAGACCCTGGGTGGGGTAACCTCTTAAATAGTGTAGCACTTCCAACATATCTTCTCCTGCCAGCAGATTTCAGGGTTTGGGGGAACCTTGGGGATTTCATAAGGGTTTCCTCACATCAAAGTCAGCTTTATTAGCCAATTACTGAATGACACAGAGGGGCCTGGGAGATGGCCGGGAGGGGAAGTCATTATTGTGTTGACTTTGGGCCTTTTCCAGGCCCAACAGCTGCCTGTCTGAGAGGGCCTGTGGAAGCTGAGAGTGTGCCTCAGGGAGACTCTCCTAAGAGTGTGCTTTCCCAGGGCTGCTCCCTGGCATCTCAGTTGCCACCTTCTCTACCCCTGTGGCTGGACTAGGTAAGAAAGGAAAAACCAACTGGCCTGTCACACTGAGGCATGTCAGGTCTCAGAGTCCGAAAGGGAGGTAGGACCCTCTCGTGTCCAAGCCAGACCCAGATTCCATCAGGAGCAGTCTGATGAATGGACTGCAGCCTCAGTGGGAAGACGACCTAGAGTTCATTCCCTTGCCTCTTAGCTCGACTCTCTAAACAATCTCTGACAGATTAAATTGAACCCGAATTTTCTTAAGCGGACACCCTCCGTCCTGACTCCCCAGGAAAGGCACACCCATCACTTGCATTCCTTTCCCCGGTGGTGGGGACACTGTTGATCATGCCCCCCTCCACTCTCTCCTGCCTTCCCACTTCTGAAATCTGAAGCCACCTTCCAACCTCTCCCTGCAGGGAACTCCAGCCCTCACCTCTGACCAGTGATCCTTACTCACCCCTCCTGTGTTCTGTTCCCCAAATCCTCTTCACCCATGCTCTCCTCACTTCCCCCATGCTCAGAAATCTGTGCCTCATCTCTTTTTTGCCCTTGCTTTCACCATCACCCCTACCCCATTGCCTCCCCCACACTCTACCACTTCCAGGGCTTGGATCCCACCACACCCACCATCCCATTGCCCCCCCCTTCCAGGGCTTGGGGCTTGAGTCCCACCCCCATCCCATTGTCTCGTCTTCCCCCTTCCTAGCCCCCAGCCACTTCCAGGGCTTGGGTCCCCCCCATCCCATTGCCCTCCTCCCCCACCACCATTTTCAGGGCTTCTCCCTAAAGGATTTTCACTTCCAGTTCTTTCACCAGCTTCCCCAGCCCCTCATTGGTCTTTCATTACCCACTCAGAAGGATAAAGTGAGCCCCTTCACCGGCCGTGTCTAGCTAGCTCCTCTGTGCTTCTGATCATCTTGCTTACTCAGCACACCAAATTTCTAGGAAGTGGGACACCTACCGCTCCCCCTCACTCTTCCTCTGACCCCCTGCTGGCATCTGGAAGTCAGCACCAGTCCCTCAAAGGTCACTGGTGCTTCAGCCACTGTTTCCAAGAGCCATCTGATCCCTGCCTGCACCTGCAGAATCCGTCACTATTGGTGGTGGCCTTCCCGCCCCCAACTCCCCCGCCCCTCTCTCCCCTTCCTCTTCTTCAGTTAAATCCTCTTCTCTTCTTACTGGCTTCCATGACAACCCACTCTCTCTGCTCCCCTCCTCCCACACTGACCAATCATCATCTGTCTGTCCTGCTCACATCGTTGCCAGATTCATCTCCTGAAAGCCCAGCCCCAGCAGTTCCCAATAAGCACTTCTCTGTTCAAAAATCTTCAATGGCTCACTATTGCCTTTAAGAAGAAAGAAAGAAAATATTTATTTAAACCAACCATCATGGAATTGTGAAATCATGAACATTTATGCAATCATAACTTATAGTACAGCAATCAGTCAGGAGTCTCAAATTTTCTGAACAGCCAAATCCTCAAACTCCATTAAGAGAAATACTTTTCAGAAGGTCAATGTTTACAGTGTGTGAAAACAACATGCTCTTTAAACATGGCTCTACTGAAGCAGGGAGCTGGGACCCTTGAAATCCAGTGGGGACATTAGCCTCCTCAGTCTGCAGATGAGAAAAGCGAGGCCCAGGGAGAGCATGTGATCAGCAGGAGGGCACACGGGATGCAAATGAGAAGACAAAGCATTCCCATCAGGTGCTTAGTGGGTATGCACTGTGTTCTAGGCCCTAGGGATACAAGAGAACAAAACAGGTATTGTCCCTGGCCTAGAGTAGATCAAACATTGCAAATAATCAATCACCAATGAGACTGCAGAAATACAGAAAGGAGCTGTGGGAAGACAGGGGACAAGCCTGGTCTACCTACCATGAGGACTCAGCATGAGTGAACCGAGGTCAAAAGAAAAGGAAACTGACCAAAAAAAGGGGTGGGGTTTACAAAAGAAATAAATTTGATGGCCCCCAGGAAAGTGCAGTCTCCCTAGAACAGAGGAATGTGAGGCTTCTAAAGCTGGAAGGATCCAGGAGACATTGCTGGGGCCATGATAATGGCCTGAATTTGGCAGGCCAGGGAAGGGTTCTCATGCTTGGAGCTGATTGCTTCCATTAGAAGATCACTTGAGTTAAATGCCAGGTGGTGTCCTGATTTGGATCCTAGAAGAGGAAATAAAGAAAAAATAGATATTAGTGAGGAACTTGAGGAAATCCAAATAAATTCTTTAGTTCATTTAATAGAGACATAGTAATGCTAATTTCTTAATTTTGATACATGGATCATATACAAGTCATTAACATTTAGGAAAGTAGGTGAGGATCAAATGAAAACTACACCCTTTTATGCTTTTAAAGATTTTTTTTTAAAAAAATATGCTTGTGTGTATGTACATCATAAATGCAGAAAGGTATATCATGTCTCTTGGAACTGGAGTTATAGGTGATTATGAACCACTTAAAGTGGGCCTTGGCAATTGAACTTGGGTCTTCTGAGTAAGTAGCAAATACTCTAAACCATGGAGCCATTTCTTCTGCCTTTGTTATATACTTCTTTTGTAAACCCAAACCTATTTCAAAGTAAAATATACTTTAAATGCACAGGATGGGAATGCAATGTCTGTATCACACTTTGTATATAGTATATATATAACCCTCTGGCAGAGAAGACAAGTGTGTGTCGAAACAGAAACTATAGGAATGATGATGACCAACATTAAAAGTTTTCTCTGTATGCTAGGCATTGTTCCAAGTGTGTACCATGTTCAATCCTCACAATCCTAAAACATGCATGTTATCTATTCCTATTATACAGACAAAGAAGCTGAGCACATGGAAGTTAAGCTGACAATTGATTGCAACCCTGAAAGATGGATCAAATTTGAACCAAGGGAAGCAAAAGAGAGAATGACAGGTTTATGGGACAACTTGTACAAGTATGGGGGGAATGAACTTGTCTAAAGACACATAGTTACTGGGGGCTATTGTATAAAGACACATAGTTACTGGGGACTATTGTATAAAGACACATAGTTACTGGGGACTATTGTATAAAGAGACATAGTTACTGGGGACTATTGTATAAAGAGACATAGTTACTGAGGGCTGTCATCTAAAGACAAACAGTTACTCAGGGCGGGAACTGGCATTTAAGAATCTGAATCCAGAGCTGAAGAGATGGTTCAGTGGTTAAGAGTGAATATTGCTCTCCCAGAAGATATGAAATCAACTCCCAGCACCCACTTGTACCTCAACTCCAAGAGATCTGATGTCTCTGACCACTTTAGGCCCTGCACTCACAGGCATATACACATATTAAAAATAATAAATACGTATTTTAAAAATAATTTGAAGTCAGAGCTGGCCATGGTGATGCACAGCTATAATTCCTAGTACTTAGGAGGTGGAGGCAGGTGAATATCTGTGAGTTTGAATTCAGCCTGGTCTACATAATAACTTCAAAGGCAGCAAGGGCTACATATTGAGATCCTGTCTGGCCAGTTGGTGGTAGCGCATGCCTTTAATCCCAGCATTTGGGGCAGAAGGCCAGCCTGATCTACAAAGCAAGTTCCAGGACATCCAGGGAGGTTACACAGAGAGAACCCTGTCAAAAACAAAACAAAACAAAACAAAAAACCCTGTCTCAAACACGAAACCAACAACCAAAATAACAAAAATGGAATCTTTAGGACTGGGGAGGAAAAAAAAAACAAAAACAAACAAACAAACAAAAAAACCCTCATAAACTGGGTTGCCCAGGCCTTTAATCCCAGCATTTGGGAGGCAGAAACAGAAAGATGCCTTGAGTTCAAGACTAGCCTGGTTTACATGGTGAGTTCTAGGACAGTCAGAGTTGTCTTTAAAAAAAAAAGGGGGGGGTGACCAGGTGGTGGTGGCAAATGCCTTTAATCCCAGCACTTGGGAGGAAGAAGCAGGCAGATCTCAGTGAGTTTGAGGTCAGCCTGGTCTACAAAGTGAGTTCCAGGATAGCCAAGACACAGAGAAACCCTGTCTCGAACACCCCCTGCTCCCCACCAAAATGGAAAGTATGTGCCACCACCACCCAGCTTGTGGTCCCATCTCTTAAGCTAGGAGCCCAGGAGTCCAGGAGTCCTTCTTTCCACTTAATTGTCAAGTCCAGCTTGAAAGCAAAAGCTGATGGTTCTGCCATGTCTATGCCAGAGGGTATCATGAGGACCACACAGAAACCTTGAGCATAGAAGTGAAGCAGTGTCAACATGCAAAGGGCAGGGCAGTGGTGACACACACCTTTAATCCCAGCACTCCAGCCTGGTCTACAGAGCAAGTTCCAGGACAGCCATGGATACCCTACACAGAAAAACCCTATTTCAAAGAAACAAAGAGTTGGGACCATACCTTGCACCTTTCTGATATCTGATCTTATTTTCCTTCCTATCAGCAGAGGAAATATGATGGAGAAATAGGAAAATTGAAAGACCTCGGTGTACCTAAAGTACCCCCTTGAACCCAGCCCTATGATGTGTCAGGCACAAGCAAGAAAATCGTTTTGGCTTTGGCAAACTTTTTGGTTTTTCGAGACAGGGTTTCTCTGTGGCTTTGGAGCCTGTCCTGGAACTAGCTCTTGTAGACCAGGTTGGTCTCGAACTCACAGAGACCCGCCTGCCTCTGCCTCCCGAGTGCTGGGATTAAAGGCGTGCGCCACCACCGCCCGGCTGGCTTTGGCAAACTTAAAAGCACTTGCCAGCCAGATGGGAGATTCCTGGCTGGGAGCCTGGCCACCAGTTGCTAAATTTAACAGGGCATTTCCCAGCTTAAGACCCTCCTGCTGCCACTACCTGACATAATTCTGATTTATAGGCTTGACCTTCCCTCAAGCTGAGACTGGGTTAGGACCAATTATTTAAGAGCTCCCTACCCTAATACCCTAGCTGTTGCTCAGGTTTGCGGTTTTCTCTGTGCTGACCCCTACCTTAAATCCAGTTGCTTGAGGGACTGAGTCTGAGACCTTCAGCCAGCCCCAGCGCTCCCTTCTCATAGAAGGGTCCAGACCAGCTCAGGCTAAGGTAGATGTTTTCCTGGTGATTCTGAAAACCTGCTACACTATGGTGAGTGACTTCAGAACTTCTGTTTCTGTGTCTCTCCCCAGACTAGACCCAGCTCCTCTCGGACGAGGACCAACTGTGAGACCACGCAATGCATTCCCAAGTCTGGCAGTTAGAGTGTTAGAGAGTTTTTCCTGAGTTATGCCTGTGAAACCTAAAAGGCTACAGGGAGTGAGTGTTCCGGGTGAGTGGAGTGTCTTCTTTGGGAGACCGAGGCCACGAGCTCAGTAGGGGGAAAGGGTCACCCTCCTTCATCTCCCCCCCCGCCCCTCCCACTCCCGGAAAGGGAAATTTACATTTTATCAGAATGTGGCTGCTTCCCTGTGCCCTTGGGGCTGGGCAAAGGGCAAAGGGGGCGTTGCATGGTCTGGCCTCCGGGGATTGTTCGGCTCTTTTGACAGGGAAACCCTGTCTGTCTGCCTCTCCCAGGCCAAGGATGGGGAACATAAGGTCCAGGCTTCAGACTGCTAAGGGCCCCTCCAGCTCAGTCACCTTGGCAAGAAGCCACCCGGATGTGGTGGGTGGCGAACAGGATGGGGCGGAGAGTCCAGGCCGTTCTGGGACACCGACTGGATGAACCACTTTCGCGGGAATCCCGCAAACCGCTCAGAAACGAGGTGCGAGTAATGGTAGCCGACTTGGTTTCTTGTTCTTTGAGGTAAAGCAGAATGCTTCCATTTCGGGACAAGAACCCTCTGAAGGCAATGAGGATTGTAAAGGAAGTCCCACTAGAAACCTGACTGCCCTGATCTCATCTACTAATGCTTTCCCTCCGCTTCTCCACAGCTTTCGCGGTTGGTCTTCCGTTAAGCAGCTTCTGTCCTACGTCCACATCTCCGGGTGCAGATGCTTTGACAGCTGAGTTCTAGACTGTTCTCTGCTTCTTTCTACCCGGGACCACTCTCTACGCCCTCCTCTGAGCCTTTGTTTCCTCATCTGCGAAATGGGCCCAGGGTTGGAGGAAAGGGCTAAAAAAGCCCTCGGAGCTCGCACAATGCCAGATCCAGCGATCATACGGCTCCCCACGGCCGCCCCCTCCCCATCTTAACTCCACCCCTACAGAGCAGCTTCTCCCCATTGCCGGCCGCTAGGGGTCACTGCCTCCCTTTGTCAGCGACCGGGGAGGGCATCCCGCCCTCCTGCCCTCTCCACGTCCGAAAGGCGACTCAAGGGGCAGATTGCTAGCGAAGGGGTCTGCGCAGGACCCCACGGCCACGCTCGCAGCCGCAGCTGCCTGGGGTTGGGAGGTGCAGGCGCGCGGGCGGAGACCCGGCCAGGGTTGGGCTGGGCGCGTGGGAGCCAGGAGGGGGTTAACGCTAACCCCTCCCCCCGGGCTGACATCACGGGAGAGCGGGTGAGAGGCTGGATCAGCGAGTGAGAGAAAGAGAGGGAGAGCAGCAAGCGCGGCTCGCCTCGGCTCCCAGGCAGCTCCACATTGTTGCGGATCGCCCGCACCGGGCGCAGCGGCAGCGGTGGGGACCCGTGGCGCACCCGGCTCACTCCCCTCGCACCTCCAAGACCACGCAGCCCGGAGCCTCGAGGGCAGCTGACCGCCGTATCCGCACACCACAGCCTGGGCCCCGAGCCCTCCGCACCGCCCGGCCACCCTCGGAGAACGGCCGGCCATGGACGCCTGCAAGTTGGAGCCGAGCGGGAGGGTGTGAGCGCGCCCAGGGCCGGGAGCCTGCGCCGCGCTAGTCGGGCAGCCGGGCGCGCCGGGGGTGGGTCCCTCTCCCCAGCCCGGCTCTGCGTGGAAGAAGAGGGCGGGGACCGGGTCGAAGAGGAGGAGAGCGGAGGAGGCAAAGGGGGCATGACTCGTGCAACTTGCGGCGGGCATCTGCCGAGGCTCTGAGCCGGCGGCAGCCCGGGCCCGGATTGCGGCCGCGCGGATCCCACCCAGCCCTTCCCGCCCTGGCCGACGGCTGCGGCTGACCTGGATCCACCGAGCGCCAGCCGGCCGCCAGCGATCCGCCCTCGTCTTCCAGGCTGGTTTCTGGAGCGCGAGGAGCGCCCTCCTGGCCGCCCCTTTCACCGGACCCCCGCCCTCCGATGGCTCGGATGGGGCTTGCGGGCGCCGTTGGACGCTGGTGGGGACTCGCTCTCGGTTTGGCCACCTTCTTCCCAGGTAAGGCGATCGCCTCTGCTTCCCACCCCCATAACCCCCACCCAACCAGAGCCTCCTCGGGACTGGGAGCTGGATGACGGGCACGACTGGGTTGTAGGGAGCGAACGGAGCTAGAAAAGTTGGGTCACGCTTGGGGGGGGGGCAGGAGGTGGCACCGTGGAGAAAGGGATTGAGAAGCCGAACAGCCTGCCCTGCAGGGAAGCAATCGGATGCACGTCTCTATGTAGCAAGAAAGCACTTTCTCCGCTTAGTTCTTCACAAAAATAATAATATGTAATAGGGTTCTATTTATTTAATAACCAGTTCTCAGCTCGAGAAGCAGTTTGGAAACACTGAGTGTTACATAAATGCAAAATAATCACCGTAATCACGGTCTTGGGGTATGAGACAACAGCCCCAGGGGGAGGGCGTCAGTCTTGGAGCTGGTGGGCTGTGGGCTTGGAGGGTTGCAGCAGGGGGCTTCATTTCTTTTGGCGGCCTCTTGTCAGACGGTTTCGGGCTCGCGGGGGGGGGGCTGTAGCCCCACATCGCCCCACAGCGGGCGCTTGGAGCCGGCTCCTGCGGCACTAGCAGCTTCTTGCTCACCTGCGGTTCCTTTTCTGGAGGGTGAGGCCGGGCCGCCTTGGGATCGCAAACTCCCGGCCTTGCGCGGGACTGGGCTCCGCCTTGGAACTCCACTTTAAAGCAGAGGGCTCCCTCAGGAGGAAGCTCCGTGGGCTTCATGCCAGCCAGGTGGCCGCATGACCCACTTTCCCGAGAGGCCCCGAAGGTGTCCCGCGAGTCTTTCCTCGAGGTGTGAGCTGCCGGCAGAAGAGGGGTTAATTCCGCGCCCGACCCTGAGGTGGCCTGTGGTGGCCCGTTCTGACGGATGGGGTGGGGGCGGAGGCTGGGACCGGCCCAGGCATATTGTGCTGGGGAATGAACTGGAAAATGCGTTTAGGAGGCAAATCCTACCGAGTCCCCTCGCCTGGATTTAACCCCTTGTGTCCCTGGGGAAGCAACTGGGCTGCCAGCAGGACACTAATTTGGGTCAAGGTGGTGGAAGCATCTCTCTAGCCACCCCTCCTCCCGGAAACAAACCTGAGATGAGCTCTGGCCCTAGCAAGATAGGGCTTTGGGGGGCTAGGGGAAGCTTGACTGTAACTGGTGGTCGCTAACCTGGGGTGGTAGAATAAGGTGCTGGGTTAAGAATATTGGATTCCCAGCCAGTGTGATTCTGCAGGCTTGCCAGGCAGTTAGGAAGAGACTGGCCTGACTGTCCAGGTGTGGCTTGGATGCACTCCTGGAAGACAAGAGCCTGGCCTCATTTACTTCCTTTCCTGCCTCCTTTTGCCAGCCAGCTCACTGCTAGGGCACTGCACCCCTTCATCAGTGGTGGGTGCCAGGAAAGCGATTTGGGAAAGCAGGGGCATGGGCAGTGTGGAGTACTCGCCCCTTGGGTGTCCCAGGAGGGGGCATTTTACACCGTTTGCAGGAGCATGCTGAACCAATATGGTCTGGGTGGTAATAAGAGGTTTTCATCCACTTTCTTGCTGCTGATGTCAAGTGCAGTACACACAGAAACTCAGCCTCTAGAATGTACCTGGTCAGCACAGGCTTAAGAGAACCTTTTAAATCACTAACCCTTTCCAGAACCCAGAGCAAGGAGAAACTCACCAAGAGCCCTAAGGATTCCTAGCATGCTAGGGGTTAACCTAATCCTGGGATGGACAAAGGGCCACAGGGTTTGAGGAAGGAAGCTCACCCCTCTCTATTTGTTGCTCTATTTCTCCGTTTTGGGTTCAAGCACTTTTAATTCCATCCTTGGGGGTTAGAGGCCCGGTGTGCTCCGCCTACAAGACAGGGAGGTGACACTCACCTGGCTTAAAGCAGTTGCTCCCCCACCAAAAATCCAGCGAGAAGCTGGGATGCCCAGAAAGGAGTCACAGCCCAGAGGTATTTAATAGGTACTCTGCCACTGACTGTGACTGGTGAATGGGTGCCAGGAGGCAACCGAAGTTCCTGCGCTCACCTAGCTCCTAGATGGAGCCTGCTTCCCTGTGTCTGCTGCTCTGCTTGCTTTCTGAGGTCCGCTGTGGCAGAAAGCAGGTAGGCATGGCTACACTCAGTCCTATCCTCCGACTGAGCAGGCTAGGAGGCCCAGCTGGCACCCCATCCCCACTGTGCACCTTCCTCTCCCTTCCTCCGCTTCTTCCTACTCTGGCCAGTCTGCTGCTCTTTCCTGGGTTCTCCAGGGCTGTGATAGGGAACATTGTGGAAATGGAGAGGAAGGAGCCCCCAGTGTATGTGATACGTCCTGACTTCATAACACAGCTGATCTGGCTCTTGAAGTGTACAAAGAGAAATATGTTTCTGTATGACAGACAGTACAGGTAGGGCAGAAAGGGCCCAGGACTTTGTTCCCGGAGACGACAGGTTCCTTCCACGGTGCTCACTCAGAGGAGAGGGTCAGTGTTACCCACAGTGTTACCAGAAGAGGATGGGGTGGAGAAGCTGCCTGGGAAGTAGATGTCCCACCTATACCACACCCTCTCTAATTGGCTTCCCCACACCTTTGGTCTAGAAAGAAACCCACACCCTAGATGTCAAGCTCACCATGCAAAGACCTGTCTGGCCACAGCATTCATTCCCTTTAGGTTGCCTGTGCACAGCACCCATTCCTGGTGCTTCTTCCTTTGAAGCCCCCAGAGCGAAGCTGTTCAGTTTTGTTTTTTTTTTTTTTCCTTTTGCCTGTTTCTCAAAGACCATGGTGGTCTTGGATTTACTGGGCCAGGCATTATAGTAGCATCCATTCTCCTGGCCTAGGGTTTGCAATGTAAAACACAGCCGTCTCCAGGCCTATTAGTCAGGTAGCCTTGTGGAGAGCATCTGAGTCAGATTCAAGGTCTAACCCTCAAGGCTGGAGGGAAGGCTGGACACTGCAGAGCATGAGCCCAGCTGTCCTGGCCGAGTGGTCTAGAAGGTTTCTGAACCTGGACTAGTCCACATAGCCAGTGGCTTCCTAAAGCAAGCTGTGACCCATTGTAGGCTGCCAGTTCTTTCCTTGGCCACTTGGCTCTTCACAATGAGTCCACCAGGGTGATTGCCTGGGCTGCCTGGCTTGTGGGCTCAGTTGTGGGCTGCCAGCATGGCTGTGCCCACAGCTGAGCCAGTGGGCTGGGTTGGAGGACCAGAGGGTCGGCTCCCGTTGCTGCATCTATGATACTACCATTGTTTAGCAGCTGACTAATGCTCATTGTTCAGCACAAATAGAAAACACCCAAGGGAGGTGTGACTGTAGCTTCTACTCTTCTGAGTGTATCTTTCCTGGTTAACCTGGCAAATTGAAAACCTCTTAACTGAGGAAGGGGCAGAGAGGTGTCTGCATCACCTGTTGGGCTTTCCCTCCCCCCTTACTTTTAACTTTGAACAGTAGCCAGCACTCCAGGTAAGAATGGACTGTAGCCAGTTGTGGGACTTGGCCTCTAACACTCTGACGAGCTCGCCTTTGCTCCAGAGTGGGTGGGTGTGTATACACATGTGCATGGGGCTTTGTGTGATGATGTTGGTCACCTACAATTCACTGTTACAAGCACAGATCTGCAAGGACTAGAACTAGGGAGTATCTGTATTCATATTTGCAATCACCATGGAACTGGAGCTGTAAGTACCAAATGCCTGTTCACACATAACTAACTGACTTTTTATGGCATCCGGATGGGTTGCTTTGGTAGCTTTGAGCCTTGACAATGCCTGTGTCTATGTCAGTAACTTGAGGGTGACTTTGGGAAGAGACCCAGAATTTGCTCTTAGCTAGCTTACTCTAGGAAAAACTGCTGGGTCCCAGGAAGCCTTGGTGCTTCTTTCTTGCTTCTATGCCCTTGGCTTTCCTTTAAATCCTTAAAGGGAGGAGCACAAGACCTTGACAACACCTGGAGAGGCTTCTCTCTTGAACCTTCTGTTGTCCCCTCAGCCATCAGAGCAATGCTGAAGCCGTAATGGGCCTGGCCTACTCCATAGGCTCTCAAGATCCTGAAATATCTGGAAGGGGCCAAGGGACATAGGCTTTCAGTTCCTCCTTAGATATCTTTGCTTCCTGCATAGGTACTTAGGGAAAGGAATTTTGGGGAGTTAGGTACCATACTGTCCTTTTTTTAAAAAAAAAAAATTATTTATTTATTATGTGTACAATATTCTGTCTGTGTGTAATGTCTGCAGGCCAGAAGAGGGCACCAGACCTCATTACAGATGGTTGTGAGCCACCATGTGGTTGCCGGGAATTGAACTCAGGACCTTTGGAAGAGCAGGCAATGCTCTTAACCTCTGAGCCATCTCTCCCCCATACTGTCCTTTTTCAAAGGTAGCCAGTGAAAGCTTTGGTCCCTGGTGGGTGGCCAGGTCAGCAACATGAATGTACCTGATAGAATCCTAGGCTTGGGCAACAGAAGGATAGAACCCATTTGTTAAAAAAAGGAGGTGGCAGGAAGGGACAAGAAATAGGACACAGCAGTTTTGGGGGCTTAGCCTCTCGCCCAAGCCTAGCATACAAGTATTCCCCTGGGCTGCCGACCCCACTCCATAGAGAACAAGCCCGCAGAGCCAACAGCAGATGTGCTGGCTGGGACAGGAGGTAACTTAAGATCTGAGCCAGATCACCTTGCAGAGGGAATGCCCTAAGCTGGAGATAACACCCCTGCATCCAGTTAACCCTTGAAGCTCCGAGTGCCTGGTGGAGCTAGAAGAAGAGGAAAATGAAGAAGTGCGAGATAAGATGTCAGATACACTCTCAGAACCTTGACCCTTCCACAAGTAGAGGCAAAGCCAGTGTAACAGAGGAGATCTAAGACAGACCCAGAGATTGTGTGATAGCAGAGGGTAGGGTCTTGAGAGCAATTGGTAGGTAATCTTTATCCTGGGAAATGCAGAAGAGGAAGTTATAGGGTTTTATTCTCCAGGGGTAGGGCATGAGAGCTGTGCCTTTCTCAGGCTCTCAGTAGAGGGCAGAGAACCAGGTGGCTTAGCTGTCCTTCTCCTGTAACCAGGTGTTCACCCCATCTGGGTGGCCCAGCTTAGTAAATCTGGCCAAGCTAGGTTGCAATCCCAGCTCTGCTGATGACTAGTTGAGAAACCTTAGCAGAGTTGCTGCATGAGCCTCAGGTTTCCTATCTGTAAAATGGAACTAAATGTTGCTGTGATATCCAGGTTTTCAAGATGAGATGGAGAATGATGAACTAAAAGCGTTTAGCTTAAGGCTAACATGTGATAACATGAAATAATGAAGAGCCCAGGTTCTCTCCCAATGTCTTTCCTCTGAGTGGCCCTGCCCCTATTTGGACATGATGCTGCAGCCACCTGGGAGCTGTTGGCACGGTGGGAGGACTCGGGTGGCCTGACTGGCTGAAGGTACCTGCCCAGGCCGGTCCTGGGAGGCCGGGTACTACACAGGCAGCAGGTGCTGGGCAGCCTTTGTTCTGCAGCATGTTGCCCAGGGCTCTCCAGGCACCGGCTTCACTCCCTGGCTGCAGCCCAGCTGGGGTGCCATTGCCCATCTGGAGTGCTTGCAAAGGCAACAGCCCAGGCCTGGCAGGGAGAGCCTGGGACTCTCTGCCCCCTGCTTTTCTTTAAACTTCTACATCTGAGGGGAGGGGAGATAACAGCTCTTGGTGAGGTGGTAGAAGCCAGGTAAAGAGAGAGTCCTTCCTGGGGTTACCTCCTTCTCTTCCGGGTCTCCTGTTACAAATTGGACACTTACACTAATTTGTCATGAAAATAATGCAGATGGAACCCGTGTGTGGAGGGTACCACTCTCCACTCAGAGCTTCAGCTAGAATTTGCGTGAGTTGTGTTAGAATTAATATTGTTCCCTTTTCACAAACAAAGAAAGCGGATCTTAGTTTGATGACTTGTTGCCCTTCCCATGCAAGTGTGGCCATATCAGGCACCAGGCTTCTGGGGTGAATCCAGAAGACCAGAAAGAAGGAACGATCTGGGATGGGCACACAGAAGGGGTTGAGCCAGGTTACCATTGTGTCCATGATATAGTCATTGGCTTTGTCAGCCACCAAAAGCTGCCACCTTCCTGCCCTACAGAAGGTATGGCAGCTCCTGGAGGAGGAGGGGTAAGTGGAAAACACGGAGAAGAGTGCTTCTGGAGGTGACACAGAACCCAGGTTGGCACAGGGTAAGCCTACCAGTGGAGCGGTGAAGGAGAGGGAGACAGTGAGCATCCTCCCCTGGAAATGTGGGCTGAGACAAGGGCAGGGCCCTGAGGTGTGAGCGTGGAGCCCCAGGGTATGGGCATGCCAGGACAGGGTGTGGGCTTGGCTCAGGCAGAAAGCAGGAGCCCAGAAAGCATAATGGGGTGGATGGAGCACCCAAGAGAGGTTTGGGGGTACAATTTGGCACTTTGAGTCAACTCCCTTGCCCGGACAACCCCCATCACCTCTAGCCTACACAGACCCCAAATCACTCTCAGTTTATGAGGAGTCTCATTACCCAGCCACAGACAATAAAACCCGCCTGACCACTCTGGCCCGAAGAATCTCATTAGAGGACATTAGTTCTGCTGGCTCGTGGCTCCTTTGGGACCCAGCTGCAGGCGTGGTCCAGGAAGCAAAATGGGCCATTGGCCATGGGCACAAGAATGTCCCATTGAGAGACTGAGGTCAATCGATGGGCTTAAATGGAGGCCATCCCTCCAAAGTCCTGGAATGCTTGCACCGCAAAGCTGGAAGCCAGCTGGACTCTCAATTCTGCCCCCTGCCTGTAGGGAGAAGATCCAGCTCCCTTCCGGGCTGCTCCCTGAAAGGAGCTGACTCTAGGCTGCACCATCATCACCCCATGGATGAGGACCCTTGGGGACAGGGACAGCATACCAACCCCACATGCAACTGGAGCAGAGATACAACCCGGAGTCCTCAGTGGTCTTGGACTAAATCTTGACCTGTCTTTCCACCCAAAAGGCAGAGGATAGAGACCCTGTGGCCAAAGCATTTTCTCATCTCTAACTGGAGTTTCATCCAAGACTGAAAGAAAGAGCCGACTCCTATCAAGAACAACCTTGGCAGGCCGTCCTGTCCCACCTGCTCCCTGGAGTTGGGTGCCTTGACCAGAGTTTTGTTCCCCAAAGATGGGGCTGTCCAGCCCTGTTCTGCCTGTACCCCGTGTTCCTGTCTTATAGTCTCACCCCAAACCCAGACTACCAGGACACCTAGATGTCACCATGAAAAACAAACAAGATCCCTCTTGGTGCCTCGGGCTCTTTGGGAAAATTCAGGCCAGACTCAAATAACTGGTGTGAGCACACTCAGGCTCCCAGGTCTGCCCTGCTCCCATAAGAGGGTCATGCAGGGCAGCCCACGCTTTGGCAGGTGATCTGGTAGGTCTGCCAGGTGAGTCAGTGGAGAGGGAAGCATGATCTCTTTGGGCAGACACAGTCAACTCTGCACTGAGGGAAGGGGGCAGGGGGCCAGTAATGGCTCCAGGGCATTCCCTGTAAGCCACTTCTGCTGTATAAGTGACACTGGAATGGGGAGGTGGTTCCCTTCTCTGCCTCTGAGCCACACCTCAGGTCACCGCCTCCCAGTCAACTGCTACAGTGAGTGTAAGAGAAGATGCCTCCGGGTCAAGGCAGTGTGACAGACACTGCTGTGGACTCTGGTGACAGTATCTCCTTGGTGAGGCTGGGAAGGACTCTTACAAGCTCAGGAGCCAATGATGGCTGCTCCTTCCCTGCAGTCGCTCAGTGCCCTCGCCTGCACGCTCCTCAGTTCAGGCCAAGTGTTTTCCCCACTACAGGGCCTTTGCACCTTCTATTCCTGCCCCTTATCCACTATTTCCTTTAAAGCCTAACTCTAAGCACTAAATTTGAGCTAATAGCATTGTGAAGCCTTCATGGTCCGCCCTCCGGCTGCAGATAACTTCTCTCATCAGCCTTGCTATACCTCATTGGTGCCTCATCATTATTTGAACTTGGGCGAGTACCTCTTGGTTGAGTTTTCTCATGGCCTAACGCGGAGCCAGCCCCATAGTTGGCTAGGAGTGCCTACTGTGTGGATGGACAGGTGAATGAATAATAGTGATGGTGAAAGCAAAGTTGTATTCAGAGATCTTGGGTGCCAGACACTGTTGGCAGCATCATCTAATAACTTATGATCATCACAGATCATGTGGAATGTTCATGGTAGATGCGGTGTGCCGACTTTTATGTCTGGAAGCGTGAGACCCAGACAGGTTAGGTGACTTGCCTGTGGTCACTCAGCTGACGAGTGGCAGAGTCAGAGTTCGGGTCTAGGAAGTCAGACCCAGTGTCCACTTGGCTGAGTTGCTTCTCTTCCACGGCTTTGTGGGCAAATGGTGGAGGAGCCTGTTTGCTAAGTGTGGAGCATTTGCAAGATAGTACATTAAGAGTGGTTCAACTCCTGTGCGTAGCGCGCTGCTGCTTACATCTGTGTCCCTTTGAAGATCACACATAGCCTGTTCCTGTGGTTGCATGGCCTGGGAGCATTGCGTCTTCAAGAGTCCTGGAGCTATGTGGTGTCCTTTAGAAGTTTTAGAAGTGCAATCAGTATGTTCCTGGACCATCCTGTCCCTTCTCATGTCGCTGCCCCTCCTGGACCTCAGGAGTGTTCATTGGCTGTGCTAGAACAGAATTGATACCATACTATCCTTTTCTCCCTGAGTCTACACATTACCAGCGCCATTGTGGGAGCCTCCCACCATGCTCCACGCAGACACAAGAAGCAGGGCAGTGACTTCTCTCTGTGAAGTTCACAACAGGTCCTGAGCTCATCTTAGACTTCTGGAAGGTTATATGCTTTGCTGTCTCCTAGGGATCCCAAAAGAAGGAAAGGGAGGGGCGTCTGCAGGGGTGGATTTAGGGTGTTCACCTGTGTAGGAAGCTTTGATCTCTTGGGATGAAAGGACCAGTGCTTCCTCTGCCCCAGGGAGGCTGAGGACCAGGAGCTGGAGTGGGGGCAGTGCATCCCTCGGGACCTGGGCTTCTTGGCCATGCAGTAGGGTACAGCAGGGTAAAGAATTGGAGAAGAAGCCCAGCAGAGACAATCCTGGGAGTGAAAATTCAGACCTTTCCCCAGGTTGTGGCTCGCAACTAACAACGGCCTCCGCACAGGGTGTGAACATTTTGCCCTCTCAGGGTCACCCAGAGCTAGAACTTTTTCCTGGGCCCTCATGACCCTACAGGTCACCCAGTGGACTCTGGCCTCACAGCTCCACTGGCTTAATTGGGAAGTTAGCTGGGCTGAAGCACAGTCATCTGATCGGTTTCGAAGCCAAAGAGAAATTCCTCCCAGACCCTCAGATTGTCCATGCTCCACTAGCTTGAATCACAATGCGGCCCCTGTGGCCCAAACACCAGCTGGAGCCATCCTAGACTGGAATCTACTTGAAAGCCCCTAGAAGAAGCAGACTTAGGATCTGCTTGGATCCGCCCCAAACCCAGGAATAGCCCAGTGATCACAAAGGGGCCCCCTACCCAGGAGGGTTTACATCTATGGTGACTGTATTGTACAGCTTCTCTGGGGGTCTCAGTTGGAGCACAGGCAGGGACAGGCATCTCCCAAGTGTAAATAAGATACTGACAGAGCAGCCACACCGTGCAGCAGATGATTTTATTATTACTGCCCACCACCCCCGCCCTGAAGCGTCGCCATCTCATTGGCCTAGATTGCTGCATCTCTCAGAATGATGGATGGGCCTTCTCTCCCTTCCCAGGCAAGACAGCAGCCCTGCTACCCAGATACCTCCTACACAGCCCCTTCCTAAATTTATTCTTTGTGTCTGTGGTGCCCAGAGAGTCATCAGTGTCCTGAACCAGCTGAGCACTGATTATCTCCTACGACTTGATGGATGGGCCTTTAGGGGAACTTAGGCTACAGACCCTACTCCCCTGCTCCCTTCTCTGTCCCTGCCACAGCACCCTTCCCAGCCCTCCCAGGAGGCAGATAATGGGCCTGGGTCTGCACTGAAGAGAAGCAGGGGTGATAAAGGAGGGGATGCAGTGGCAATCCTTGGCGCCCACCTCACAGCGCTGCTGCAGCGGGGATAGCTGGGAATTCTCCATATCCGCCCCGCCCCAAGCCCTGCATGGAAGCATCATTCCCAAGCAGTGAGTGCTTCTTACGGTGTCCACGCCCTGTCACTCCATTACCCCATCCCCTCAGCACTGTGGACACGGTTTGTGCTGTGGTAATAATCTGTGTGGTTTATGTGTGTTTTTCATGAGTGTTTTCGTGTCTCCTGTGTGTGTACTAGGGAGGTTTATGATTGTGTATGTGTGCACACGTGAGGTCACATGCGATGTGTGTATGTGTCTGCTCCTGATTAGCTGCTTGACATCTTCATGGAGCAGGGGCTCTCGCCAAGCTGCTGTTGCTGGCTCAGAGTCTGGGTCCTGGAAGGTGAGAGGTAGCTCCTGACTACTTCTGCCTCCCCTAGCCAATATCTGCTTTGCCCCCAGTGCCATGTAGAGACACTCAGAGGTCACTTGCAAATTTTTTTTTCCTGTATGATCAGTAACAACGTGTTTCACTATTTTTCCTCTCAAGATTGAACCCGCAAGTTATTTTGGTCGTAAGATTTTATGATTGACCTGCGTTGCCCTGTGGATCGATGCCATACGACCTGTAAACGTAGGTTCCCTTAACTGTTAGGTTTGGGTGGAGGCTTTGAAAGAAGAAGTAACTGAAAGCTGATAGAGAGCCTGATGCCATACCATGGGCCATCATTAGCTCTTCACCTATGCACCCTGAGTTTAGAGAAGGAAAATTCAGTCTCCAAAGGAGGGGTCCCTTCTAGCAGCAGTAACCTATCATAATGTCAAGATATCCCCTCCTCCAGGCTAGGGGCAGAGATGTGCCTTCCCTGCCACCACCTCAGGGGGTCACCTGGTGCCTGGTGCCTCTTTTGGGCCATTTGGTCTCCTTTCTTAAGAAGTTGGAAGCCAGGATTAAATGAAAGAGACTCAAGATTCTGACTCTCCCACGTACTCCTGACCACCCTTGTGCAAGCATGGTGCATTCCTACATTCCCTTGGAGATGGCAGCCAAAGACACAGCAGCAGACATAATGTCCTGGCCAGCAGAGGATGGCATCGGCCCTCTGCCCTCACATACAGCATATGACACCTCAGGTGAATTCTCCCTTAAGCAAGAATGCCCACAACACAGATGCCTGGGAGGCTGTGTAGACAGTGTTGCAGCCTTGTGGGTCATGTCAACACTGATCTCCCTGAATCTTCCCTGTTTAGAGCTTAAGGATAGATGAGCTAGGTCACCCTTCAAGGAGAGCCCCTGCTTCCCCACCAGACCCAGGACTAGAGAAAGCCTCCCAGCAGAACCACAATTTAGGGAGTTTCCCTGCCCTGTCAGAGAGGGCAGAGCAGGTCGGTCAAAATTCTGGAGTCTCAGCATTGGAGGCAAAATCAAATAAAGTACTACCACGTTCTGAAACCCCTTTACCCAAGCCCCTACCGGTTGGTAGAGCTTCCAGCTTCAGTGTGAACCCCTCCTTGGAAGCCCTACATTCCCCATACAACTATACCAAGATCTGTGTCCTGATGCTCCAGCTCCTTTGCCTGGGGCACATCTAATGCCCTTATCATCTGCTCAGAGAGGCCTCAAGCCATGACTTTCTCCCCAACCCCATGTGCTTTGGTGGCCCAGCTTCACACACCTCGCTGTCACTGGTGCTGTCTTTGGGAACAATTTGTCTGGAGATCTAGTAGCAGAAGTACTGCCCCAGACTGAACCCAGTGTACCAGAAGTAGACTGAGCAGCCTGGGATTTTGGCCTCAATTCTCAGTTGACTGTGAGAGATCTAAGAAGAGGGGGAGTGGGCAGGCTGGCTTCACACCTCCCTCCATTGTCACCCCCATCCTCTAGCCCAGCCCTCGCCCCTTCCCACCCCTGTTTTCTTTTGGATTAACTATAAATTGCAGTGGAAGATCGGCTTATCTCCAGTGGGAATTAAGGAATTAAGTTAGTGATGGGGAAAGGGGGATGGTGGAGGGAGCATATTGCAGAGGATCATGATGTGTGGGGCGGCCCTGAGGCTGCTTGGGGGCAGCCAGGGTGGTGGGACAGGACGCTTTCTGCCTGTGTCTGTTACCTGGGAGGTTACTGGGTGGGAGTGGGGCGTGCTGTTTGTGGGCTCCAAGGTTCCTCTGCCCTCCTGGGGACCAAATTTCTGACTGCTTTGGAGAGTCTGGTGACCCCATGGGAAGGGGGTGTCGCAGGTGGAGTGATCTCCCAGTAGCCTCTCCTGTTTTCTGGTGTGTCATGACCCAGTACAGGCTGCAGCTCTGGGGCATGTCACAACACAGGAAGGGCCAGACCCAGCATGTGGCAGGGTGGGGCACTCACTTTTTGGCGCTAGGATACTGAAGCAAATTCTGCAGGTGGAAGTTCAAGGGCAAAGGTAGTCTGTCAGAACTGTCCTGGCACCCACACAGCCACTGGGCTCCCAGTTCCCCAAAGCGAAGGCTGAGGGGGACAATCAGCTTTCCTCTACTTCAGGGCCACTCAGAAGCCTTTTGAAGCTGCCAAGTGAGAGGTGAGGGGTCACTCAGGATCTACTCAACCTGCTTCCATCTTACCCAGCTCCTGCTTCCCTGAGACTGAGCTGTGTAGAGCCCATACCCCTGGCTACTCACTGATGCTTGCCGCCACACCTGTCATTAGTCCCCCTCTAGCAGAGACAGTGTCTGATAGCGCTTCCCTCTTCTCCTTCAGACCCCCAGCCTGGTCCAAGCCTGAGTTTGGGGATGTAAGACGCTAACAGCAGTCAGCCAAACCAGCCATTGGAGAGGTTGAAATGAAGACTTGGACAGGGCTAAGGACCTCCCTGTTCACTCAGACAAGCTGGGGACCTGTCCCAAACAACTGTCAATCCTAGGGTAGTAGCAGCCATCAGGGCACCAGAAGATAAGATTCAGACCACAAGTGGCCTAATTGCACGGGGGTGGGGGTTGGGGTTGTTCAACTTAGATGACAGAGGAAGCCTGAGCCTAAAGGTCTAGGCATTTGGGTTAATCTTTGGCAACTCTGGTTAATAAATTATTGGCAGTTTTATCCCCAAATTTCAGCCCCTAATCCTAGAGGTCTTTCTGGCTATGCCCAGGTCCCAGAAAAGAAGCCCCATCTGCTTGGTCCTGCCTCCTCCCCCACCTCTATCCCAGGCAAGAGCCTCCCATCCCCCAGTTGGTCTCTGGCACCCAGAATCAGCCTGCTGTGTAATCTCTAAGAGAGATTAGTGACCAGCCTTCCCTGCCCTCCCCCACAGGCTGTGGATGTCCCTAGATTCTTCCTGCTGGGAGGGCAGGCCACCCACAGAGGGTCTCCAGGTACCCTAAAGAGCAAGGCTGCCATTATATGTGGGCCCTTTCTGCAGCCCTATGGTGCCTGTAAGAGGAAGGAGCCAACGGATTCTCCTGAGGCGGCTCCTTTGTGCCAGGTACTGTGTGTCAAAAAGAAATGCAACTAGAAACATGATTAGAGAGTTTATTCAGCTGGTCCATGTTGGGGGCACCTGAGACCAGTTGCACCGGGTCCTGCCATGTAAGGTAAAAGAGGGGGGAGTCACGTGTTCTGGGGTTCTAGCATTTCTTCATTGACTCGCTGGTTGGAGGTTGGCCAACCAGCCTCTGACTTGTGATCTTGGGTATAATCCTGTCCTGGTGGCCGTTAGAACAGCTTCTCTAGCTGGTTTTACAAACCGGCCATCAGGGGACAGAGTGGCAGAAAGGGCAGCAAGAGAAAGGCCAGAGTTAAATGAAGCCAGGGCGCCAGGGTGGACTCTCCTACTCTCTCTCATTCTGTGCATACACAAAGTGGGGGGTCTATCCTCAAGATAGGTGGGGTTCCCGGCCCCTGGGAGTTGTGCGCAACGTCAGAACTGCCTGAGTGCATAAAGTATGCAGAGACTGGGATGGAGATGCGGAGAGCTGGCCTTCACGAGGGTGAATCTAGAGGCTGCTCCAGGACAGTGAGCCCCAAAGCCTTGGGAGACAGATGGCAACAGCCCCAAGTGGAAGACCTGTGTGTGGAGGTGGGCATGGAGCCTTCGGAGGCCCTGGGGAAGGAGGAGGGCTAAAGAGAAACCCTTCACCTCTTAGTTTAGCCTGACCTGTGTGTAGTCCTGCACCCCAAGACCTTTACTCACCTCTCCCCCTCTGCCCAAGCTACCGCCCACCCTGGACTCTTCCTGTTTGTGCCATTGGAACCCCCAGGTCTGTTTGCTGTCCTTCACTCTTTCCCCTTTGCTGCTGTAAGACCTGGCACTGTCCTTGGAACACCTCTGAGCTCAGTACTGTCATTCTTCCCCAGTGTCTTTCCCATTCCCGAGCAGCCACTCATCATTGGCAAAATGAAGAGAAGTTTGAGCATACCCCCGTCCCGTCCCACTGTGAAGCCCTCATGGGCTCTTCATTGCTGCCAACCTCAGTCCGTGCCCCATGATCTAGGCCATGCCTTTCAGACTTAGCACTGCTCACTTGGAAGCCAGACATCCTTTGGCATGGGCCACCCTGTACACGGAAGCATGTTTAGCAATTTTCCTGGTCTCTACTCACTAGAGGCTAGTAGCATCCATCCCTTTATCCCCTGCGTACTATGACTATAGATGTCTTCAAGCCAGGCATGGTGGGTGGTACAAGTCTGTAATCCCAGAATTTAGAGGAGTGGGTTTGAGGCTAGCCTAGGCTACCTTGTCTCAGACAGACAAACCAAACCAAACCAAACCACCAAAAACTGCCCCCAGGCAGCATACTGAGTATCACTGGTCTAGCCTTCTGCTGCAGCCAGACCTGTTTTTCCAGAGCTACTTCCCATCCTTTTAACAACTTAGACATAGAGTGAACCACTCCAACTCCTCTTCCCGGGCCTTACTTCCTGCTGATGCCTGTGAGACACCCAGTTTGTTCAGTGTGACTGTCTCCTCTCCCTTCCTCTAGGCCCTTTGCTCCTTAAGAAAGGCCTTCACATAGCCCAGCTCAGAGCCTTGTAAGCAGCAGGTGCCTCATGAATGTATGATAACGTGATGGGAGCCAGCTGGCTCTGGAGCACCCCGTCTCTGTGCCGTTCTTGGCACCCTTTCTCACCCCGTAGCCAAGAGAGAACTTCGGATGCTCCGTTTTTCCTGACACCTCTATACCCACCTCGCTTTTTTCAGAGCAAACAAAATCATCTTTTTTTTTTTTTTCTCCCCATTTGCTAAGTACTGGAGCACTGTAGTTGTGTGTGCGAAGCTGTGTGTGGCTGGGTGGCTTTGCAAGCGGGAACTGAGTGGTGGCATGTTTCCGTGTGTCGGATATTGGTGTGTTCGCATCGGAAGTGGTACCATTTGTACCAGGCCTTGTCTAGGGGTCTTTCCTCCCACTAATTGCTCTACACATCAATTCCACTCAAACGAGTGTATTCCCCTGCAAGCTGCATTCTTTTCCAGCTTTGTTCTGGCCACCTTCTCTGTTTGGAGAGCCGGGCAGTGAGCTCTTACTCACCCTTCAAAGCCCCGTGCATCCTCTGCATGTGTCCTCTCATCTCCAGAAGCCTTCTGCAGATCTATCATTTCTTCTGTGGCCACCACACTTTGTGCACAGTCGGAATGAAGCAGCGCTCATGTTATTAGTCCATTTGTCCTGTGTCTTTGAGGCCAGGGACTGTATCCGATCACAGGTGTATGTTTATATCCCTATTAGAAGGCTTTTGATGAGAGTCTTCCAAGATGTTAATTAAACAAATGGGAATAAATTGCTTATTTTGTTTCCAAAGCATTTTCTTTGTACCATGTTAAAAGTGTGTCTCCGTAATGACTTTCCTTAACCTTTCTGCACTGCTCCTGTGTGCTTCTGTTTGTGTAGATGTGTTTCGCGCACGGGCGTGCTTGTATATATGTGCGTGCACGTATGCGTGTGTGCCTTCATTTTGATGCTCTGAATTTAAAGGTGAATCCCCCAGTGCGTTCCCCACAGCTGACATTTCCTCGACCTCCCTGCCCTGCATCTTTAAGAACTGAAGGCATGAGGGCAGGGGTGCCTGGCAGTGAGACTCTCTGCCCAAGTCTCCCGTCCATCCTAGGGGAGCTCTGGATATGTGTGAGGTGGGTTGTGGGGCAGAGCCCTCCGTGGCCCCATCAGATCACACCCTCTTTCCTATCTATCTCTGCCCTGTTTAATTGGAATTTGGCTAGTAGAGACCATCTGTTCTATTCCATCCTGTTTCCATGACAACCAAGTGGCTTGAGACTGAGGTTTGTGGTGAGAGAAGTGGCCTGGGGGATGCTGGGAAAAAATAGCTAAGTCCTCCCCTCAACCTGCTCTGTCTCGTCTCCTCATCTCTGCCATGCCTTCACCTGCGAACTCGTGACATAAGAAGCACCACTGTCCCAGAGCTGGAGTTCCATGGATCTGTCTGTCATCTCCCCAGCCCGTTCCCGGGCTTCTTGTGGCCTCCCGCACACACTGCTCCCCCCCCCCCCGACTTCCATTCATAAGTACTTTCCATGCATGCACACTGGGGCGTGCAGGACTGCCCTTGTCCTTTGCCCCAGCAGAATGAGAGCCTGCAGCTTCTGCCACCTTCCAGGTGCCTTTTCTGTCCCCCTGTCCACCCCACTTCAAAGTTTCCCTGTGGTGGCTTCTCCTCTCCCCACTCTGCAGCCAGTATGAGGGGAACCCCAACTCCCACAAATGAACCACCTAAGGAGCAGGGCCTTCTATGTCCCTCACTGGGAAGTAGGTATCTTCAGAACATGGAGCCTGTGACTCAGTGTCCTACAGCAAGGGCATCATTAGAAGGGGTCCTGGCTTCCTCTGAACCCATCCCCACCTGCTTCAGGAAGCACCTTAGGCCCCTGCAGGTACAGTAGCAGGGAAAACTCTGGCTCCAAGGAGACAGTGTGGCAGTCTGAAGTCAGGTGACTCTTGGTCTCCCAGGATCTCTGATAGGCCCCACACACTGGGATGTGAGAGGGGTCTGGGATCCCTCCCATATCCAACAGCCAGATCTGCTTTCATGATGTTATTTTCTGCCCTAATTTCCTCATCTGTAGCAAAGCCTTTCCGTGCCTGCTCTATTGCCAGGGGACTTGCCTGTCTTCAAAAATAAGTGGTTGAGCTTGTCAGGTGACCTGTTTGTTATGCTGGTCCCAGACATCAAGTGAGGGAGGTTCATGAGACATTTACTACAGCAGGGGGCTGGTGATGTGCCTGGAGGTGGGGTCCTAGGGCCTTTCCAGTGCCCTACCCAAGCAGAATCAGCTCTGGGCTTGGGAGGGAAGGTGTCTCAGATACCCTTCCTTCATGGCTGGCCTTTGAATAGTGCTCCCCACCATCCAACCTTCTCCGTGTACTTTTAAAATTACATTATAATTGACATATCAGAAAATTCACCCTTCTAAAGTATGCAATCCAATGGCTTTTATTACATTTGCTGAGTTGAGAAACCATCACCACCCTACTAGCATTCAGAACATCTGAACCACCCTAGACCTGTCATCCCTTCTCTGCGCCTGACCACATGCCCATTCAAACATCACTTAAGTGAGACCATACAATGTGTGGCCTCTTTCGCTTAGCATTCACTCCACAAGCCCTCCCCCTTAAGTGATTATGTGACGATTCTGCCCAGAGAGCAATAACGGCACCCAGTGGCTCATAGGTAAGGTTTATAACCTTGTCTAATACAAGGACTGGGCTGAAGAGATGGCTCAGCCGTTAAAGGCTAGGCTCACAACCAAAAATATAATACAAGGACTACTTATTTCCTTACTTACTTAGGGAGTCTCATGTAGATCAGGCTGGAATACACTATGTCTCCCTCCTTATCTTCCTGTCTCCACTTCCCAAATGCCAATGGAGATTGAACCCAGGGACTCATGCATGTTAGCTACACAGTTACTTCCCTTGAATCCTTCCCACCACTCTCCCCTCTGCCACGGATCCTGATGTCCCTCACACACACACACTTTTAAAGGTACCCTTCTCTTCTGTCCCCCCTTGTCTTCCTCTCTGAGGGTCTCTCATGAGACCCAACTCAAAGCCTCATCTTGGTTGTTGTACCTCCATCACTCTCAGACAGCTTCCTCCCTCCCTTTTGATTCATGCTTTACAGAACAAACAAAACCCAGCACTTGGCATGCAGTCATTGTTTGTTTTCATGCCTGGGACTCTTGTTAACCTGAGTTTCCAAAGAAAAAGAAACTATCTCTGCCTTTCTCATTCCTCTGTCTTCTAGTGGTCATCTCTATTGTTGTCTCCAGCCTGTAACAAGAGGCACAATGTAGGCACACAGCGTGTGGTCAGTAGCCTCTTATGAGGGAGCGAGGAACAAAGGACAAGGGAGGTAGCTTCTGTGTTATGTCCAGGTTGTCAGTAGTAGCATGGGAAATGGATTTGGAAAATTTGGCAGAGGTGGGAGCAGAACCACAAAGATGTGGCAAGGTAACTTTTAGCCAGAAAGTCAGAGTGATGGGCACAGGGGAAGGCAGTCCCTACAGACGGGGAAACAGTGCAAAATCCCAGAGGGAGAAGGGGGCCAGCGCCTACAATATGTTATTTAGCATAGAGCCCAGCATAGGAGAAGAGCACTGGCTAACCTGAGCAGGTGGAGTGAGAGGGGCCAGCTGCCCTTCACACTTGCACCTGCTGGGAGCCTCCCTGTATGACTCTTGTTGTCACACAGAACACCTGGAAAATGCAACTCAAGGGAAGAAGGCTTATGTTGGTTCACAGTTTGAGAGGATACAGTCCATCGTGGCAGGAAAGGCAGAACAGCAAAAGGTGACTGAGAACATCGTAGCCACAGTCCCATTCAGGAAGAAGAGAGACAGACAGGCTGAGACAGAGACACTGAAACTGGCTGGAGCTGCTGCTTCCTCCTTTTTGTCAGTCTTGGACACCAGTCCATAGAGTGGGTTTTCTCACATCAATTAACTGAATTTAGAAAAAACCCCTGCCCTGCAGACATGCCCAGAGGTTTATCTCCTAGGTGATTTTAAATCCTGTCAAATTGACAACCGATATTACCCATCACACCCCTCATCCTTCAAGGTCACTTAAGGATGGCTCACTTGATGGTGTGACTACTAGAATGCAAAGGAATGATAGATGCTAATGTTTCTCCTTCCTCACCCACATAGCTTTATATGGAAGAATCGGGGTTGGGACTTAATGGAGAGATGGCTCAGCAGGTAAGAGCACTTGCCAACTTAACTGTTCTTGCAGAGGACCCAAGTTCAGTTCCCAGCACCCATGCCAGGTGATTCACAACTGCAGGTAACTCCAGCTCCGCTCTAGAGGCTCCAGTGACCTCTCTGACCTCCATGGCTGTGTGCACTCAGATCACACACCCACCCACATGTGTGCACAAAAGTAAAAATAAGTCTTAAAAAATAGAATTGAGGGGCAAGGGTTGATCTGAGGGCCAGGGACTGGCCCTCAGTTTCTTCTTCTGAAGTACTGACCAGCTGCCCACAGTGAGGCATTCCTGTCATCCCAGCACTTAGGAGGCTAGGGCAGAAATATCAGGAGTTCAAGGCAAGCCTGAACTACGACTAAATAAATAAATAATTTGTTTATTTTGTTATGCCACCAACTCCAAGGGTTTTCATGTGGACTGAAAGAAATGGCGGAGACCAATGAGCTGGAAGGGAGTGCCAGTGTTTGCCCTTAGGTGTGCCATGGACACCATTAACTGAATGGAAGTAGAGGCCACACCAAAGCCTCTGATGTCCTCTATGCTATTTCCAAAGGTTTAAAAGCCACCGTGGGGACAGGCCCAGGCCGTGCATTTGAAACAAACTGGAGAGAAGCTCACACTGTGATTTCTGGGTATAGGAGGAAATGGGTTTTTCTGTCGCTTCTGCTCCCAGGGCTCAGGTGTGCAGAGAGAGAGATGCAGAGCTCTAGATTGCAGGATCTTCCTGGGCTATGCAAAGGCCTGGAGGCAGAAGTTCTCAAAGCCTAGAGGTCTGCCTTTCCCTACTCCTTGACGCTGAAGTAGGGGTTGGCCCAAGGCCCATGTTACTGCCTTACAAGGGGGTTCAGTTCCCAAGAAAGGTGCCAAACATAAGCCCCTTGCCCTAACAGAAGCCCAGTCAGCAAATCGCCTTTTAATCTGGGTGCAGGCCTGCTGATGTGTGCCCAGTGGAAAGGAGAACTTCCCCTGGAATGAAAATCCTTTGATCTCGAAGTGTCTGGGAAAGTGTAAGGAGAGGGAGGAGTGTGGCTAGGCTCCAGATCCTGGGGGGGTGGGGAGGTGCGGGGAGGCCACCCCAGAAGGCTCTGCTCTGTGTGACATCTGACCCGAGGGCATTGTTTATGCAGTGTGCCCCCACTCCCACCCTGTTCCTCCTCCCTCAGGCCAGGATGGGTGAGACAGCTTGTCTGCAGGGAGAGGGAGTGGGCTGCCAGCTGTCACCTGCACAGGTGGGAGAGGTTGGCTATGAAGAGCTGGAGGCCTCCCCATGCCTTGCTCCACCATCAAGCCTGTGGTGCTTCCATGAAGTGTCCTGACTGGTACAGTAGCCAAGTACAGCTCTCTGCCCCCATTCCCTCCAGGTTTATTCCCAGCAGTTATCGGTGATCTGGGGAAAACAAGCCAGATCAGACGCCTCCTCCCTCCACGTGTCCCCCATGGCTTCCCATCTCCCTCTGTCTAGGCCCTGGGTCATGAGACTCCTGTGTTTCTCACCTCAACAACACAGGCCAAAAATTCCAGGCCTCTTGCCTCAGGGCCTTTGCACCTTCTGCTCTCTGCTGGAATGTGGCTCTCCCCGTAAATACTTGTCACAGTTGCTGTTTTGTTCAAATGTCTTTGCTCAGTGAGAAACCCAAGTCACCTACAGACACTGCATCTCATCTCTTGTCTTTTCCGCCATTAGCATCCAAGCTTCCGAGGAACAGAGAATTTTCATGGTTTATCTAGTGCTGGATCCCTGGACCTGATAGGACCGTGTGATAACAATACTATTTTATTGCACTGGACACCCCAGAGGGGAGCCATTGCCAGTGCCTTTGCACACACTGACCCTCCAGTGCATGCTCATGTTGCAAACACACGCACACATCTTCTGCTCACCTGGGCAGGCTCCAGGAAACTGCCCCTATGTCCACATGGCCACAGTAAGCTTCCTGTCGCTTTCCTCAGTTGTCCATTGTCCTGTTTGTCCCAGAGTGTCTTGAGGCACTTTGGGAGTAGAGGGGTCTCTACTCCTCCAAGGAGAGAACTCACTCTGAGCCCTCTCAATGTTAGTCCAATAGTTACAGATGGACACAGGACCTAGAAGGGTCTAGGAATCTCTCCCTATGCTAGAACCAAGGAATTTAGTCCATGGCCTCTGACCCCATTCGCCCTCCCTCCTGAAGTCCTCCCCGTCTGACTACATATTAGGGAACAGTGAGGCTGTCCCAGAAGGCCAGAGGAAGGAGGAAGACAGGCCCTACTTTCAGGTGAAAGGTCAGGAAAATGGTACAATGAATGCCCTTAGTGAGCCACCTACCAGAGGTAGCTCCTTCCAGCCTGAAGAACTATGTGCCCTGCATGATTGGTTGGGCAGGAACCCTAAGAGGTTCCTGCAAGGAGAGCTGACTGAAAGAGAGGAAAGCACAGTAAGTGTGATTTGAGCCGCTGTGGAAAGTCAGGGGTAAGGAAGGCTGATCACGTCTTCACGTGACGAGCGCCTATATGTGCTGTCTCCACTCACTGGGCAGGCCTTGCAGGTTCCACGAGGCTCTTAGTGTTTGAGGACACCAGAGTACTTTAGTGAAAAGCCGGATGGTAGACATCCAGGGTGGGAATCATACGGGAAGTGGTTTGCTATCACCCTGGCTGTCCTCTGGCCTTGTAGCTCCTAAGAGGTTCTTGGGAACTTCTGTCCCATGCTCTGTGCAGGGGATGTATGTGAGTCTGTCACTCATTCCTACCTCTTGTCAAAGCATTAACAAACTAACAAGCAGGCTACACAAGAGTGAGGGCCGAGACTTTTGTGGCCTCTGGAGATGACTCCCACCTCTTGTGGTAAGACCTTTACTTAGCTGTCCCTTTGGCATGCTCAGGAACCCTTTGTGACAGCTAGGGCCTTCTACATGTGGGCTCCAGAGGGTCAGTCAAAGAAACCTAGGGTCAAAACTCTACTTAAACTAAGCCCCAGTCCTTTCCACGGGGGCTGGAGAATCAGCAGGATGCCCTGGCCTCCTGGTCACGCGGCTCATCAGTCAGCTCTTCATGGTCTCCATGTGAACACCCTGGCATCCTCCAAGCACACACTATGAGCAAGGAAGGACCATGTGTGTTCATGAGACTTGTGAGCATTACTTAGCATGTGCTTCGAATCAGGATCAGCATCCTAGACTCAGCTTATTAAAAAGTCATTTGATCTTTCAGAGCCAGCAAGATGGCTCAGCAGGTAGAGGTGCCCACCACCAAGCCTAAGGACCTAGCTTTAATCTCCATGTGGTGGACAGAAAATTGACTCCTGCAAGGAGCTCTCTGACCTCCGTATGTGCCATGGCACACAGCAACCTATACAAACATGCACGCAAAATAAATAAAAACGTAGTTAATTTTTTTAGTAATTTGATCTTTCCAATAACTAATCAATGAATAAGGAAATAATGATCTTGCCGGGCAGTGGTGGCGCACACCTTTAATCCCAGAACTCGGGAGGCAGAGGCAGGCAGATCTTTGTGAGTTCGAGACCAGCCTGGTCTACAAGAGCTAGTTCCAGGACAGGCTCCAAAGCCACAGAGAAACCCTGTCTCGAAAAACCAAAAAAAAAAAAAAAAAAAAAAGGAAATGATGATCTTGTCCCCTCCTCTTCCCCCTCCCCTCTCCTCCCTCCCTCCCTCTTTCTCTTTGGTGAAAGAGTTTTTCTGGATAGTGCAGTCTAGTTTAAAGGTATGGTTCTCCTGCTTCAGCATCTTCAGCCATGGGATTTCAGGCGTGCGCTCCCATACTCAGCTTTCTTTCCGTGGTCATAGATGAGGACATGGATGTCGAAAGCGTAGTCACACAAGTTAGCGTGATAGAGGGGGGCTTTGGATCCAGCAACTGGAGAGAGAGGGTTCTCGGCTACACAGTGAGACAGAAGAGTCCCTGGTTGGGTGGAACAAGAAGACAGTGTGAGAGAGGGACCTAGCCCTAACCCAAACAAAAGGGAATCTCCCAGGATTTAGCACCAGACGTGACTGGATAGTGAATGGACAGTATCCATCTCTAACCCTAGCCTGGGTGGTGTCTGGCATAACAGATCCACTCCTGGGCTCAGCATCAAAAAACATGGGGAAATGGGCTTCCCCTTCAGCAAAAAAGGATGGAGATTAAACAGCAGGAAGAACTTCCCAGCTGTCAGGACCATACGCTTTCAAAACAAGCAGCCCAGGAAGGTGGAGGCCCTCGCAGAGAAGGTTAATGCTGTCATTGCTCAGAGCTCTTATGGGAGGTGAAGTGAGGGAAAGTATGCAAGCTGACCTCGCTAGGGTCTGGAGGTAAGACTGTCCTACAGACCAAAGATGCTGCCCCACAGAAAAGAGAGACTATTGGCTGTTCCCACACTGGTCCCACCCTCTTCCTAGGACCCTATCTGCTCCAGCCTTGCCATTGGACTTCATTAAATTGCATTTTCCCAGAGCAGGGCAGGCCGGTGACAGAATGAGTCAACACCAGCTTGCTACAACTGTCGCCCCTGGAGCCAGCGGGCATAGAGGGAGATAATTGGGAGCGGTTTGACAGCTTAATGTCTGGGGCTGGCTTCCTGGAGCAGAGCAGGGTGGGGTGGGGGCAGGGCAAGGAGCCAGAAATGGGGGGTGGGGTGGGAGATTGGGCTGTCTTCAGAGCAACCCCACCACTGCTTCTGCTTTTCCCCTCCATTTCCCCAGCACCAGCTTGTTGGGCAGGAAAATAAAACACAGAAAAGGAAATTAGATACGGAAAATAAATTAGGGTTTCTTTATTAATTTGTCAGAACTAATTAACATCTCCCTGAGATTTGTCTCCTCTCCAGATACCCTCAGAGCAGGAAGGAGAAAAGTCTGCAAGAGGTCAGGTTTGGGCTTCAGGGTCCCTGTCCCAACCACGCCTTACAGCACCCCTAGAGTAGAGGACAGAGATCTGTCACTCAAAGGAAGGCCCCTGGAGTCCAGCTGAGAGACAGTACACCCTTGTCCATTTCCCTGGGTCACGAAGCCCCAGGACACCCCTGTCTCATGTCACTTTATCACTGAAACAGAGTCACTGCTTGACTCATGCAAGACTGTGGGGACAGTGTCTAGCATCGAGTGCCATTCTAGACACTTGGGAGACAAGACTTAGGAGAACTGCTGGAACCTCCTCAGAATTCTTCTTTCATCCTAAGCCGATAAGTGGTAGTTTTCTCCCATAATCCTAGCACTCAAGAAGCTGAGATAGGAGGATTGTTGCTAGCTCAAGACCACCCTGGGCTGTGTAGAGAGACCCTGTCTTGAAGAAAAAAAGTCTTCACCCTCGAGGTCCTTAGGGTTTCACATTTGCAGTGGTCTCCAGAGTACAGATTAAGGGGGGTTAAATGTGCCTCAGTGGCTAGTGGAGAGGGACAGAGCTCCCAAGAGCTCCCTGGTCATGCCTCCTGAGTCCTGCCCACCCATCTCCCCCACCACAGGGCCTGAATCACCTCAAGGAGTCTTACTAACTGTTGTCTCACTTCCTGGTTGCGAGTGCAAATTCTCCCCTTGATTTGGGTGAGAACCTGGCTTGGCTTCCCAGAGTCGGACCCAGCCCTGCTGTGTCAGAGTGGTTTTCTGTGAAACTTCTCCACAGCCACGCCTTGCAGTAGACACTGCCGTGGAGGGTTGCAAAATTCAGCCTGTTCTGTGGGTCCCACAGTACCGACAGCATCTAGACATTGACACCAGCCCACAAAATACCAGACGCCTAGGAACTGTAGAGATGAAACCTGCTCTCCTTCCCAAGCCTGTCACCCCTGGAGTTGGTTAGAAATTGCATGGAGCTGAGATTTCCCCAGAATGGCCAGGCTAAGGGGGAGAGAACACTGAGTAGCCTCCTGTAACCTAGATGAGGACACTGAGGCCTGGAAAGAGAGAGCCAGAGCCTGCTGGGTCAAGGCAGCCCCAGGATTAGCATTGTGTCGCCTAACTTCCAGGCCATGCCTCTCAGGAACAGGTGTCAGGGCTTTATAAATGACATTGAAAATAAATTAATTTGTCACCTCAGGAACTCTCAGAACCAAGAAAACCTCTGGGGGATGTGGGGCACACACTCAATGAGGTCAGACTATAAAGTTCGTATCCAGGGGCAAGGTCACAGTCCCCCACACACCGTCCTGACCTTGGGGACATTTAGGGCCCTGCCAGTTCTCTTCATTAGCAGTATGAAGTATCTAGAATGAGCAGACCTGGGTTTGCATCCTGGCTTTCCTGTAATTGTGACCTTGGCTGTCCTTGAGTGCAGCTGAGACTCAGTTTCCCCACTGTCATTTTAGAATACCTGATTTTGAAATATAAGGACTCCATGAGCTTCGGGTGTGGTGCTCTTGGGGTGGCTCCAGTGCTCAGTGATCTCCCGAGTATCTTTCAAAAGGCCCCGCCCAGCCTCCTGCCACTTTCCCTCCTTACTAGGCAGAGATGGAATGGGGCCCTTGGGGCCATCCTGTGACTCTAACCAGGGCTGTCCGGCTGCCCTGATGTGTGCCTGCCAGGAAGAGGTGCTGGATTGTAGGAGTGGAGCAGGCGGCTGGCATGGGGGCCTCTGTTCTCCAGGTTTCAAAGTTAGGCAGGAGGACTTTGGGTGGCCAATGGGAAAGGGGCTGGAGACAGGGGGGCCTGGCAAGGCTGGTGTCAATGTCTGTGGGCTGGACATGGAAGGGAGTCTCAGAGTTCCCTTGAGGCCACTTGGAACTGTCTTGGACTTGAGGAACTTGAGGAGGAGACTGAGAAGCCCCTTTGTACCACGGAGCCGTGACCCATGCTTCTTACCACACCCTTGCACCCTGACCAGGTGAGACACAGGGCCACTTGCACTTAATCTCTGCAGGAAGGATGCCCAGTGCCTTGTGGATCTCCCTTGGGCCTCTGGCCATAGGGCTTCAGGACCTGGCCCAGCTCTGTAGGTCAAAATGAGGATGCTGACTGGATGGGGAGCAGTTGAGCTGTCCAACTCTGAGACTTCTACAAGGCAGCTTAGAGAATCCAGAAAGATGACTCTAGATGGCACCTTACGGAGTTGGAAAAGGTGTCACCAGCCCTGAGGGTTGGTGTCAGGTTCTGGCTCTAGCCTTAATCCCACGGTAGCTCTATCAAACTCCCCCTCCTGAGCAATTCCTTGACCAGGCAGCTGTGTGTTGTTTTATTTCAGCCATTTTGAGATAAGATACCCACTTTTTTGAGTAAGGAAACTGAGACTCCTGGGATTGAGGCAACTTGCTAGTTAGCAAAAGAGCCCAAACCAGGCTCTCTTTGCTTCCCAAGCTCTCTCTCTACTCTCCCACTTCTCTCCTTTGGAGGAAGAGTTTAATGACCCCTAGCTTTGCTGCCTGGCCAGCAGGTCTAATAAGCACACGGTGGAACAGGGTGTGCTTCCTCTGCAGCGGGAAGAATTGAGGACAGACATCCCCAGAAGTGGAAGGGTGTAGGTAATTTAGCAGTTGCCCAGGGACAATGGTAAAGCACCATACTCCGGAGACCCTGAACAGAGAAGGAGCTCAGTCAGTAACTGAGTGGGAGGTGTGGAGGTCAGCCTTGCCAGAGGCAGTGTATGACAGCCCCTCTCTGAACCCCCCGTTGGGAAGTTTCTGGGACTAAGAAAGGTGTGATTTCTGTTTGCTGCTACCTGACCAAGAAAGTCAGATCTGATCTGCATGTCACTTTTCTAAAGACTTTTATTCCAGTCCACTTGGGCACCTTTGCCAGCCAAGGCCTGGGGCAGCATGTGAGGCTGGGCGGATATGGCCCAGCTTTGTCTGGGTACCAGCTGATTCCCATCTAAGAACACTGCTGCTCCAAGCCCCACCTGCTTCCTTCCTTCCCCCTAAAAGGGGCAAAAGGGACCCCAGACTGGGTGTGTTACTGAGCATGTCAACCTATGACGCCCTGTTCTCTTAGGAAAGAGATTTATAGACAGGGAGCAGAACTCTATGACCCAGGACACGGCTCAGACAAAAGGCCTAGCTAGCGCCGAGTCCTGGTTCCACTGCCCTGGCTGTGTAACTTGGTGGATTTCTCACCCAACTTTGGGCCACAGTTTCCTCCTCTATAAAATGGGAGTGTCAAGACTTGCTCCAGAAGATGGCAGTGAAAGTAGAAGATTCCAGAAGAGGGTGCCCAATGCATAGAAAGAGTCCGGAGTAGAGCCATGAGTTCTCCGATTAAAAGGGCCAGAAGTACAAACTCTGCCCAGCAGTATTTGTTGTTTTAGGGTTCAGAGAGCCTGAAGGATGGGGAACAAGCTTATTCAATCTGTGTTTCGGAAAGGGAAGGTTGCTGAGAACTGCTGTTCTTCCGATGGGACCAGGGCTGGAGCAAAGATGAGGGCTTAAAGTCAGATGTGCATTTTTAATTGCTTGAGTTCACATCTCATAAAAGAGGGAGAAATAATAATAATAACAATAATAATAAAAAAGGCAGGAGCCTTGCCATTCCCCACCCCCTTTCTCTGCCATGAGTCAAGAACCAGTTCCCACCAGTCTTTCTGGGGTTCAAAGCGTCTCCCCGCCCTAATCCTCACTTGGACCTCCCCGCCCCCACCACTACTGTGGGCAAGAGGCTTTTCCCTGGTGGGGTGTGGACTCTGCCACTCCCAAGGCCAGACTGTGCTGCCATGGTGGGCAGTGCCTGGAGTGCTGGCCAAGAGGGGGCACAGTCAGGCTTCTTGTTTTAAGTGCACTGTGCGGGTTCAAGCCTCAACTCTCTCGCTTTTATCTAGTCCAGACCTGATTTCTCCCTGCACAGCAGAGGCAAGAAGGTGCTCCCGCCTTTCCCCTTACCTACCAGAGGCTGCCTTGCTGGACAACCTCAGTCATACTAGGGAGACAGAGATTTGGGACAGGGGACCCCTAATCCTAAGTGCCGACTTCCCACGTGGAAATGCCACCCTGGCCTGCTGCCTGCCAGCCCCTTGATCCTCCAAGGTGGACAGACCTTCAAACTCCCTCCCCAATCTACCCCCCTCTAACCACCTCCAAGCCCTGACTCACTCCCTCACTTCCCACTCAAGCTGTGTCTCCAGGACGTGTCAGGACAATGTGCTGGGTTCTGGTCCTACAGGCTTGGCTGTGCTGCTCTTGCTGGGGGTGGGGCAGTGGGGAGAGTTGGCTTTGGCCTGCTCCTTCAAGCCTCCTTCCCACCCACCCCCCTTACCTTGGGGGGGGAAGGGCTGAACTCTAGAACACCTCCTGTTTGCACCCACAAGAGGCCCTGCACTGGCAGCTGCAGCCTAGGGGTGGCCCGGGATGGGGTACTGCCGTTTTTCACCCTGATCCTGCTGATCTCTCAGCAGTGTGCACAGGATGCCAACCTCCCCCCTGCCCCCGAGAGACACTCTCAGAGTGCTGTTTCTCACGCAGTGGCTGGCCCTGCTTCCCCATTTTTCTACAAAGTGAAAAAAGTCCTGGGTTCTCCTTGGTTCTTTCATTTGTTGTAAGTCAGGTCACTCTGCTATATCTCAACTTTATCGTCCTCAAAATGGTCAGCACGTCCCCCTTGATTGCTTCAGGATTCTGGATGCTGAAAGCCAAATTGGCGGGAGGAAGGAGTGGTAGGATGGCCCTGCCTAGCCAGCCTAGCCAGCAGAGGTGAGAGGGAATGCTCCCCCAGCCCTGTGGCTCTGAGCCCTCCTCTCTTAGACAATTCTCTTTTTTGGCAAGTAATCATGGCTTTTGCCAGGGAGCCCAGTGATCCTTTGATCCTTCAGCTTCCTAAGAAGTCATGATTAAAAGCTCTCAGTGACCTGGGAAGCCAGTGGGGACCATCCCCGAGTCTGTTCCCCAGGGTTGGACTCTAGTGCAGAGTTCATCGGGGAGATCAGGAGGAATGTGGTGCCAGTGCAAGCATAGGCTTCTGATTCTGATTCTGGCACAGCCAATCATGGAGCACCCAAGGATTGCTCTTTGAGCAAGGCGGAGCTAGGGGCTGTGGGAATATGAGACCAGAACAGGTGATTCTGCTGGAAGTAGGAGTTTTCCACTTCAAAGAGGTGTGGCGGGTGGAGACCTGGGAGGGGTAGGAGAGGAAGCTGGGAATTTAAGCGGGGTAGATTGAAGGCCTGATACTGGTTTAGATCTGCCCCACGGCAGTGGAGAGGGCAGGAGGCTGCGTCATAAGATCTGGTTTACTTTCAGATCCACCTGTTAGCAATGTTGCTTGAGCAAATCATTGTGCCAGCCTGAGCCTCAGTTTCCCAGCATGACAGTGGCACCTGCCTTCACAGAGTGTTTGTGAGATCCGTTGCCTAACCTCACACAATTAGACATGGGTGCTTCTCAGGGAAGGCTCAGTGTCTTCAGAGTTACCCTCAGTTTTGTAAAGACTGGAAGCTCTAGAACATATCTAGAAATTCCCAAGGAGAATTATACAGAAGCCACTATACTGCTGTAACTGAAGAGTTGAACTCTAACTGACGTGGGTGGTAAGGGGGCGATGGGCAGGCAACATGCTCAGTAGTATTTATTTTTTACTTTATGTACATGAGCATTGGTGTGCACAACAGTGCTCATGAAGGCCAGAAGAGGGTGTTCAGATCCCCTGGACCTGGAGTTGCAGACCGTTGTGAGCCTCTATGTGGGTGCTTGGAACTGAACTCAGATCCTCTGTAAGAGCAGCCTGTGCTCTCTCATCTCTTTAGCTGCTGGTTGGTTGGTTTCGTTTTGTGGATTTAACTTTCAAGACAAGTTCTTGCTAAGTTGCCCGGGCTGGTCTTGAACTCTCAGTCTTTCCGAATCAGCCTCTCTGAGCAGCTGAAATTACAGACCCAGCTACTGTCCAGCTACCCACTCCTCTATTATCTTTAATTCCTTCCCCATCTGCCTCTTCTGAAAGTCGTAGAAAATCCCTAAATTATTATAAAGTTCCAGGGGCTAATTCTACGGCCTCCCCATTCCCCCAGTTCTGCAGCCTAACAGAGTCAACCAACCATGAAAGAAATGGAAGGTCAGGAGACTTGAACATGGAGAAAGAGGCCAAAGTGGGAGAGAGACGTCTGGCTAGAGATGTATGGCCCTTCTAGCCACACATCAACTGCTCTGGCTGCACCTCATTTCTTAGATGAGCCATTTGCTTATCTTGTGACCCAGAGGCAAGACCTTTGTAACCACAACAAGGGAAACAAGCACACTACATTTCTAAGGTCTTGTGGCTGGCTGATAAGTCTTCCCCAGGTGCTCTCATGGCCATTATCATATTAAGCCATCACAGGCCAAGCCATGTCTTCCTACCCCTCTTCAATCAGCTCCTTAATTCTAATCCCTACCAACTTCTTTAGAACTGTTGGACCAGTTAATTCCTCTATGATTTTTTTTTTCTTTTCTCCTGGACACATGGGGAGCCAGTACAGCTGGTTCCCAACTAAAGGGACCACTGAAGGATCCACAGCCTGCTTCTTCTCCACCCTAGACTTTCCTTGGATCTCAATCTAAGTCCTCTGTCCCTTTGACTTTCCTATTTATGTACCAGAATTCACCCACCACATTTTAGTTTCCCAATCAAATCATTAATTACCCCAGTAATTAAATCCAATTAGCAGTTGTAGGGGCCTTTCTGAGTGAGGAACCATTAGCCAGGGTGAAAATGCATGGGAGAGGGAGAAGAGAGAAAACCCACCCCTTCCCAGCTTTAAAAATGAAAACAGGAGTCAGTGCTACAAAGCCCAGGGCCCCAATTAAAGCCGGGGCCTCACTCATTAAGCTAATTTGGCATGCTATCCCAGCAGCCTCTGGTGGGAAGGCCAGCGATGGAGCTGGCCAACATTTGGTGGTGGTGGAGTTGGGACAAGCCCTGATCACCTCGAGGGCTGCTGTAGAGCTCCAGACCCACTCAGGGAAGGGCTGGGGTCTCATGGCTTCCTGGACTTGGGGCCTGATGATGGTAGGATGGGCTGGGGTAAGATGAGACAGGAAAGAAAACCAACACCTTCCTCCTCCAGCCGTGGGAAAGGACAGCTTGGCAGTCATATCTTCCTAGGTCTGCAGCTGAGGGAAACTTCCCTCCTCTGCGGTAGTTGTAAAGATTAAATCCATATATACACACACACACATACGTACGTACATACATACACTCCAACTCTAGCTCCTTGGTGCCTGGTAGCCACCATTACCCTCCACTCCATGATTCCTGAAACTCCTCAGTGTTTTGTCTCCGTTTCCTTACAGCTCACACCACACAGTTCCCAGGTTGAGAAGCAGAGGACTAGAAAAACTAAACCCGAGTCAGGCAGTGTGGAAGAACAGAGATGATGTGTGTTTCAGTCCTCAGTCAGGTCTCTTTGTGGCTCAGCTGGCCTGCAGCCCTGACAGGCAGAGGTAGGGGGCAGGGTAAAAAGACTCAGTCTCTTCCTGGAGCTATGCATCAGGCAGAGGGGATGGTGCCCACACTCCCGTAGGGACTCCTTGATCAGATAGGTTCCATGTTTTTGTCATGAAAGTGTAGACCACTGACTGCTACCTCCAAAAGGGACAGGAGCAAGATACTTACTTATCAGGTGCCATGATGGAAGGCCTAGCCGGCTGTCCAGACCAGAACTGACCTCACAGACTGTTTGACCTTGAACAGATTACTTGCCCTCTCTGAGTTCATTTCTACGCTGAAAAAGGTAATGACGCCTAGCACTTAGGAGTCCTGAGAATTAATACATTACCTGTGAGCATTCAGACTTGGGCCTGGCACAGGTGACTGACACACCATGCTAACTGTTCTTACCATCTCCAGGAGGGGCCCAGCAGAGAACATGACCTTCCTGTGTCTTTTTAGGAATCCGAAGGCTTTTGTTGCTCAGGGTATTGTCCCATCTTGGTGGTCGAAGGGGACAATACTGCTCCCACACTTGAAGGACGTGGGATGGCTGCAAACATAGGCACATCACTGCCACAGGCTGCCCCTAGGCTCTCAGGCCACTCTGAGCAGGGTCAGAAGGACAAGGGAATGGGAAAGAGGGGTAGTTGAGGGAAGCAGGTGGCCACAGAAGCTGGCTACATCTCTGCAGCTGGGCGCCATGCCCTGTGCCTACGTGCTGGCTTCCTCTGTGAGGCAGGATAAGGAACAGGCCCTAGCATGCCAGCCCCTACCAATGACTCCTGAAACCTTGACAAGTCTGAGCTGGAAGCAGGACTGGGTGAGGCTCCTGATAGACTCAGGTTGGGCAGAGGGATGGTCGGTGTGGGGAGGAAGGTGGGAAAGACCCCACACTTGAAATTGTGACACCACAAGGGGAAACTGGGAAGGAGACTTGGGAGGATGTGGGGTGGTGACTGGACTCAGAGCTTTTTCTGACTCTCAGGTCCCCTTACCCCATGTGTCCCTGCCAGGAAGAGGACAGGCTGCAGTGGCGACAGGGAGGTGTTCCCCTCAGCATTTTGCCAAGTGTAAGGTGATGATTTTGATTGCTGTGGAGAAAGAAGGAAGGAACAATGACAGCGTGTGCCAGGAACAGAGGAAGCTTCCCAGGACTGGGGTGGTGACCTCACCCCAGCTGAGTGACACAGGGACTCACTGTTGAGGTGAAAAGTCTGGGTTTGGGGATGGGCATGAGACTTGGCTGTGGGCACTGACACTGGAAACCACTGAACCCATTCAGGTCAGTCAGGAAAACCTGAACCCACTACTACACCTTCAGCCTCCTGGGTGCAAGGGGGAAAGGCCACCGAGGGACAGTTAGTTCTGCAGAACCTGGACATGTCCACAGACCTGCTGAAGGTGACAGCAGGGTGTCCCAATGAGGCAGCCTCCTTCTCCCTGAATTGCCATGTCAGGACCCTCTGAAGGTCTTGTCGTCTTCTCCACATCATGCGGGGACTGCTAGGTCAAACACACATGCGCCCGCACACATACACACAAACAAAAAACGAGTCATAAGTGTCCTGCTTCTCTGTGACAGTAAGCTTGGCTGAATTTAGACCTGGGGTTCCACAGAAATAGAAGGGAAGCCACCATGGTGGCACCCGCTTGTAGTCCCAACTATTCTTTTCAGAATGCTGAGGCAAAAGGATCCCTCGAGGCCACCATTCCAGACCCAGCCTAGGAAATCTGTGTCTAAAAAGGAGAGACCAGGGGTTGGAATGCTGGGTTGGCTGTGTTCTGTGGTTAAGACCCGGAAAAGGGCAGCACTCAGGTTGGAGTCACGACCCTGGTTTTCTTGTGGTATGGGTTGCCATGAAACTAGGCTGGAACTGCTGTCGGGGTTTATGTTGGGTAGTTGGGGGAGGATGGTTTGGAGGTCTACACTGGGTGTGTTAGGGAGTTGGGCTATGACCCCTAAAGCTAATATTCTAAGGGCATCCATGCCATATATACGAGTTTGAGGTCACTGTAGTTCTGGGCTACAAAGCATTACCTTCAAGTTATGTATTTCAGCCTTAGGAACTGATAAGACAATCCTTCCAGAGGGGCTGGAGCAGGAGCAAGGCCTGCCTTCTATCCTATCCCAGGATCTCTCAGTGGCCCTGCGCTCAGTCCTGCTACCCATTGGGATCATGGAAACTCAGCCTCCTGTGCAGTTGTGTGTTCCACATTGCATTGTCCCTGTCCTTCTGCTGGAGAGGCAGGCCCACACTCAGTAGTCTGGAATAATCCTCTGACTTTTAGCCTTTCCTACCGCTCCAAAGGTGCCATGTGCAGGTGCCTGGGGGTATGGACTCAAGGCCAGGAGGGACAGATGCCAGTCCTGGGTGGGACAGCCATTAGGACTGGCCAGTGGAATCTGAATGACACAGGATGCATGCATGTGTGAGAGTGTGTGTGTGTGTGTGTGTGTGTGTGTGTGTGTGTGTGTGTGCGCGCGCGCGCATGTGTTTGCATGAATACCTCCTGAGCCCACCACGCTGGAGGGACCTGTGTTTCTCCAGTTAGGCCTTCCCACATTAAAGCAAAAGCAGGAGAGCCAGGCCCAGGGTAAGGAGAGCAAACAGCAAAACTTAATGATTTTAATATGAAAGAATTTGCCACTAATTAAGCACAAACACTCCACTAATGCAGAGAACACATGTTGTGGATTTCACTTAAGCAGGAACCAAATGAGGTGAAAATCCTTCCAAAATGATAGCAGTTTACCCTCGAAGGAAGATACTACCTCACCTTGGTCCTGCTGAGCACAGCCCTGAGCGTACCAAGCCCTCTGCCTTCACAGCCTCCCCACCCTTTGTGACGAGGGGTTCTGGCCATGCTCCCTCAGTAGGTCTACCTGCTTGCATCCATTCCCCTGGCTGCCCTTCCCTGTGTTTTTGCATCCTCTGGAGACAAGAAAGTCTCTCTACAGCCTGTCTTCTGTCAGACAGCCACCCTGTGAGCCCAATGTTCTGACCACCTGTCTCCTCATGCATAGCTCAGCTCTGGCTTCAGACAGGAAGAGGCCTGCATCTCTCTTCTTACTCGGGACATACAAGGAAGGTTTCCCCATTGGAATGTCCCACAGTAGTATGTATTCCTCACCCCTTCTACACCCAGCTTGTCTTGACTGGCCCATACATACCCATCATGCATTTCACCTCTCCCACCTGAGCTTATAGTCCCCTCTAGTTCCATGGTCTTCACCAGGGCAATTTTGTTCTCCTGGAGGCATGTGATAGTGTCTCCATATGATTTTTATTTTATTTTTTGTCATAAATGAAGGTGATGCTCCTGACATCTCGTGTGTAGATGCCAGGGATGTTGCTAAGTGACTTACAGGGCATAGACAGATTCCACCAGAGGTGATTGTCTGGCCCCAAGTGTCAGCGGTATCTAGGTCAGTTGTGCTCATGCTCAGGAACCGACTCACCTGAATCCAGGCAGGTCTTTCCCCGTGCGTTCCCAGTGCAGCATCTCCATGTGCCGGATGCCATGCTAGGAGCACATGGGAATGGTCTCATTTCACCCTCATGTCAGCCCTAGGAAACGGCACTGTCATTATCCCACTTTATATATGAGGAAATTGAGGACTGGAGAGATCCATGCGACTCAGAGTTGTCCAGTTCACGAGCGGCACATGCAAACCCTCGTCTCGCCCGCATTGAACCGGAAGTTGGTGCTCCTGGATTGATTGCTCATGCACCCCAATCCTCTCCACAGACCATAGCCGCTAAATCTCCTAGCCCCTTCTCTATCTGTCACTCCTTCCACCCAAGTCCTTTGTCTTACAGTGAGCCTTCCCTGTAGACAGGCAGCTGTACCTGCTTGATAGCCCCCCCTCCCTTGCAGCCATCTCGAAAGAAAGAGCATCTGCAGGGGTGGGTGGTCCACCCTGCCCTTCTTGGTACAAGGCAGACCCGAGAGCTGAATATTTGTATTTGGAACTCTGAGGGCTGAGGCAAGGACATGTCCGTCCTGAGCCTTGTGAAGGTTCCCCTGGGGAAGCCTAGGGAATTCTTCCTCTGTCTTCTCAGCCCCCAGCCCCTCCCTCCTCAGCACTCGTCTTCCAAAGAGGCTGCTGCTGCCTACACTTCCCCAAATGTGTCAGTAGCGATGCTGCCTGCTCACAGAGGGAAACCCAGGCTGTATCTGCTGAGAGGCAATGGTGTTCACTGTGGTGTCGGCTGCCCTTGCCTCACTGAACCTCTCTGAATCTTGGCCTAAGAACCAGAGGCCTCTCTGCCTGCAAGTCAAGAAAGGCTAGGTCAGACAAGGAGTGGCCCAGGGCTGTGGAGGGAGGGCTTTGAGCTGGTGAACACGCAGGCATAAACAGGCTTAGGTGGTGGGAGCAAGGGCTCTCTGCGGCAGCTTAGGTGAGAAAACAATTTTTCACCTTCTACTCTGGTGTGAGGAAGGAAGGGAGACAGGGTGCTAGGAACTGGGACAGAAGAGAAAGAAAGGGAATCAAGACTGTCAGCTGGGAAGCAAGCAGGAAGGTATGAAATTGAAAGGTGGGCAGGTGGTCAAACTGACCCACATCCTGTGGGGATGTTGCTTCTCATTTCTGGGCAGTGAAGACAAGTCAGGCTGTGTCCCTTTTATACAGCTAAGGGCGTGCTTTCTGTCTCTGCCCCTTGGCTTATGCACTTCCCAGAATGCTGCCACTGGACCTGAGACAATGTCTAGTCTTGGCCCAGGACCACAAATGGCTTACAACCTTCACCAACCAGTGGGGGTGCCCTATAAGTTCTGAGTGTCAGGCTTTGGACTAATGTGCAATGACAGGAATATACCCATGTGTGCACCCTGAGCATATAGCACCACCTAACCCGTGACAGAGCCAGGAGAGGGCTCCAGGAAGTCAAGTCTTGGGGGATTGGGGAAGGACAGAAGTCACAAGTGTGTGTTTTTAGCAGGGATAGCAAGCCAGACCTCTAGCTGTCTCTTGTGTCCTCATTTTCTCAACCTTCCTAATCTGGAACTTTTCAGCCTCTTCCCTTGGAGCCCAGTGGCTCACCCTTATGATCCCAGCACTCAGGAGGCTGCGGCAGGAAGACTGCTGTGAGTTCAAAACCCACTTAGGTGACCTTGGGCTTAATCTTGAGAAGTTCAGGAAGTTTACTCTATGACGTGGGAGCTCTAGTTAGGGGGCTATACACTCAATGCTGTCCTGCAGTGGACCAGTGAGAGGCGCTCTGGGCACAGGGGTATGGCTTGAAGAGAATGAAGGAGGCATGAGACATGCGTGTTGAGGTCACAAAGGAAGGGGTTATGCATGGGGACCCAACCCAGGAACGCTGAGAAAACGAAGTGAGAGACTACTGGAGATGAGGGTGCTGGTGGCTTAGGGGGAGTTTAGATCTGGACAAATGCGACACAGGGAACAAAGCTGTTAAGGACCTTCTGCAGGCTGGACTGAGTAACTGCTTGGCTGTGAAAGAACCGCAGCAAAGCTGGGGTACAGCCTGGATTTGATCCTGCAGGGCTTCCAGCAGTTGGCCAGTATACCAAGACTGAGAACCAACTGGTCAGTCCACAGGTTCCCAAACGTAGATCCACAGGAGGAGGAGAGCTGAGGCAGAGTGAGCTGAGCAGGTTAGAGCCACAGAAACCCTTCAGAATTCTCAGGTCCACCATTCCTATTTACAGAAAAGGACACTGGCCTTACTCAAGCCCGGGTGACAACAGGGACCAGGTACTAAGAACCAGTGCCTGCCTCTCCCAATTTCCAGTGGGTACCCTTCCCCTTACTGCTGCCCAGAGAAAAGGTGGCAAGGATGTGGCAGAGGTAATGCCAGAGAGGAAGTAGAATGGACCAAGAGCTAACAGTTTGAAGGCTAGAGATGAAAACAGAGCTAGGAGCAAGGCCCTGTGTTCTTGGGGTACCAGTGTAGAGTCCCTGCTTGCCAGAGTTCCTGGGGATGGGGTGACAACAGGAAATGAACCTGCAGGAGGGGTGATCCAGGCATCCCTAACCCCTTGTTCCTTGATGGGAGAATCAAAGTCCAGCTCCCTGACTGATCTCTGTCCCCCAGCTTGTCCTGCCTGGTTTCAGGGAGAGATGGGGTTTGACAGAGCACCCCGTGGCTGCTGCCATCCCTGGGACTTCTGCACTGCCAGGGGGATTGGGGCTGGCCCAGTCTGTCTGGAAGATCCTGGGCCCTGGCTCCTCCTGGGTCTTTTCCCAGGCTGCCTCGCCCCCTCTTCTCCCACGCACTATGCTCCCCCACCCAAAGGCAACAGGCGCCAGCCCCACAGCCCATCATTAGCCAACTCCATATGGGGAGTTGGGGGAGCATTTAGCCAAGAGGAAAACATGGGCAGTTTCTGTGACCCCAGAGCTGGGGGTGGAGGCGCCTCGGCTCAGACAGTAGCAATTAGCCCCTGACTGTGGGATCATAGGACATTATCACTACTGTGAGTGACTGGTGGTGAGAGTGCAAGGAACACTGAGCCCCTGGAGTCATCCCAGAAGCTCTGTCCCCAAGGCCTTCTGACCAGCAGAGGTTCCTGAACCGCAGGAGGTGAGAAACGGAGACACTAAAGCACTGTGCACAAAACATGCGTGCTATGCCTTCTTGCTGTGGCTCCCCAGGGAGGACTGGCTGGGCACTAGAATAAGAAATGGGACACTTCTGTCTGCCCCTAGTGCCTTCTAAGCCGGATCACTGTGGCCCTGTCCTGGGTATGAAGGGGAGTTTGGAAACAGGCGATGTAGCCTGGGAGCCAAGGAGCTCCTGAATTAATGGGGAACTGTGCCTGGGGCATAGAGACGAGAAAGGACAAGTTCAAAGGGCTTCAGCAAGCGCCTTGCCCTTATGGGTTCTTGCTGGCAGAACGATCGGGTCCAGATGACAGATTGGCAAAACCTTCTGAGAAGAGATGGCCCCGGAAAGGGGTTCTCTCCTGGTCCCATGTCTTCCTTGCCAGTTTACTCGAAATGCTTCCTGCTTGGACTTCCTGAGGAAGAAGCTATGCTGAGGGGAGGGAGGGTCCTAAAGCTTTAGGTCACCTCGCTGACTCAGCAGAGTTTCAGGGACCCTTCCCCCTCCCTTTGTGAGTCATTCCCACTTGCACTTAGCTGTTTCTCATCACCGGAAGTCCTGTCCTGTCTGCCAGCTCCTGGAGGGGAGGGAGGGAGCATGCCTAGAAAGCCCTAGAACTAGCAAAGGATATTGGTTTCAACTCGGGATGTACCTTGTTGGTAGAGCACTTAATTAGCTAGCATGTGCAAGGCCCTGGGTTGGATTTCCAATACAGTCCCAGACCTAAACAAACACACACACACATACACACACACACACACACACACACACACACACACACACACACTTGGAAGGGGTGTTGATTTCTTCTAGCTAGGCATCATGGTCATGGTAGCTCTCACATGTAACTAATCCTACACTGGGCAGGAAACTTAGTCAAAAGGTTAAGACAGGAGAGTAGCCATGAGTTTGACGCCAGCCTAGACTGCATAGTCTTGTTCTAGGGTAGCCTAGGTTACAGTGTGAGACTTTGCCTCACAACAAAGTAAAACCCTTCCAAAAAGAAGAGATGTTGTTTTGGTGCAGGTCATTGTCAGAGAGCCCAGCAGCCTACACCTGTACACACAGACTATCCTCTCTCTTGTGCTAATACTCTGTTCAAGCCACTGTTGGAGACACTGAGGCAAGCTTCAGGAAATGAAGGCCTGGAGAGATCTGCCCAGCCAGGTCAGGGCACAGTGGTCCTCACAAAAGCCCTCATTTACACACCCACCTCCTGAGCCCAGACCCAGCTTGCCCAGCTAGGACAGGAGTTCTAAAGTCAAAAAGGGCAGGAAGGGAAACTGTTCGTGTGGCCACGCCCGATGCGTGGGAACTCTTGCCACCACCCCCCCTGCAGATCAGCTCCGCGGCAAGCAGGGCAGGGCCCTGGGGAGCAGGTTCCTCTGCCACAACTGAAGAGCCTTTGTGTCTTGTTGCTGAGCTTGGGCTTTTACAGCCCTGTGACGTTGTAGGGGGGCTGGTCCGACACTTGCCTTGCTGGCTCAGCACTTCTGAGAAGCCAGGTCGCCCCAACCACCTCGCCTGTGCTCTGTTAAGGAAACTGAGACCCCAGAGCAGAAGTCTGTGTCTTGGACCTTGACCATATAGGGTGGTCAGGGAGGATCTAGGCAGTGATTAAGGTCGGGGCAGGAAAAGACTCATTGTGTACCCTAAGGTGTAAGAACCCCTCTTCTGTAGGTACGGGTTCTATGATTTCTGCACCCCGTGCCCCTACTTTTTTCTCTTCCTACTGTGCATATAACAGCCTTCTGTAGGCACTCCAGCCTGAGCTCACTAGATTCCATTTCTGACCCCCAGTCAACACAAGGCACCTATGAGTACCAGGGCTAGGTATTGGGATTAAATTTTGTGTCATTTTCAAAGGTTTCTGAGGGTATTTCCAAGAAGGTCACCACCCCACAACAAGGTCTCTAGGGAGATAGATTGAGCCAGACTCTGGTTTAGGGTAGGAATTGCATTAGGCCAGAGGGGCTACTGGTCTGTTCTTGGACAGATGACCTAGTTAGTGGCAGGTTGCCTGATCCATTGAGCCCTCATGCACTACCATGTCATAAGCTCTAGTCTATAATCTGCAGGGGAAGAGTGTTTTCTTATTGCTTGGGCAACCAGAGAGTCAGCAGATTCCCCATACCATGCTGCCTACCATGGCAGGCATAATGTGATCAATGCAGTCCAAGGTCAAGGACATCCCTGCTTTTCCCATGGTAGCGGGTAGCTAGACATCAGTTGAGTGACAGGATAGAGACTCCACACAAGGAAATAGTAATGAGTACAGTTGCATGGTTATATGCCATTGGGTTTCTAGTAGAAGTGCCCACCAGAAAGTCAGGAATGAGAACCATCTTGGTGTCGCAGAAAAGGGGACCTATAGCACCCTGCTCAGTGCCTCGTGCCAGGTAGATAATCAGTAAACTTTTGTTGATTGAAGTCCCAGAAGGAGAGGCCTACTGCTTCACAGATAATGTTGGTGATGATGATGGCGGCAACCAACATTGATTATTTTGTGCTGATGCTGCTTTCTGAGTTTCCCATGTACTCCTTCATCTCATCCTTACAGCAATTTTATAAGGCAGGCATTAGCTATTAGGACCCCCATTTTGCAGATGTATACCCCCAGTGTAAACTGAGTCACAGAGAGGTTGAGCCATTGGCCCACTGGAAGGCACAGGGGCAGAATGCAAACTTATATTGCAGACTCTTCCCAATCCCATCACACACCTCAAATAAGGGTGCCAGAAAGGCCATGCAGAGCTTGGGAGCCACCCATGTCGTTTTCCAGACTGTGAAGCTGGAGCGGCATGGAGAAAACTGAGCATACTCTAAGACCTCCCTTCCTGACACCTGCCCCTGCAGGCACCCACCAATCCTGTTCCTTTTCTCAGGCTTTCCACCCAGCCCCTCCTCTCCATATTCAAGGGTGAGTCCTTTTCCCTTTGGAAAGCCACCCAGCCTAAGAGCTAGATACTTATATCTAATTTGGCATGCTTAGTCCAAGCCAGGGAGCCCCCACAGAAGCTTGGGAACCAGGTCCCTCAGGCTAGAGTGTTGAAGCAGGGCCTAATTGTGCTAATCTTCCCCTCTCAACTCCAAGACACTGGGGGCTTTACCCTTAATACTTCAGGAGCCCCACGTGCCACCCATGGACCACCTCCTAGGCTCTGTTAATAGCCAGCCATGAGAGACGCCAAGAGTAAATGTGAGCATGCCTACTACTGAATGATCCTCATGTCCCCACCCAGTCCATTGCAGGGCCAGAAAGGGCCAGAAATGCCTTTGTGTACAATGAAGGGACACCGGGAATGCTTCTCTCTATACTATGAAGCTGCTTTTGGGAGAACCCAGAGGAAAGAGAAATGGCCTCTATCCAGCATAGACTTAAGTAGGGAAGACACAAACACACACACACACACACACACACACACCTGCTTTGGCACAGAAACCTCCCCAGCTTACATGGGGCATCAGTAGCAACCTCCCCTCCTGGCACCAACTCATCCCTGGAGGGTGAGGTCACTGCTTGGGAAACAGCGTAGGAATATCAATCACCCCGTGCATCAGGGCCTCCCCCTGCCTGCCCCCACAACTGCAGAAGGGATGAGAAGAGATGGGGTAGTGGGACTTGGGGGGGCTATGTGTTCCTCCAGGCCGACCATACCTAGCACCAAGATGCTTCCTGATACCTATGTCCCTCCCCCCCCAGCTCTCACGTTGTGGCCCAAGCCCTCCCAACTGGCTTTTCCAGTTCTTGGCTTTGTGTGGTGCAAGTTCCCCAATTATGCCCACATTATCTCAGCTGCTGGGCAGCCTCCAGCAGGCTTGGGGAGTGGAGGCTGGAGGAGCATCAGGGAGCACCCATTTATCCTGTCAGGGAGGATGGAAGAATTAATTGCTTGCCAGCTGACCAGTCAGCAAGAGTGCTAGACCATCTGACCCACTGACCTCCTCTCAGGCTGCTTCTGGGTAGGGTGTGGGCGGGGCTGCTGTGAGACAGTTAAGAGTCAGGATACAGGAGACCCAGGCAGCCAGCCTGCTCCTTTACAGAGGCAAGGGAAATGACTGCTAGGGTCTCACAGGTAGGCGGAAATTCAGCCCCCAACTATGTGCCATACTCCCTCCTCACCTTTTCTCAGCTCCCCCAGCCCCAAACTGCTTGAGGTGTCTGGTATTTCCAAGGGCCGGTGGGGGCAGGGGAGGGCAGGAACACTCAATGTACTCATTAAGATTCTAGTGTGAAAGGCAGAAAAAATGGGTATATATATGAAATTCTCCATGCCAAGGACATGGCTTGGGAAAGCCAAAAACATGTCTTTGGCATCTCTCTGTCTCTGTCTCTGTCTCTGTCTCTCTCTCTCTCTCTCTCACACACACACACACACACACATACACACACACCTCTCCTTTCCTACACATGCTTCCCAAGGTCTCACTATGTAGTCCACACTGGCCTCGAACTTAAGATCTTCTGACTGACTCCTAAGGCTAATATTACAAGCACATCCCATCGTGCCTGGCTTAGCATGCATTTCCCAAGAGCATGATACTGAGCCCCTAAGATCCCATGGTCAATGTGATCTCTGGAAGAGTGGAATGGGAAGCAATGTGCTGAACTGACCTTCCCAAGAGTCCCCACTTCTCCATTCACACAGAGGAGGCAAGGGGAAGCCCCAGCCTCCCACTCTTGGATCCCAGGCCTCTCAAAGCCATCCTCCTGCCTCTGCATCAGTAAAATGAAGATGTGGGTATAAAGAACACAAATGTAGTCACTCGTCAATCACAGGACAGACTCAGAGATGGACAGAAGTGGAGGGCAGAGCCTGGGTCTGGAGTGGTTGTCTCAGGCTAAGGGTCTCAAAAGCAAGAACTTCGTAGATGTGGAGACTGGAGGGAGCTTATGCCTTGTCACCCGCTGCCCACTCCTTCCTGGGAGTCTCTCTTCCCCTGGCTACCACTGCAGTTTGCCCAGCAATAAATATTTGCTACACTAGAGAAAAGAAAACATGCAAGCCTGGTGTGTAAGCCAGATGCTGAGCTGGGCTGGGCTTTGGAGACTCAGGAAGGGAAAGAACTCCCTGCAAGAGTTCCTAGTCCAAGAGAGAAGTCAGGTATACACAGCCATATTCTGAGACAGGGAGGGCCATACTGGGAGGAACCTGGAAGCTTCCTAACAAAAGGGCCTGAGTGGGTTCCTCACAGGAGCTGAAGGGGAGAGGCCATCTCGCTGCTGTGCATCTGTGCACCTTCTCCAGTTCCTGCCCCCCGGCCCCCTTGTCGTTTCTTACCTGTATGCTCTTTGGTTCCCCAGCAACAGGTGAGGTAGAGAAGACTGGATTATCTGGCTCATTTGTCAGAACCGAGGCCCAGGAAAGCTCCTAGCTAGAGCACTTCTTGGATAGCAGAGCTTTCGACCCCCAAACAAACAAAACAACAGCTTGCTAAGTTAGTAATGTGCCACCACTTATATCCTAAAATTCTGGAGGCTGAGGCAGGAAGATGGTTAGTTTAAGATCAGACTTGACTATATAGTCAAAAACTGCCTTCAGAGGCATCTTGGGAAGGCAAGGGGAGGCAGAGTCTGAATGTAGCTCAGTAGTGGAAAACTTCCCAGGCATGTTGTTTCCATCCACAGAACGAAAGGGAGAAAACTAGTGTGTGGGTGTATGTTACTGACATGGAACACGGACCCATATCACTGAGTGAAAAGCACCATTTGGACAATCTGTATAGTATGATTCTGATTTTTTTTTTTAATATAGAGAGCTAGGGAGATGGCTCACTGGGTAAAGTGCTTGCCATAAAAGCATTAGGACCATCATCTACACAAATGCCAGATGGGCATAGTGGGCTGCCTAGGAGGCAAAGATGGGATCCCTGGAGCAATCTGGCTAGCCAAATTAACACCATCTGGGTCCAACTGAGAGATCTTACCTAAAAATATAAGGCAGAGAAGCTCATGCCTTTTAATTCCAGCACAGAGGAGACAGGCAAGCAGATCTCAGCAAATTCGAAGCCAGCCTGGTTAACACAGCAAATTCCAGTCCAGCCAGATAGTAAGACCCTGTCCAAAGGAAGAAAAATATGGTAGAACTCAATTGAGGAGGATACTTAGCAACAACCTCAGACCCCCGTGTGCATGTGTAACACACATGCAAAAAACAAAACAAAACAAAAACAAAAAAAAACCCACAGGTAGTAGCCAGGCATTGTAGTGGCATTAATGGAGAATCGCAGCACTCAGGAAACAGACATCGGCCGATGGTGGCACACACCTTTAATCCCAGCACTCAGGAGGCAGAGGCAGGTGGATTTCTGTGAGTTCAAGGCCAGCCTGGTCTACAGAGTGAGTTCCAGGACAGCCAGGGCTATTATACAGAGAAACCATGTCTCAGGGGAGGGGAAGGAATCTGAGATATGAGGATCCTGAATCTAGGGCCATTCTGAGCTACAAGTGAATGATGTCATTGTCTTCTTGGTATTTTTCAGAATTATCTAGAGTGCGATTTTATTATTAAATTCATTTATTTATTTCATGTATGTGTGTGTATGCTGTGGTAGGTACATGGAGGTCCAAGAACAATTTAAAGTGTCTCTTCTTCCACTGTGTGGGTTCTGGGGATCAAATTTAGGTCATCATCCTTGGTGGCCAATGTCTTTACCCACAGGTGGTTTTTATATCAGGTAATTAATTAATTCATTTTGGGGGGGATTCTAAATGAGTTTCATTTGAGTCTCAGGTTGTCCTGGACCTTGCTATGTAACCCGGTCTGTCCTCAAAGTCTCACAGCAGTCTTTCTGCTTAGCCTCCCAAGTGCTGGGGTTCTAGGCACAAACCATCAGACCCAGTGATTATTTTCATAATAAGTAATGACTGCTGTAAAAGTTAAGAGCAAAGGACAGAGAATGGCCGGTGTAGGGAGTGGTGCCTGTCACTAACCACTTCCTGTCTTCCCGTCCACCAGGCACTCACACGCAGATGGTGCAGGTAAACGACTCCATGTATGGCTTCATCGGCACAGACGTGGTATTGCACTGTAGCTTTGCCAACCCACTGCCCAGTGTGAAGATTACCCAGGTCACATGGCAGAAGGCCACCAATGGCTCCAAGCAGAACATGGCCATCTACAACCCAACTATGGGCGTCTCCGTGTTGCCTCCCTATGAGAAACGAGTGGAGTTCCTGCGACCCTCCTTCATTGATGGCACCATCCGCCTCTCCCGCCTGGAGCTGGAGGACGAGGGCATGTACATCTGTGAATTTGCCACCTTTCCTACAGGCAACCGTGAGAGCCAGCTCAATCTCACTGTGATGGGTAAGATGCCCTGGGCCTCTTTCCCTTGCCTGTCTAAAGGGGTTGACCATCTTTAACATGTGCCTCAGTGGCCCTGTTGGGTTGGCATGCTCCCATAGTTCCAGGCATAGTGCCTCTCACTTGACTAAGCCATACTGTCCACAATTCCCAAGATTGGAGATGGGGCCTTAGCATTGAGTAGAGGATGTACTTAGGTTAAAGCCTCCACTAGGGGACATTGTGTTGGAGACTAGGAGACAGGCAGGTGCACGGGACACTGTAGTAAGGAAGGAAGCTGCTTGGCTTGATCATGCCAAGACTCTAGGAAGTCTAAAAACAGGACTGTTCGTGCAGCAAGAAGGATTTACTGGCATGAGGCACTTCCCAAGGGAAATTCTGGGAAGGGCTTTGGCAAAGCACAGCTGAGAGGCAGGGGTGACGGGCAACTTTAACTGATGCCATGGTGTTGTGCCCACAGCCAAACCTACCAACTGGATCGAGGGCACCCATGCAGTGCTTCGAGCCAGGAAGGGACAGGATGACAAGGTCCTGGTGGCCACCTGCACCTCAGCCAACGGGAAGCCTCCCAGTGTGGTGTCCTGGGAAACGCGGCTAAAAGGCGAGGCAGAGTACCAGGAAATTCGGAACCCCAATGGCACAGTGACAGTCATCAGCCGTTACCGCTTGGTGCCCAGCCGGGAAGCCCACCGGCAGTCCCTGGCTTGCATCGTCAACTATCACCTGGACCGCTTCAGGGAAAGCCTCACACTCAACGTGCAGTGTGAGCCAGGGCCGGCCCCTCCCACCCATTGCTGTCTGCCCTCGCATTCTGTCCCCCAGTCTCTCCCCATGACTTTCTCCTCCAAGATGCTGCAATTTCTCCATCCTCTCTTTCTGTCACTGCCCCCTCCTTCTAACCTTTCCCATTGCTGCTTTTGCTCTGAGGTCTTGGAATGGCAACTTGCCTTTCCTTCTAGCTGCTCCTGGGTCCTCACCATCTCCCTTCCTTAACTGTTCCTTCTATCCCTTCCCTGCCTGCTTCCCCTGACCTCACCCTCTTCTAACATCCTCCCTTGCCCCACAGATGAACCTGAGGTGACCATTGAGGGCTTTGATGGCAACTGGTACCTGCAGCGGACAGATGTGAAGCTTACATGCAAAGCAGATGCTAACCCCCCAGCCACCGAGTACCACTGGACCACGTGAGTGCTGTAGGCTGACCCATCCCCTGAAAATACCCTTTGCTGGACCTCACGCCTCCAGGGAGTAGGGAGGATTAGAATCTAGGCTCAGAGTTTTCCATGGGGGTTGATTTAAGAGCTCCCACGTACGCACACAGACTATGAACACACACTCTGCATATGAGTGCTAGGGTTTGGGACTAATAATAATCATGCCAGCGGGGGGTTGTCCCTCCTGACCTGCTTCCCTTCACTCACTAATAAAGGATTTTGTCACTTTTCTTTGGTGAATCATTTCACCCCAGTACCCATTATTTATTTTTTACTAAGGTGTCCCCTGGGAAGCTGGTGTTCTGGAACACCCCAGTCTTCCTTTGTTCCTAGTCTTTCTGTACAACAAGCCCAGGTTCTCTGGGTGGAGGGAGCAGTGGACATCCATGTCCCACTATCCTATCCTTGACTTTGCAGTCTGGTTCTTGACCTTCAGAGGGGAATCTATCCCCCCTAGCCAACTTGAACATCTCAAACCACCATTCTTTCCAGAGACCTAGTTGGGAATCAGGATATGGGGCGAGCTAAGAAAGTTGACATGGATAGCCAGAAGTCAGCAGCTAAAAGTGAGTCTAAACAGTTTTCTAGGAAGTAGAGGACCCTGGCAGGCCCTCCCTATCAGCCTGCATTTCTAGGCACAAAACTGCTTCTGAAAGTGAGGGTGGGCAGAACCTACTTGTCAGTCAGCCCTGTAGCCAGAGCAGCTGTTGATCTTACTGAAGAACACCTAACAAGGGAAGGATGAAGGCTTTCTGTACTTGGCAAACTCCTAGAATGTTCCCCACACGAAAACGTCTTGAGACATGTCCAGCAATGGCAAGATGATCCGTAGGAGTTCAGCCATGCCTGCTTCTGCATCTGAATAGCTACTCCAAATGCTCTAGGCCTCAGTGGCCCCACCAAAGGAGAACTAGGGTCAGGACCCAGGTGTCTCTGTTGTCAACCCATGACCAAGGAGACAAGGACCAACGAGAAGCCCCAGGAAAGGTAGAACAAGCACTCTACTAAAGCCTGCAGATCCAGCTGGTGTCTGCTCTGCTGCTTCCTAGCTGTGTGCCCTTGGCCTTGAATCTCAGGTTTCATCTGTTAATGCAGCAGTGGTACCCACCTGCCTTGAATAAGTTTCAGTGGCATGATGCTCAAACATGAACTGCCAAGCTTGGTGGCCCAAACCCTTTCATCTCAGCACCAGGGAGGCCCAGTCAGGATTGCTGCAAGTTCAGAACCAACCTGGGCTACATAACAAAACCCTGTCTCAAAACCCATGAATTCCTGAATAATAGAAAACTGAGATGCAAGACACTATTGTTGTTTTTATTTTTACTCCATTCCAAACAGTCCCTAATACATACACTCAGTAGAAGAGCTGATAGATAGCACTGGAATCAAGTGGATGCCCCAGGGGCTGATTCTTGGAGCTGAAGAGTCTAACCCTTCCCTGTTTCTCCCAATACCTACAGGCTGAATGGCTCTCTCCCCAAGGGTGTGGAGGCCCAGAACAGAACCCTCTTCTTCCGAGGACCCATCAACTACAGCCTGGCAGGAACCTACATCTGTGAGGCCACCAACCCCATTGGCACCCGCTCAGGCCAGGTGGAGGTCAATATCACAGGTAGGAGTCTTTAGTCGCCCCTCCCCCTCCCCATCCTTATGTTCCTCCATAGCCGCATCCATTCCTTTCATTGCACCTGGTGGGAAGTTTGTGTCTTTGTACCCCCACCCCCTGCTTCTCTGCAGCTCAGGCCATGGTTCTTTCTTCACACTTTCCTCTTTGCCTTATTTGGGGGAAGGGGGTTATAGGGTGCAATCAGAGTGACCTTCGGGGGCAGGAAGTGCTGTTTTCAGCAATAGCTGAACACTTGCACCAGGGAGTCATGCTGGCTTGGTGAAACAGTTCTGCAGGTGGGCTCACATCCTCCAAGTTCTGCAGCTGGAGTTGAGGAAGCCTGTAGGGCTGCAGGGCGAGGCTCACCTCTAGCAGAACACCAGACAGACAGGAAAGTAGAGGCTAGAGTGAGCAAGCACTCTGAGGGCATTGGATACTTACCTCTGGAGACCGAATTGCTCTTTTCCCAGACCTGCCTCGGTCATTACAGGAGGGGTGAATCAGTCAGGGGAAATGAGGGCTGTGATGCTCTACAGAGAGACTTCACCTGAGATGTGACCTGAGTGAGCCTCGTCTGTAAAATGGGGGTAGTGTGACCTGCCTTGAAGGAAGGGCTGCTGTCCAATGACACATAATGCAGGTCACATAACCTAGCACAACCCAGTCTGTTAGTAAGTGGCCAAGGCTCTGTTATTATTGCCAGGACCTCCATCATTATCACAGTCATTAACAGGAGCATCAAAACAAATTCACCAAGGAGTAAATTGCCACCAAATTGCCACCAAACTTCAAAAGGGGGAATGTTTTCAGTATCAAACCTGAGCTGGTTGCAGAGTGAGAAAGTGACAGGAAGAACCTCCATAAAACAGGAAGGGGCATGCCACTGCCACCAAAGGAGACAGGATGTAATATGCAGAGTGATCCTGGGCTTCCAGGAAACTAGGCAGTAATGTAGTCTAGCTAGACACAGGTTTGGGGGAGCCCTGAGGACATCATCTGTGAGTACATACCAAACACATCTGCACAGAGAGCAGCTGGAGCTATCCAGGAACCACACTTTCCTGTCCTTGGGGCTGTCCTGTCACCTAGGAATGAGAGGGTGTGGTCACTTGCTATTTTCTTCAGCACCCTGCCCCTGACTCTGAGAATGTTTATAGGAGTAGAGGTGCCAGGGTTGGAGCCTGCTAACAGCCAAGGTCACCTGCCAGGACAGGGACAGACAGCAGAAGCGGACTGCACCACTCTTCCCCCTTCTGGGACAAGTTGGAGACATGTAGGGTCCAGAGCTCTGGCCCTGAGGCTGTGGGGTTGGATGAGGAAATGCATAGCTGCCTTCTGAGGAGCCCTCACTCCAAGTGTGATAATCAGTGCTACCTGAGGGCCAGGAATGTGTCCATGTAAGGACTCTTCTTGGCTCTGTGGCCTTGAATAAGTTATTTACCTCCCTGAACCTCAGCTTCCCGATTTGTAATGTGGAGGTGGTTCAGCTTACATCCCATTGTCCATATGACCATGGAGCACTCCCTCCAACAGGAACATCAAAGCCACCACAGCATCCCACTCTGCCACCCAGGAACTCTGAAGAAAAAGCTGATTGGAAATTTGGTGGAAGTAAGGAACCCAAAAGCACCCTCTCATTGATGTTACTTTTCAGAATGAGAAGACTGACCAGAAACCCTGCTAGGGCAGGTATGCCCAGCCTCAGAATCACAGGCAGCTGGAGGGTGCATCCTCCCTTCTCCAAAAGCCAAGGAGCAGAGGCGATGGTCTTGAGGAAGGGCTGCTCCTTGGGGCTCAGATGTTGGAGCAGAGAGGAGGAGAAGGAAGAAGAGACTAGCCATGGGGAGGAAGCAGCCGTGGGTACCTGGTACCTGCTGTGGGACCTGCGGTCAGATCTATCTAGGTGGTGGTGTGTGCTCACCTGCACATAACATCTGGAGTGTGTTCGAGAATAGATAGTCTAAAGCATCCCAGAGCTCCAGCTGGAAAAGGGTCATACTATGCCAGTTCTGTTGCTAGCAAATCTATTAGTCAGGAGCCAAGAGACAAGAAAACATGGCATTCCTCACTCTCCTGATGGGCTCAGGAGCTGTGGGTCAGCCCCACAGGGAGCAGCTTTCAACCTTTTCGAAGGATTCAGCCAGATGTTTAAAACCTTCCAGTGCTGCCGTTGATTCTTTAAGTGGCAGGTGACCTCATTGCCATTTTCCCCACATCAGCAAGTGGCCTCTGCAATCTCTGGGGACCGCCCCCAAAGAGCATAGCTGGGCCCTGTGTTCCTAGCCCCATTGGTCTGAAGGCAATGCATGAGTGAGAGGGATAAATGGGAATTTAATATTTCATTCTGACTATCCCTTCGGGTAATAGCTTTGCCCTGCGCACATCTGGAGAGTGGAACAAAGAACAGCTGGGGTGGGGTAGGCAGGGGGCACACATGGAAGGTGGGGATAGAAGGACAGCCCATGATGAAGCAGCATAGCAGGGCTATGTTCAGATTGCTTCATGGTGTCACTAGGGCTGTCACTAGTGACACTAGTCACTGTCACAGTGAATGACCCCTAGTGTGAAATAGGCCCAAGCTGGTTATAGGGCTAAGAAAGCTGTAGAAACAACCTAGCAGAATTTGTGGATGCATTTAACAGTGTCTGGTCACTCAAAGAAGCCCATTTCTAAGGCCCTTGTACTGAGAAGTAATTTCAGAGTGCTGGGTAAGGGATCCCACAGCATAGTAGCTAGAGGACTAACCTTCTTCCACGAGGGCTAAGGGTAGGGAGGGATCCAGGATATGGCCTTGACCAAAAAGGATCTAGCTTTTGTCCCTAAGGGTGTTAGGAGGAAAGTGGCAGATTGGCCTATTGCCACTCCCAAGAGCAGGGCAGAGAAGCTACTCAAGCTTAGTGTGTCTGTCCCAACTCTTACTCTCGGTGAAGTTTGGGCTCGTCTCGTGGGCATGCCAGTTAGGCCAGTTCTTTGGACCAAGGATGGTGGGCCTTCATAGGGAGTGTCTCTGCAAGTGTGCGTGCCCAGACATGAGTGTGGGTGTGTTCTTCTGTAAGCATGTGTAAGCCAGTGTGAGCAGGCAACCCACTGTCTGCCTGCTGAGTGTGCAAATGGAAGCCTGGGGCTATGCTGAGGGCAAATATGCCTGTCTCCAAGCCAGCAAGCTGCACGTGTTTGGGAGTTGAGGATGCAGCTGAGCCCATACCTCTGGGAGTTCCTCTTCCAACTTGCAGGAGCCGGGCAGACAATGGAGGAACTACACAGCTGCTTCAGCTACAGGAAGACAACAGGGTTTCTCAGGGTATGACCCCAGGCCTTCCCATTCTCCCTGTGGTTGATCTCATTGCATGCTGGGAAATGTAGTTCTCACAACTCCCTGGCCTGATCTGTTGTAGGTCATTTCCTGCTAGCTAAAACATTCAACATTGGTTGTGGAAGCAAGCCCAGACATTTTCTTTGAGCCTAGAGCTTAGTTCCAGACTATAAACCCTAACTCCAGTTCACCTCAGATCTACCCAAAGCCCCTCACTCTGGTTCACCCATCTTAGTCTGGGAACTATGGACACAGAATGAGAAGTCCCACTGCTCTGAGGTTCTGTCCATCTCAGAAGCCTGCAACCGTTCAAAATCAGGGCCAGACGGGCCACTTTGTAAAAGGATGTGAGAGGGACCAGCTGGGCCTCCAGCAATAAGAGCAAATGACCCCAGTGCTCAATTCTTCCCTCTCGACCCAGCTGTGGCCCTTATGGTTCTGTTTCTGACATAGAGACAGATATTGCTGGCTGTGACAAATGGAGGGGTGGAGACACATGAATTAGCCATCCCTTTCTTCTACCTCACTCATTTGATGTGCTTATTTTGGTATCATAGCTATTCCTCCGCTCTACACAGAACCGACACTAAACTAAAGTAGTCAGAATAACGTGGATTCCCTTTGGTCACAAAAGGGCCCATAGGAACAGTAAACCTCCTTAGAGCTTAGGAAAAATAAAGTAGAGGACCTGGACGGAGGAGCTCAGAGGTAGAGAACCAAGTATAATCCGTCCCTAAGCCACTGCTCTCCTCCTACCCCGACTCCTATAAAATGAGGTCCCCAGTGTGTCCCAGGCCCATTTTATCTCTGGACTGAATGCTTTCCGCTGCCTAGAGTGAGCCTCACTTTTAAGGAAGAGCCATGGCATGAGAGAATATGTTCTTGAACTTAACAGAGATTTCATTGCCATGTGTTCTAGGCATTTGGGATAAATCAGTGAGCAAAACAGACCAAACTCCATCTTTGTGAAGCTTATGCGGTCCTGAGGGTGATGTAGGGAAAAGAACCGTGAAAGAAAGGTCACTGTGCAGGAGATAAGGGACTTGTACGTTGTACTTTTAAAGATGGTGGGTGGGGAAAGTTTTCATGAGTAGGTGATGTTCAAGCCAAGCTCTGAAGTAAGTGATGGCATGAAGTTCCAGTCCATGGCAAAGAGCCCTAAGCCTGCAGGGGAGGAGAGCAAGATGGGGTCAGAGGTAGAGCAGGGCACAGGTCATGGAGAACATTCTAGACTCTGTGACGATAGGAAAACAGTCATTAGGGGCTCTGGGCAGGGTAGCGATGGGATGTGACTTGCACATTGATAGGATCTTGCTGTATCAAATATAGTCCTTAAAAGCAAAGGTGGAAGCAGCTAGGTGTCGATAGCCATAAATCACCCAGGTGAGAGATGGTGGTGTCTTGGATGAGGGTGGTTGGGATGGAATGGCGAGAACTGGCTAGATTCTAGATTTATTTCAAAATATAATTTACAGAGTAGTTTGGGGCACCAACTATTCTCATCAGACAGATGATACAGCAAACCCTGTCATTCTGTGATTAGTGGGGTCAGAAAATCCAATCTAGCTGAGTTAAATGTAAGAGCACGGTATTTTTCATTGGTTCTTTGCTGGGAAAGCAGGAAAGTAACCACGGTAGAACTTATGTTATGCACAGCGGTCATGCTGCAGTGAGTCAGCCCCAAAGGATGAGCGGCTCCTTCCCTTGGCCCTTCTCTTATCCCAACTGAAAGGAGAATCAGAACCAACTGTGGCTAATCCTAATTTGCGTTTATTAGTAATGAATTTTTAATTAATAAATTGGAATCTGAAATAGTTTAAACTAGAGTGAAGGGTGCAGGCAGAGTGTGTGTGTGGTGTAAGCCAAAGCGTGTTTGTGAATAGGGACTCACTTGAAGCTGGGTCTGTAATCCCAGCTACTTGCGGAGCTGAAGCCAGAGGATCACAGGTTCAAGGCCAGCCTGGGAAACTTAGTGAGACTATCTCAAAATGTGAAATAGAAGAGAACTAAGGATGTAGCCTGGTGGTAGAGTACTTGCCTAACTTTGTGCTGGGCTCTATATTAACTCCTTAGTCTCTCTCTCTCTCTCTCTCTCTCTCTCTCTCTCTCTCTCTCTCTCTCTCACACACACACACACACACACACACACACACACACACACA